>JAJEJO010000199.1:411852-481337 GCA_020662805.1 Glaucomys volans | reverse complement strand
ATATATATACATATATATATATATATATATATATATATATATATACTCACATAATATCTATAGTATATAAATAGAACAATGTTTCCTTTTCAGAAAACATTAGCAACTTGAGATTGCTGAATTGTGAAAAACAAAAGCACGAAATCCACAAATATGTTGATTCATGCAATAAGCCCTTCCAAGAAGAAGCTCAAGGCTAAAGTGGGCAGAGCAGAAGGAATAAAAGGCAAATGGATATATATATATATATATATATATATATTATATATATATATATTACTGTATTATTCTGCTGTTTGCTGCATTTAGCTGTTTAATGTACTCTGCACCTACCTGATGTTACTTAATGGTGCAAAACATTAGTGAATTGGG
The DNA here is from genome assembly GCA_020662805.1 of Glaucomys volans. Taxonomy (NCBI): domain Eukaryota; kingdom Metazoa; phylum Chordata; class Mammalia; order Rodentia; family Sciuridae; genus Glaucomys; species Glaucomys volans. The sequence goes on along the minus strand of JAJEJO010000199.1, from coordinate 480,965 downwards.
AAAGCAGCATGTGAATTACTACAAATTTCACATATTATTGATGCTTCTTTGTATTTACCTATATATTCAAGCTTCTTGATAAAATGTTAAATACAATTTTAATTACCCCAAATATTATCAAATAATCTATAGGTCATATGAAAATTCAATTGAATAACTTAAAAATTTTTTTTCTATACCTGGCTTTTATTTAGTTATTTTTAAAATTTATTTATTTAGATTCATTGTACACAAATGGAGTGCAGCTGTTGTTTCTCTTGTTGTACACAAAGTAGAGTCACACCATCAGTTCATTCATACATGTAGACAAGGAAATGATGTCTGTCTCATTCTGTTATTATTCTTACGCTCCTACCCCAACCCCACCCCTCCCTTCCCTCTATGCAATCTATCCTTCCTCCATTCTTGCCTCCCTTCCACCCTGCATTATGCATCATGATGCATTTATCAGAGAGATCATTTGGCCTTTGGTTTTTTGGGATTGGCTAACCTCACTTAGCATAACCGTCTCCAACATCATCCATTAACCTACAAATGCCATAATTTTATTATTCTTTATGGCTGAATAATACTCCATTGTGTATATATACCACAGTTTCTTTATCCATTCATCTATTGAAGGGCATCTAGGTTGGTTCCACAATCTAGCTATTGTGAATTGAGCAGCTATGAACATTGATATGGCTGCGTCACGGTAGTATGCTGATTTTAAGTCCTTTCGGTATAGGTCAAGTAGTGGGATAACTGGGTCAAATGGTGGATCCATTCCAAGTTTTCTAAGGAATCTCCACACTGCTCTCCAGAGGGGCTGGACTAACTTGCAATCCCACCAGCAAGGTATGAGTGTACTCTTTTCTCCACATCCTCGCCAACATCTGTTGTTGCCTGTATTCTTAATAAAAGACATTCTAACTGGGGTAAGATGAAATCTTAAGGTGGTTTTGGTTTGCATTTCTCTTATAACGAGGGATGTTGAACATTTTTTCATATATCTGTTGATTGCTTGTAGATCTTCCTCTGTGAAGTGTCTGTTCATTTCCTTGGTCCATTTACTGATTGAGTTATTAGTATTCTTGGTGTAAAGATTTTTGAGCACTTTGTAGATTCTGGAGATTAGTGCTCTATCTGAAGTGTGTGTGGCAAAGATTTTCTCCCACTCTGAAGGCTCTCTCGTCACATTGCTGATTGTTTCCCTTGCTGAGAAAAAGCTTTTTAGTTTGACTCTATCCCAATTATTGATTCCTGCTTTTATTTCTTATGGTTTGGGAATCATGTTAAGGATTTCTGGTCCTAGGCCAACATGATGAAGATTTGAACCTATTTTTTCTTCTATTAGGTGCAGGGTCTCTGGTCTAATTCCTAGGTCTTTGATCCATTTTGAGTTGAATTTTGTACAGGGTGAGAGATATGGGTTTAGTTTCATTTTGCTGCATATGGATTTCCAGTTAAATTAAAGAAAATCTGAGAAGATGAAAAGATCTCCCATATTCTTGGATAGGCAGAATTAATATTGTCAAAATGCCCATAGTACCAAAAGCACTATACAAATTCAATGTCATTCCAATTAAAATCCCAATGATGGACCTCATAGAAATAGAAGCAAACATGAAATTCATTTGGAGGAATAAGAGACCCAGAATAGCTAAAGCAATCCTTAGCAAGAAGAGCAAAGGGCAGGGGGTATCACAATATCAGACCTTCAAATATACTACAGAGCAATAGTAACAAAAACAGCATGGTATTGGCACCAGAATAGGCAGGTAGACCAATGGTGCAGAATAGAGGACACAGAGACAAACCCACATAAATACAGGTATCTTATACTTGACAAAGGAGTCAAAAACATATAATGGAGTAAAGATAGTCTCTTCAACAAATGAATAACTTAAAATTTTTAAAACATCAAATAACAGAAAAAATTTTGAATCATTTCAATGACTTTTACATGTGCAGTACCTGCTGTATTCCAAGTGTTGTTTTAGATAATTTTTTGTATTTGTTAAGTAATTCAAAAACCAGCATGCATATGGATTTACTCACTACCAACAGTCACTGTTCTCAGAATTGAGACTTTCTCATCTTGGAAATTAGGAAATCAGCACATGATTCCTAATCAGAAGATGATAGGTAGGCCATCCTGTAAATCACCTCCAAACTGCATTCTAGACTCAGGTGTCCAGGCTGCAGGGCTCTTATGTATTCTTGATTCTGAGGCAACAGCACTCAAGGACCTCATGATTTGGAGACGATAGGGGTATTCATTCAAATTTAAGTATCAATTGGATAAAAGGCAGAGCTGAGTGCCTAGCATGCCAATCCTCATTACTCCCCATACTCATAAGTAGAAAGATACAATGTCACCCTGGATTTGCATTCAAATCTTCTTCAGTAACACCTCCTGAAACTTACCTATCAACCCGTTGACAATTTAACAGCTACCTGCATTTCCTTGTATATGATCCCAAATATAAAATGCTTTATTTTCTGAAATGTAAAAGTAATATCAGCAGCAAATACAGCCTGTTAGATTTTCAGAAAATATAAAATGTTGCAATTTTCTAAAGTATTAGAAATTTATGACTTTTGCATTCCTTTCAATAACTTCGACTTTTTAAAATTCAAACTCTAAACACACCATTTCATTAATACTATAAAGTCCATGGCAGAAGAGTAAAATCCGGTTCCCTCTCTCCATGAAATTGCATCCACTGATTAAAACAGGGAAGAAGAACACAGAATGTTCCCTAGTGTGTGGGACACCAAAAATATTTTTCTATATAATGTAGAGTTAAAGAAGAGCTTATTTGGGGCATCATAAGACACATTTTATAATTAAAAAACCTATTAGTTTGAAATCTGTCTACTGTTTATTATTTATAAGATAAGAAAAATTCATAGAATCTTAAATTTTCTCTGTCCTCATCTCTTAAGACTAGTAAGTGAGCATATGATTTGCCTTAGGTTGAACATGCTCAATAATATAAAAATTATAAATATACACATATTTAAATAACTTTCTTCCCTCTTCTTATTATTCTTCTCATAATTTATTTCACTGAGTGAATTATTTCAATTATTTCTGTAAATAAAGTATTTTTGCTATTTACTCAACCATTACCAATTTTGTTGTTAGAATATACCAACTATTATGCTGATTTTCTACCAAAGTAATTTTCTTTATATAGGACATTTTAAAATTCCACATAGGCAAAACTACAATAGCAAACCCACAAACCTAAGATTCATGAGAATATGTGAACTTTAATAACACAGAACTTTATGTGTTTTCTCTTTTTTATTAGAATCACTTCAGAAGTGTTAAAAATATGGTCATGGTCTGACCACACTATCAAAATTCCAAATTAATTGATGTGAAGGGAGCATAATAATTGCTATATTCTGATACCAGGTTTTGAACACAGGGACACTTAACCACTGAGCCACATCCCCAGCCTTTTAAATTTTAAAAATTTAAACAAACATATGTATTTGTTTTTGTTTTTTATTTTTTATTTTTACAGACTGCATTTTGATTCATTGTACACAAATGGGGTACAACTTTTCATTTCTATGATTGTGCGTGATGTAGAATCATACATGTACATAGGGTAATGTCTGTCTCATCCCACCATCTTTCATACCTCCTCTCATTTCCCTGTACATAATCTAAAGTTCTATTCATTAATTAATTTTGATATGGGGTCTTCTAGGTTGCTTAGAGCCTCACTAAGTTGCTAAGGCTAGCTTTGAATTCCCAATCCTCCTCTCTCACCCTCTTGAGCCACTGGGATTACAGGCCTGTACCACAGCACCCTGCTGGATTCCTATATTTTGAAATTCAACAATTTATATCTACAGATAACTAGTTTGAAAATTACAAAGGAAATTTACAGAGGATTAACATAATTCTTACTGAAACATGCCACTCTTCAGGTATGTTGTGGACTGTGGTAGGCAAATATATGATGGGACTGTTACTCTTGATTGGTTTTGTTAAATGAGCCTCTAATTTAGTACATTGTTTGGGGAAAAAAAATGGAAATGAGTGTCTTCTCCCCACTTTGAAGAAGCAAGTCACCATGATTTCAGAGGAATTTGTAACTAGGGTATGAAGATCACTTCTAGGAACTGAGAACAATTCCTGACATTCTACAAGAAAACTGGACTTCGTGGTAATACTGCAAGGAACTGAATGCAGGAAACAAGTCGAAGGAGCATGAAAGAGGACTCTGAGTCTACGATGGAATCACCAGCAAGACCAGCAAACTGATTTCTGCCTGGCGAGGCCCTGAACCCAAGACCCACGCAATCATTGCCTGGACTCCTGATCATGGGCTTTTCTGAAACAGGAAATTTGTGCTACTCACGGTGCTACATGCCCAAGCAATTTGCTTACAGTGGTAGAAAACTAATTCATGAGTCCACAAATACCTGCTTTTCAATATGTTGACATCCATCCAAGAGATTTCACAGTCATCCTTTTATTCTTCCTGAGATCAGTGTTCTATAAATGCTTTTTTTGATTTTCTTCGACTTCTAATCTTCCAGTTGTTATTAGTCAGACTGTGGTGATGAAAGAGGAGGTGATGAGAGAAGTTATTATGAGTAAAACGAGTGTGTAGTTTCAATGCAATTATAATGAAGACATCCAAAAGATAAAGATATTTTCTCATCTGGTGTAGCTACAAAAGACTTTGAATTTTAAAAGGGAAAAGAAAAGTGCTTATTAAGAACTTTGGTTATACAAAGACAATTTTCTGCCAAGCAATCTCTATTTGCCCTAGAATATTGTAATAAGTAGGATGATTACATAGAAACAAATCCAAGCAAGCATTGCTTAGCAACAGTTATCACTAGACTGTGGATTTGACATATGCTTAACATGTTGTATTGAAACAACCAGAAATATTTGAAGACAGACTTCTGGATGCCTATCTTTTCCCCAAAGATCTTTGTGCATTTGAATGCGTGTGAGTCTGAATATTCTATTAAACATCAAATCACTATATCCCATTTTGAGTACGCTCTTCACCTCGCACTGCTGTGAATTAATCTTTGCAAAGGATGATTCTTTTCAAGGATAGTCTCTGAACAATGTTTGCCAGAAACATGCAAAATTGTCAGAACTTCTTTATGGGATTGATACCAAAATGTTTTTACTTTTGTTGACTTTCTCCCAAGAGTTTAAAAATAGTATCCCCTAGTGTCTGAAGTGCCAGAGAGTCATAACATTACATTCCCAATGAACGGCCTGCATTTCTGGAATGTGTCAAAGTGTGAACTAAGCCATTATGAAAGCCCAAGATAGTTAAAGAGATCACTCTGTATTTCACATACTATTCATACTACTTGAATTTCTTCTTTCAACTTCATGGGATAAAATAAGTAGTTTGTAGTACATTATTTTTTTTAATACACTCATATTGGGGTTTTTCTCTGCTTAGTAAAAGAGAATATATTCAATGTTTGATAAGTCAATGTAAGCTAACCACAAATGAAACCTTGATTCTCTAAGCATATTCCCATATGAAATATTAATAGCATGTAAAATAAAATGTGTATGTAGAACCTGATGTGAAAATGTTCTTAATAAAAATCTGCATTATAAAGCTAACTCAAAATCTTGTTTCTCAGGTTTTTCTCAACCTTGCCTATTCCTGCCAGGCGTCATTTCTCAGATGTCTTTAACTTCTGACTATTCATTCAAGAGAATATACATGACATTAAATGACTTCTCTTACTGGTTCTTTCAGCCTTATTCCATTGATCACAATTGTTCTCTTTGCTAGCTACTCTTTCATTTTAGTGGAGCAAATTCAGTGCCCCAAAAAGGACACTTGGAAGGATGTTATGCAATGCCTTGCATAGATGCAAATATTTCTATTGTACCCTAATATTCAGTTAATATTCTGGGTTGATATCTACTCTAATATTTTTGTTTTTCAAATGTTTTAAGGCACATTTCATTGTGTTCCAATATTTGGTGCTCTCATCGAAAAGTCTGCTGCCCTTTTACTTTATTCTTACTTTTTTGGTATCTTCTGCTTGGTATGGTAGACGTGACCTCTGCAATCTTTAAAGTAATCTTGAAACGATACTGTGATGCTTACAAGGGAGAACTTATTTTAATTCGAGCAAACAAATTCTCAATTTCCAAGATCTTATCATTGTTTTCAAATTACTCTTGTGTCAAAATATTGAAATTTTGATTTATGTATGATTCTTTAGATATGCATCAGTGCAATTATTGAGGTTTTGTATGTATATCATAGTTCTCCCAATTATTGAATGTTTGTTTTTATCTATGCCATTCAATTTCATGTTAATGTATCTGGTTTGTTCATTTAGAAAAAAGGAAGTAAACAGAAATATGCTATTTTAAATACCAGTCTAGCTTTTCAACTTGCAGTCTTTTCTCTAGGTTGATGTGAGAACAGTCAGGGAAAATCTCCTTACTATTAAGGATAAATGCAACATGTGGTTGCTGTTTCATGCTTGTCTTTTCTTCATTTCACTAGTAACACACTGGAATACTGTTCCACATTAATTGTTTTCTTAGAATAGTAAGAAAACAAATCTGCATTTGCAAGTAACACCTCTGCTTCCAACCTTCCCCAACTCTGGGCTTTGTCCTTTGTTTTGGGTTTGTTTATTTTTGAAGTCTTTCATCTGCTTATTTGCAACTCCACATTCTTTGTCATGACAGAGTTAAAATTTGCTATTTTTAAGTAAAAATGCAGAAAAATAGGATATTTCAGAGTAGATAATGCAATGAAATATTTTGATTTGCATTTTTACTATATTTTATGTATTTTAAACTTAAATTTCCAAATTTATTTTTAATTTCCCATTTTAACAAATTGACACTTGTTCATTGAAACTTTCTTGTTATATAATATTGTACTTTATTATTATTCATGTCTCTCCTGTTGTTTACTCTATTTCCTTTCTGTGAAGTCATAATAATAGTATATTGATTATTGTATGATACACTTTAAAAAATGTGCAGGGAAACATGTTGTTTTTTATTATTAAAAATATCATAAAGTGAGGCCTTTGATAGTAATTGTTAAAGTTTTTATGCAAGGTGTCCCCCAAGAGCTCACTCATAAGACAATGCAAGAAGATTCAGAGGAAAAATGATTCAGTTGTAAGAATCTTAACCCAAACAGTGACTTAATCCCCTGATAGAATTAACTGAGTGGTAATTGAAGTAGTAGGGTGTGGCTGGAGGAGGTAGGAATTGGGCATGACTTTGGGTATATATTTGTATCTGGCAAGTGGAGACTCTCTCTGCTTCCTGATCAACATATGATCTGTTTCCCTCTGCCACACTCTTCTGTTATGTGGTCCTGCCTCACCTGGAATCCCAAGGAATGGGGCCAGCTTTTATGGACAAAGACCTCTGAAACCAAATACCCTCCCATGAACTCTTCCTCACCTAAACTTGTTCTGGTCAGATCCTTTAGTCACAGCAGCAAAAAACTTACTAAAACACTAGTGGAGAGAAGACAAGATATGAAACAGTTAATGCTTGATATGGTGTTTTTATGCCTTCACATTAAGTATATTAAAGAAAAAAAACTACAGAATATAAACTCTTAAAAAGCATGGGCCATATGGATCATGTCATCAATAATCATTGCCTGAGGTGAGGAAAAGCATTATGGAAAAGGGTGTTGATGGAGGAAAGAAGCTCAGAATATGGCAACCAGGAAGCAGAGATAGAGCTCCAGTCACCAGAGACAATATGAACACCAAAGGACACCCGCCAGTGACCTACTTCCTCCAACTACTCTGTAACTACTCAGTTATTACCCAGTTAATTCATATCAGTGAAACGATGTACTGATTAGGTTACAGTTTATGTAATCTAATTGTTTGCTGCCGAAGATCATTGCATTGTCTCACACTTGAGCTTTTTGGGGCCACTTGATAGGTATACCATAACAGAGGTAGATCAAATACTACAATGAACACAATCAAATCTTAAGTTTCAAGTATTTGAAAGATTCTGCTTGCAACTGAACAATTAGAAATGAAATTCTGTTTTATAAGAAGGGTCAAACAAAGGAGCTATGGAGAAATATTTAATCTCATTAAATTGTATGACCTGCATGAACAGAAATTTTTGCTACTTCTAAAGCATCCACAAGAAAGAAAATCAGTATGCTTACTATATTTAATAAATATTGGACTCATGGTTACCATGAGTCAGTCACTAATTTAAGCATGCTACAAAACCTAATTAATTTAAACTCTATAGTGTGCTATCAGATCATCACTAACTTTATTGAGCATATGAGAAAACCTAGGCACAGAGGTTCCTGGGTGCTGTTGTGATCACGCATTTAGGAAACACTGGAACCAGAATGAATTACATAATTAGGCTCCAGTTCTCATAAGTCTAATCATCAGGATACAATGTCTCATTTAAACATTTAATCACAGGTCTATCAAATAAAAACAGCACTAGAGTATGGGCACCACTTTCCTCCTTCTGATATACCTTGCACATGAATGTAACTTAAAAAAAATACCAGATTTGTTCTCTGGTGATTGACATGATGTCTTTGAAAAGCTATGATGAAAGGAAAATAATGATGTGAGATATAGATTTATTTTATTATATATTATTTCAGGTTCTTCCTTTGGACTTTATTAGGCTAATTAAATTAAAAATACTAAAGCACCACAAAATATTATTGTGAAATTATGAATGCAAATACACATACATACATATCAATATTATTTATGTATGTACATGCACATATAAATATATGGAGAGGTATTATTTATATGTAAAATAATATAGTAATTAATATAAAAATTAATATTGTAATAAAGGAATGTTTAATGAAACTGGGAACACAAAATGAACAGAGATTTATCATTTATCTTAGTCAAATTCCTGACCTTGTACACACACTGACGTTTCTCTTTCTATATCTAATTTTTGTTCATAATACACTGGTAAATTTCTTCAGTATATGAATCTTAGTGTACTATGTTGACACACTTTCATATCAGCATTTATACTTTTGATCTGAGATATGGAAACAGAAGATATTGTTTTTCCTATGTAATATGTTTTTGTTTACTTGCTATAATTGCTTATATTCTTTCAAATTAATGACAATTTATTTGTTAGTAAGCTTTTTGATACTGTGAATAAATGTTCTGACAGGAACAAATTAGAGAAGGAAAAGTTTATTTTACTCACAATTTCAGAGGGTCCCCTACTGTTGGCCAACTCCATTGCTCTGGGCCCAAGTTGAGGCAGAACTTCATGGCAGAAAGTCATGGAAGAGGAAAGTTAATCAATTCATGACATCCAGGAAACAGAAAGAGCTTGAATGCTAGCAACTAGGGATAATATAGTCCCCAAGGGCATGCCCCCAGTGACCTACTTTCTCCAGCTATATCAGATATGCATCCAGTCACCAACCATTAATCCATTCAAATTATGTAGTATCAAATTGATTAATATACTCATTAGGTTAGATTTAGATATCTACTCATTTCACCTCTGAACATTCCTGCATTGTCTCACAGACAAGATTCTGGAGGATAAGTCATATCCAAACTATAACAATCTATATGTCCTTTAGTTTCAAAATAATAGCTAGAATTTTTCAATATAGAAACTATTCATGTCACTCTATAATATACACTCTACCAATTGATGACTTTAGGAGATCTTGTTTGAGGACATGGCAAAATACTGTGTGCTCTCTGGAGTGAATGGCTTTACAGCACATACATGGGTAAGCAGAAATACCTTCATGTATGCTTTGCAAAATTTTCACCTGTGGCCTTTTGGTTTGTGTAGTGGTGTGTATGGAAAAAAGAGAGTTCATTAGATTTCACTGTTATGGTTTGAGTGTGAGGGGTCCCCCAAGAGCTGACATGTGAAGGTTCAGAGGAGAAATGATTGGGTTGTTTTATCCCCTGATTGTGACTGAGGGGTGACTGAAATGGTAGGATGTAGATGGAGGAGGTAGGGAATTGGGGGCCTAACTTTGGGTATATATTTATATCTGGCAAGTGGAACCCTCTCTCTCTCTGCTTTCTGATCACCAGGTGAATTGCTTCCCTCTGCCACACTCATTCCTCACTCTTCTGCCATGATGTTCTGCCTCACCTTACTGTGAGGGAATGGAGCTGATCTTCAGTGGACCAAGACCTCTGAAACTGTGAGTCTTCAAATAAACTGTTCCTCCTCTACAGTTGTTCTGGTTGGGTCTTTTAGCACAGCACCAAAAAGAGCTAAAACGTTCATCTTGTCAATGTTACTATTGAGTGAAATTTTTGATAACACTTTCTATGGCATTATAGTTGTAAATAGATTTTAGGATTTAGGCTTCATCTTTAAACTATCATGAAAGTATTTTCATGAATTCCCTAATTTATAATCTCTTTTTAAATTTTAAATGGATTTCAAAACATTCATGGTCACAGATTTGGTTTTCAATTCACAATTCTAAAGGTTGTTATCTGCATTTGGCTCATTACATATTGGCATTTGCAATACTATGATTATTATTTTTTCACTGTAATGTTAGTCAACAAATATTACTAGTATACAAGACATGCTTAATAAAAATAACTTGATTTAATGCAGTTAATAATAGTTAAGCAAAGATAATAATCCTAAAGTATCTCAAAATCTTTGATTTGATACTTCCATTCCTGGTTAATTGAAGTGAATCAATGTTTACTTTGCTTTATTTTACTCTACAAATGTCTCAGGACCTTCCAAGTGAGAGTAAGTTCCTTTGGCCCTGTTCCAGCAATAGCAAGAAGTGTCTTATAGAGGGAACATCAGGGTAATCAGGATGAAAATGGAAAATATGAAGCAAAGAATATTTTTTAGAACCATCTTGAAGAGTCTTTTAAGTGATAGGACAGGAAATTTGGGTTTAGTTATGTAATGGTGAAAAAATTATGTAGTGGTTGAAAAAAAATTAGTTATGTAGTGATTGAAAAAATTTACTAGAGCAATGATAGGATTAGAACTGTTTTTGTTTGTTTTTTAAATAGACTCGGAACTGCAAGAGATGAATTCATAGCACAGGAAGACTAGAAGAATCCACTCATCAGGAGAATTTCTGTAGACCAAGGGAAAGTTAGAATGGTGGCAGAAAAAATAACATCTGATAATTGAATGATGCTTCTTAATTGGATTTCCTTCTCATTGTATCTTTTGATTTGTTACAACAGCCTAAGGAAACAGGAAAGAGCAAATTCCAAAAAATGACAATAATAATAATAATAATAATAATAATAATAATAATAACAATAATAATAATAATAATCTTTTTTCAAATTACCACAGTGAGACAATGAGTGAATTACTTGTAGGTGAAGAATGAATAATTACAAACATTATTCTTGAAATCTAAATGTGTTTTTCTTATAACATAACATATAAGAAATAGTTGATAAATGGCAAGTGATTAGTAATGAGGGAGCAAGTGTCAAAGTTGACAAAACCTCTATATAGTCAGCATCTCTGATCCGGAAGAGCTCACGCTGAAGTAGGAAGTCATAGTAAGGAGGAAGAGGAATTGCTTATTTATGGCTTGCTTGGGATTTTGCTTCATTTCCTTTTTTTTAATTTTTGTTTTCAGTAGTTGTAGATGGACACAATACCATTATTTTATTTATTTATGTGGTGATAAGGATTGAACCCAGTACCGCAGGCATACGAGGCAATACTCTACCACTGAGCCACAACCCCAGCCCTGCATAATTTCCTTTGTAATGAAATATTTTCATTAAAATGCAAAAGTCCAAAGGAGAGTTAGGGTTGAAATTTTCCCTTTCCTGCTTCATGAGGTTATTCTGCAAATCAAAGGAAATAAGAAAGAAATTAATCCAAAAAGAATTATGAAATTATCAGAGGTCATTTTCTCAGCTACTGTTCTACCTCTCCCTTGGTTTACAGAAATTCTCCTGATGGGTCATTCTTCTCTTATTCCTGTGCTCCAAATATGAAATGTGTCTATAAAACAAACACATGTACTTTGTTTATCATGCTTGGATCTCCAAATATTTCAGTCCTGGTTTGCTAGGTCAGAATGGTAACAGAAGGGAACCCTGGGTAAGGTAACCAAATGCTCAGGGCAAAAAGCAAATGTCCTTAATAAAAGACATTCTAATTGGGGTAAGATGAAATCTTAAGGTGGTTTTAATTTGCATTTCTCTTATAACGAGTGATGTTGAACATTTTTTCATAAATCTGTTGATTGCTTGTAGATCTTCCTCTGTAAAGTGTCTGTTCATATCCTTGGCCCATTTATTGATTGGGTTATTAGTGTTCTTGGTGTAAAGATTTTTGAGTATTTGTTAGATTCTGGAGATTAGTGCTCTATCTGAAGTGTGTGTGGCAAAGATTTTCTCCCACTCTGAAGGCTCTCTCTTCACATTGCTAATTGTTTCTTTTGCTGAGAAAAAGCTTTTTAGTTTGACTCTATCCCAATCATTGATTCCAGCTTTTATTTCTTGCGCTTTGGGAGTCATGTTAAGGAAATCTGGTCCTAGGCCAACATGTAGAATGTCTTTTATTAAGAATACAGGCAACAACAGGTTTTGGCAAGGATGTGGGGAAAAGGGTACACTCATACATTGCTGGTGGGAGTGCAATTTGGTGCAGCCACTCTGGAAAGCAGTGTGGAGATTCCTTAGAAAACTTGGAATGGATCCACCATTTGACCCTGCTATCCCACTCCTTGGCCTATACCCAAAGGACTTAAAATCAGATGGCTACAGTGATGCAGCCACATCAATGTTCATAGCTGTTCAATTCACAATAGCTAGATTATGGAATCAACCTAGATGCCCTTCAGTAGATGAATGGATAAAGAAACTGTGGTAAATATACACAATGGAATATTACTCAGCCATAAAGAAGAATAAAATTATGGCATTTGTAGGTAAATGGATGATGTTGGAGACTGTTATGCTAAGTGAGATCAGCCAATCCCAAAAATCCAAAGGCCGAATGGTCTCTCTGATAAATGAATGACGATGCATAATGCGGGGGGAAGGGTGGCAAGAATGGGGATAGATAGCATAGAGGGAAGGGAGGGATGGGGGCGGGGTTGGGGGTAAAAATAATAACAGAATGTGTGACAGATACCATTGCCCTGTGTACATGCATGAACGCACAGATGGTGTGACTCTACTTTGTGTACAACCAGTGAAACAATAGCTGTACTCCATTTGTGTTCAATGAATCAATAAGTAAATAAAAATAAAAATAAAAAAACAAATGTAAAAAAAAAAAGCAAATGTCTAAGAACAATATAAACCACTTGTAATATGTCAGTGTTTCTATCACCTTAAGTGTGTTTTTCTCTTTCTATTATATGTACACATATTTATTTCACATGCATACATATATACTTATTTCAATAAAATTAAATGACAATTCTGAACCCACCTAGAATGCAGAAGTCCAAAGGAAAGTTGAAATCAAATGTAACTGGCATTCTGCATATACCCTAATTCCATTGATATGACATACATCAAGGGCAAACTGTAGGAACAGTTACATTGTTGGTGGTTGCTTGGAATAGGCATGAGGAGGAGGAAAGTGGCTTATAAAGCATACCAGTATACATCTTGGTTTGGAGTGAAGGGAGACTATATAAAGTATAAAAGGAGAGCAGGAATGGTCAAAGAGAAATAAACATCTGATAATTACACAAAGCTTCCTCCTTTGATTTCTTTCTCATCCTTTCATTTCTGCACCAATTCAGTAGGTATTAACTGTGGTGGTGGTGGTTTTCAAGTTGATACATTTGTCAGATCTGCACATCTGAATAGGTTATTTTACTGTACATGAGTTATACATTTTTAAAAACCTGATTTTAATGAAGCATGCATAATTTATTCCCCTTAATTCCACTTTTTTGGGAAACCAAATTAACCTCAGGGAAAAAATTATTTTCAGAAATTCAACCAAAACTAAATTACATGTACTTACAGCTTACTATTTTCATGAAAACATAATTGGCATTAACATCCATTCATCATTTTAGAGATGGAAAAAATTACAATTTTTAAATGTCAAATAGACTAACAGATTACCAGAAATGACCAACCAAGTAGATTCTTCTGGGCCAAATTCTTATGGGGGAATTATTCCTATAAAAGTCCAATAAGTGTCGAGATTATTTCTGTTATTCATGAATTCATCCAAATATATTGATTAACATATATATGTACCATGTAGTCTTTCAGAAACTGCTGTCAAAGATGAACAGGACTGTGTGTGAATTAAATTGATGAAAACAATTTTTATTTGGTAACTACTGATAATAATAGAAAGAACTGTGATCCGTCTGATTTCTGCAGAGGTCACTGAGCATTTTAAAGAGAGAAGGAAGGAGAGGATGAGTGGGGACTGAAGCAGGTAGGAAAGTGAAAAATTACAAAGTGTTGGTCAGTATAAGTGCTATTAGATCAGCTGTGTTTGCAAGGTGACAATTTTGGAAGTTAGGATTCTATCTTCCCATGGGGACTGGGAGAGAGCCCCTTTCCACCCTGATGATTAATTACATCTCAAAGGACCCGTTTTTAGATCCTTGAGAAAAACACTTTAGAGTTGCAGGAGATATGTATACATCTCAAAAGGACTGAGAAAGTATTCATAATTCTAGTTTTAAAGAGAGGTCAGGGTCCTATCTCAGATGTTGGCTAGAAAACACTATAAATTTTCCTGTCAGTTTTGAACTTTCTCAAACAGGGATTTTAAAGTGGGGTGGGGAGGAAGGGCTATTGTCCTAAGGACACCACTTTACGCTGCTGGAAGCCATGGAAGAGTCTGGTCATTTCTTCAAATAAAGGTTTTCACCGAGTCCTTTTGTGCTGAGAGTTCTGCATGTCCCAGTAGGTACACAAAAGAAAACAAAATGAAAACCCTGCCTTCATAGTAAAAGAGGTATATGGTAAATGAATAAATTAATACTTACTGAAAAATCTGGTAGTGATAAATAAGAGCATCTATTCATCCTCTTCTGATAGACTACTAACTGATACTCATCCTCAAAATAAATTGTCAGTGTACTATCAGAATATCTGGGAAGTTTGAACATTCATCAATGATTAATTTTTAAAAATTACTACTCCATGAAGCCAAGTGCAAAAGAAATCTTCAGGTGATGTTGACAAGTGAAAGCTAGATGCCTTCTTTTTATCTTAACTCTGGGTCAACAACACCTTGACTTTCATGTTCATTGTCAACCAATAACACTGAGGGGTAGATTTATAACATTGTATAAGAAGCATTGCTCTCCCTGCTTCTTCATGAACTAGAACATTTTATTCCTATAAATAAAATTTGGCACAGATGCCACTGTTGTTATGCATTCAGCAGTTGAGAAAATTATAGCAGAGACTGATATAAAGTGACTCTCCAAAGTCCTCCCAGCTGTGGCAAACGTGTCAGCTCTTGATCCCAGGTAGGCTGGTCATTCTTATCTTTTCTCTGTGTCATTTGCAGGAATTTGCTTCAGGGCACAGTTCACAGGGAGTCAGACTTACACATGGTTGAAGAAAAATCAAACTACAGTATGGTTTTGGATGTTCTCTTCAACTTTCTATTCACAAGAAAAATTGTCCTGGAAGTAGATTTTTGCTGCCTTTTCCACAGTATTAACAGACTGTGTATGTATTTGTGTATTTATACGTATATATCTTTATATATGGATGTCTATACATGTATATAATGTATACACTCATTGATATTATATTTATATATAAAATAACCAGGAGTAGCAAGTGTATCTAGAATGTGAGAATTCCTGGGGCTATGTGTGTTTTATTCACTGCTGTCTCCATACAACCACAGGACAATGTCTGGCACATATTGCGTTACACATTTTCTGACAGGCTTATTTGAGTTACACTGTTAGTTATAGTTTCTCAGATCACTAAGCTTGCATCTCCTATGAATCTGGAATGCAAGCATCATGTGGATATTTGTAATAATATCTCTCCACTGAGTAAAATGTAAAAATGTCAGGGTGTCTTTTTTTAAACATATTTTTAATTCCACATTCTTTAGAATTTGATTAGTAAGAAGCAGACTCTAATTGTGAGGTTCTTTAATCATATCCTGGAAAATGATCATGAGATTAGGATACAAATATTCTGGTTGTTTCTGGGAACTGGATAAAATTGTATCTTCTGAATCTCTTTGATATTAGAGATGTTATAGGTGACTTCTGCCAACCAATAACATGCCACCCGGAGTAACATGGGTAATGTTGAGGTGGAGCTTTTAAAAGGACAAAATGAGTCACCACAGTGTCTGTCCTGATCCTGACTCAGTGCTCTGTACACCATGCAGAGTATGAGCTCCCTACTAACAGCGTCCATGAGACCCCCTTTTAACCACAGGAGGAGAGAGACCTTGATTATAATATGAGAAAAAAAAAAAGGATAGCTTTTATTTTTTATGTGTCTGAGGTTTGGGAGTTTTCACTGCAGCCTGTCAGGACAGAAAAATGAATATTCTCTCTCAAAGTTAGTAAAATAATAGCTCTACTTTAAAAAAAATAATAGTTCTTTCTCATGCCAAGACCTGTGCTAGAATTTTGGACCTTTGGGCTCAGTAGTGTTAAATAACCAATATTAACACATTTTTATGGAATGAGAGCACCTTTGCACCAACCCCGCGCCTTGCCTAGATAATTACACCAATTTTACAGGATGGAAACTAAAGCTCAGGAGCACTCTGTTTGCTGCCCCAGGGTCCCGAGCGAATGGTCTATCTGACTTCAAAGCCTGTGCTCTTCTCCTCTACCATTTTGCCCCCTGGCTCACCTCACACTTTTAAAGTATCCTTCTGCCCTTTGCCTTCAACTTGTGACAAGTTTTGTCTTCTTTTCCAGCGAACATTTCAAAGGAAAATAAATTGCTTGCACCGTGCCTTGGGGCAGTGACAGAATGTTGCATTGAGAAGAGCATCAGATTAGGAGACGATATAGGCAGTTCATTTAGGCAGTAACAATACCTCGGGAAGGAGGAGAAATTGCTTCTGCAGGTGGCAAAAAAGATGATGGTGTGAGTATTTTCAGTTCCTAAAAGAAGGCAGAGAAAAATGATTGGATTTCATAATAAAGTCAAAAATTAGCATTTGTTCCCTATACCGATAAAGAAACTTTAAAGTTGGCACAATTTCAGTAAATCAAAATCAAATGAAAGTATATTTCGTGAACATAAATTCATTTTTAATGAGCAAAGTATATAAAAGAAAGTAACATGATTATAGACTCATTTAAAATGCTAATTCTATTCATTTGTTTTCATTTACTACTGTGTAATCATATACATATGGGGGTGGGCTGAACAATGGCCCCGCAGGTATATGCTGGCATCACAAGTCCCAGAATTCATAAATATTATTACATGTGGGAAAGGAGTGAACATTGTTTTTTATGGAAAGAATATGCAATTAAAGATCTTGGAAGAAAGTATTACCCCAGATTATTCATGTGGGTCTTAAATACAAGTACAGGTTATCTAACAAAATAGAAGCAGATGGAGTGCTGATAATACTGCAAAGGGAGAAAGGGTAATGTGAGGACCAGAGTAGAGACTGGAAAACAAACGTGTGCATAAATTCAGGAAGGCTGACTGCTAACACAAACTAGAAGAGGCAAGGGATAAGTGTGCCCCTAGAAAATTCCAGAAAGAGTGCAACTCTACAGCACTTTGATTTTTCCATCCGGCCTCCAGAAATGTGAAAGAATGAAGTTTCTTGTAAAACCCCCAAATTTAAAAGTTTGTTAGAACAGCCCTGGAAAATTCTTACAGATTTTGGTAACAGAAAGTAGAGATGCTGAAACAAGGACTTACAATTTGGAAGTGGCTGTCGGATTGCAGAGGCAGGCAGAATTCTGAGGTACCTGACAGTAATGGGAAGTGATTACAAATTAGAGCCATAACGTGTTCACATGTTGCCGTCACCATTCACTATATTCATTGCTGTGTCATAGATACATTTGAAAAAATGCATAACAATACCAATACCTAACCATTATAATTCTTGCATACAGTTTTTCCTACAAGTGTCCAATAGTTTTCTTAATGTTAATTCCCGAGTTGAATATCTGCATTAAATGTTATATATCTTTAAAGTAACTTGGTTCCTATTCCTAATTGCCTCAGGAATGATTATATTCTTAACGAAGAATCAAAAGATTACAGTTGTTTACAAGGTTAAGGAAAACAGGAAATCCATGTGTATTGTCCGCAGATACAAATATTTGTACAGACATGATGGGAAAAGATATGGAGGTAACTAGAAACATTAAAAACAGAACTACCATGTGATTCAGCAGTCATACTTGTAAGTATATTTCCTAAGGATATGAAATTACTGTCTCGTCAATATATTGACACTCTCCTGTTCACCTGAACTCACGTTCATTATGGTGCAATTACCAAAAGCCAAGATATGGGACCAACCCATCTGGTCCATTGACAGGGGAATAATGAGAAGTTGATGAACATAAATCATGAATTTGGGATTCTCATAGGTCCTTAAGACTGTTCAGTCTTAGGAATGGAGGAAATCTTTTCCTATCCTGGCATTTGTGACAGATCAACCCACACTACATTATACTGAGGTAAGACAAAGATAAACAGTGCATGGTCTTACTTATATGTAGAGTGCAAAAAATTGATTTCAGAAACAGAGATTAGAAGAGTGTTACAACATGTTGGTGGGGAAATGGGAGGGATGGGGATATGTTGGTCAAAGAGCTAACTTTCAGTTATAACATGAATGAGCTCAGGAGAACTAAGGTGCAGCCTGGCAACCATAGTTAATAAAGAGCACATTGTACACTTCAAATGTCCTGAGAGTAAATCTTAAATAATATCATAAAAAACAAAAAATATAGTAACTACATGGGTTGATGATGTGCAAATTACTTTGATTTGTGGTAATTATCTCACAGTGTGTGTTTCTATACATACACACACAAATATAAAAACATCATGTTGCACACCTTAAATACATAAAAATTTTTATATGCAAAATAAACCTCAAAATGGAGGAGAAAATTGATTTTAACAATCATAAGTATTGCCAATAGTGACAAAAGAAAGTAATATTTTCTCATGTATGTGATCTGAAAGAGTAAATGGGCAGTATTATTGATAAATTTTTGTGAATTATAGAAAATATCATTTTAAAGTGAATTAAATCAATTAATAAAAAAAGAAATAGTTTTAAATTGACTTTTTTTCCTTTCAAATAAATTATTTATCAAGTCTTTAGGAAATTTTGAAAAAAAGCAGTGTGTAATATTTATTATAATTTGGCAGTGTGTTCATAATATACTCTTTTACTCTTTTTCAGTCTTATAAGACAGTTGCAAATATTGCTCTGCATTGGTGTTAGTATAGCTTATTCTTTCAAATTCAGTATTTTGTTCACAAAAGATAATATAGTTCACAAGCTTGTGTATTTGTATGCCCTTTTCATTCATATACTTTTTGCCTCCTATCCTTCTGACCCCCACAATTTTAATTTAACTAATTCCTATTGATTTAAGATACCAAACTTGTGATATTTGTTATACATGCAATAGGAAATGAATACAACACACATCTCTATAATTGTTTCTGTATCTAAGTGTACTGATACTAAGCTAAAAATGAAGCCAGGACTCATATCTCTAACTTAAATGCAGTATGATGTAGGTCATTCTAACTTTCCCTTCTTGATTATTTAGCACTTCCTATTCTAACCAGGAGAAACCTGGATCTCACAATCTACCATTTTTAAAATTTATTTGTTCAACCCCTCTATTCATTCAAATAAGTTTGAATATTCTTTACTCTTATTACCATGAGAAAAATAAATGCCCAAGGAAGTACAATGCTCATGCCTTGTCCACATGGTGGGGAAATGGGATGAATGGGAAGAAGCTCTCCTGCCATAGCCCCTTACCGCCTGATACATGCACCCATTCCACGTTCCTCTGCACCCCTCCCTGGTCAGGAGCACCACCATCTGCAGAGGTTCTGAACCATTCTGAGACACTGACGGAGGAGAGCCTTAGCAACTTGGCAATCCAGGGTCCCCTGAGCTCACTTCTCCCTAGCCACAGCATCCAGATCAGCACCATTTCAAGAGACACCAACAGAGTGAAATTCACTGGGGCAGGTGTTCCCATGGTTGGATGTCTGGCCATGAGGTTGGTGAAGGATTGTGGTTATGCCAGGCCCCTCACTGAAGCAATAGCTCTTCTCTGTGCCACTCTGGACTTTGCCCTCTCTGAGGTCCTGGGTTTCTTCCGCCTGATGCTGGCCTTTAAGTGGGGATGTCCACCTCCCATTCTTTCTCCTATGTCTTCTCTGCTCTGTATGGTCCTTTTCTTATGCCTCACCAGGCACTCTGGGGACAGTGGTTGACTCTGAATTTGAATGAGGGAAGATAAATAAATACTGCATCAATAATTAAAGAAAAAGAAAGCACAGTGCTAATTTTGAGTTCCTTTTTGTTTTTGGTCTCACTGTTTTTTGTTTTGCCAAAACACCACTCTCCCATTATGAGGTTCATCTGTCTTTACCTTACCCTCCTCAGTGATGCTATGTCAGACATTCCTAGGAGAATCTGCATCGTGCCCTGGGATTCTTTGACATCCTGGTTGAGTTTATATCTTAGTACTTGTGTTTTGTTTGTTTTGGCTTTTTGTTTGTTGGTTTGTTTTTGCAATTGCATACATTAAATTCCCCTTTGTTATGTATAGTTCTATGGGCTTTAAAATGCGTGCAGCATGTATTTCCCACACCAACATCATATGACTGTCCTTTCATTTCCAAACTTCCTCTTTTATGCTTTGAGAAATCAATGATTCCCTGTTTTCAAACTCTGGGAATCCCTCATCTGTCTTCTATTATTAGGGTTTTGCCTTTTTCAGAATGGCCTGCCAACAGAATTTTACAAATGCGGTGGACACTAACTCTATGGTTGCATGTACATGGATTCAACCAACTGTGAATGAAAAGTGTTTGAAAACATTTGCATTTGTTCTGAACATGCAGATTTTTATTCTTGTTATGATTTCTTAAAGGATATATAAACAATTTATGTCCATAATATTTACATTGTATTAGATCTTTTAAATAATCTAGGAATGATGTTTTATATGAGAGGATGTACACAAGTTACATGCAAATACTATACTACTTTATTTAAGGAACTTGAGCATGTGTAGATTTTGGTATTGACAAGGATCCTGGGACAAATCTTCCATGTATATGAGTGACAGCTGTGTAGACTTTTAGTTTTGACTTTTTTTACTCTATAACATGTATTTAAGATTTGTCTATGCTGTTTGATGAATCAGTAGTTCATTCTTATTCATGGAAACAAAGTATTCCCTTACATGGGTACAGGGCAGTTTATCCATTTCTGTGATAAAGTAGTAGGAATTTTACCTGGACATTAATAGTCAGTGATCCTGTTTCAAATAACCACCTGCAAATTTTACCAGGTACATAACTTATTAATTCGCTTGAAAATACGTATGATATTACTGGGTACTATGGGAAATTTATACTCACCTTTATGAAAAAATGCCAAACTTACCACCAAATCAGCTGTAGCATTCTGCTTTCCCAGGAGCGAGGGCTCCTGTTTTTTCCACATTCTTACTGAAATTTGTTATTGTCAGTTTTCTGTACTTTAACCTTTCTGATCGTTGAGCAGTAGCATATCTTGTGCCTTCATTGTATTTCCCAAGTGACAAATGGCATATGTATCAGGTGTTTATTACCTGTATGTCTTCTTTAGAAGCAGTTTTTATTCCAGGCCTTTGTTTATTTAACTGTGTTGCTTCTGAATTTCCCATTCTTGGATTTTTAAGAATATGCTATATATACTTGATATAATTCTTTATTAGGCACGCAATGGGAAGATGATTCCCCCCAGTCAGTGCATAATCTGTTACTCTTAAGAGAATAGCAGAGTTATTCTTCAGAGTAATTTTTTAAAATTTTGATGAAATAATCATAAGATTATTTGAAATTTAAAATATTGGTATTGTCAGTTACTTTCAGTGTTGAGCTATCCTTGCATTCTTTGCATGGAGCTGTCATGGTCATTGGGAATTGTTGTTTTCATATATCACTTGATTAATTTTAGTTATATTTTTGTCTATTTTCATGATATCTATTTGTATGTAGTTTCCTTTCTCTGCAATAGCATTGTCTGTTTGGGGAATTAGTGTAATACTAGCCAATATAAGATGAGTTAGGAAGGGTTACCTCTTATTCTATTGTCTGTAATAGGTCATGTCATTCAAAGGGAGTGGCTTAGACAAGAGAATCACAAGTTTGAGGCAGGAATCCACAACTTAATGAGGTTCTCAGCAACTTAGTAAGACCCTGTGTAAATGGTAAAGCACCCTGGGTTCAATCCCTAACATGAGAGAGAGAGATAGAGAGATAGAGAGAGAGAGAGAGACAGAGAGAGAGAGAAAGAGAGAGAGAGAGAGACCATATGTAATTGGAGGTATTTCTTCTTTGAATGTTTGTTATTAGACTTAACCAGTGAAAGCCTTGTGCTTGGATTTTATGCTTTAGTATATTTTTAAGAACATAGTCATTTAAAAAATAGATTTACGAGTATTTAGGTAATTTACATTTTCTTTTAATGAGTTTCTGATATTTGCGTTTGAAGAATTTATTCAGTGAATCAGTTATGGAAACTATTCCACACTATTCCCCCAATTTCTGCTAATGTCTGTGGAATATGTAGTGAATCCCTTCTTTCTGCATTTTTGGTGCGGGTGTTTTGTATTTTGCCTCTTTTTGCTCTTGTTTAGGATAACTTCAATTTTATCTACTTTGCTAACCTTTCAAAAAAAAATTTTTTGTTTCATTTGCTTTTTTTTCCCCTCAATATCAACTTCATTGATTTCTGATCTAATATTATTATTTTATTCTTCATGCTTGGCTTGGGTTTAATTTGTTCATATTCAGCCAAGTGGAAATTAAGAAAGGAGTTCTTTCTCCTTTTCTGATCTAGGCCTTCAGTGCTACAAGTAACTGTTAGTTTAGCGGCATCCCACACATTTTGATATATTTTTGTATTCATTTGGATAAGCAAATTTCATTTATTTCTCTTGATATTTCCTTTTTGATCATGAGTACTTCAGTATTCCATTTTTTTATATTTTATGTATTTGTCTATTTCCATATCCATTCTGTTATAATTATATAATAGTTTTGTTAATACATGAGGAGGCATGTTTAGATTTTTAGGAATTAAAATTGTTATGGTTTGTTAATTACTTACCATATGTGCTAAAAACTAAGTTCAATGGCAACCCTGACAGAATTGTTCCAGAGCAAACAAACACAGCACAAATGTATATCAATGGGCAAATAGTTAAATATCTATGTGGTTAGACATTTGCATTCGTTTTTTTTTTTTAATATTTGCTTTACCCATGTATGTGCTGATATGTATGAATTTTTTCCTCAAGATTTTTGGAGAAATTTTAAAGAATATGAACAAGAGTGTATTTTTGTGTGGTGTGTTCCTTATGTTTAAACAGATGCTGTCTGTGTGTGTATCGTACATGCACAAAACACATTTATGTGTAATGATTGTTCTGTTTGTTTTTGATGCTTTGTATTGTATTTTTTTTTCTTTTGGTTTGGAGACTGAACTTACGGAGGTTTCATTACTGAACTACATATTGCATCCCCAGTCCTTTCAGGTTTCTTTTCTTTCTTTCTTTTGTTTCTGTTACAGGATCTTGCTAAGTTGCTGAGGGTGGCCTTGAACCTTTGATCCTCCTGCTTCAGTTTCCTGAGTCACTGGGATTAGAGGTGTGTGCCACTGTGCCAGGCTTCTGCAATCTTATCTAAAAACAAAAAAGCTGAGTGGAGAAACAAGAACAGGAGAGGAACAACGATGGTGGTGGGAAGTTCTTTTGAGTGTACTCCCATTTATCTGCCTAAGCAATATTTACAGTTTATTCTCACAATAAATAAAATATGGTTTCATATATAAGAATGTATATTTTTGTCCTTTATTTTAATTCATTTGTCTAATTCTCATGTGAAATTTTCATTTTCCTTTAATGTACCTTTTATGTTCTCATTCAGTTAACTTATAAAAAAGTGATATGATTATATTATCTTCATTTTACAAAAATTATAAGAAATTGAAAGTGATGCAATGAGGACTCAAATGTAGAGAGTGCGGCTTCAGAGTCTACATCTAACTCTTTTACTTCATCTCTATTTTTACTTTTTGCGGGGGTCATTTTTTAAACTCATTTTTGGGAGTACCAGTGATTGAACTCAGGGGCACTCGACCACTGAGCCACATCCCCAGCTCTATTTTGTATTTTATTTAGAGACAGGGTCTCACTGAGTTGTTTAGCACCTCGCTATTGCTGAGGCTGGCTTTGAACTTGCAATCCTCCTGCCTCAGTCTCCCTAGCCCCTGGGATGACAGGTGTGCACCACCATGCCTGGTCTTTAAACTTTTTATTAATGCATTATGCCAATGCATAATAGTTGGATTCATTTTGACATAATCAAAGAAACATGCAATATGATTTGTTCCAGGTCTGTCCCCAGGATTTTTAAAATCAGTTCTTGTTACTGAAAGATTCCAGATACTATAGAGCATCCTCAAACATGGTTGCAAGGAAGACAGCTAATTTTCTGAGCAGAAAAAAATGAGAGAAGAAAATTTCCCTCCTCCTTTGTATATAGATGTGGCTCTGGAAGTGGACATGTTAAGAGATTCCATTTGTTTAGTGCTGTTTCAGGGATGGAACCGGAAACAAGTGTTCAGTCTCTATCAGTAGCATGTGAGGGGACAGGATGGCTTTCTATTCAAGATGGAAGTGATCAATGGCAAGTGTACCTTTTGCATTTTGTACTGACCTTCTGGAAGGTGGCTGACATCCATGTACTAAGGTGGCAGATAATCCTTCCATCAGGATCCCCATGAAAATTTGAAAAGTAGAAGTTATTCACCTTCCAATTGTTCCAAATCATCTATTTTGTGATCTTAAAAGCATAGTTAATGTTGGTTTGTGTAGAGGATAATGACGGGAGCGGAGTGGGCGGGAGAAGGAAAGATGGTGGAATGAGTGGCACATGTGGTACCACTGTGGAATGATGGTACATGTGTGATTACAGGAATGGTGTGACTCTACATCGTGTACAACCAGAGAAATGAAAAGCTGTACTCCATCTGTGTACAATGAGTCAAAATGCATTCTGCTGTCATGCATAACTAAATAGAACTAGCAATTTTTAAAAAGCATATGTCAAATCAATGAAAGTTAGAAGTTTATTGTTATTTGTCTGTGTTATCCTTCCTAATATAGATACTGTTATGAGAAGTGTTCACTAATTCACAAAGCCAGTGACAAAGAATCTGTACAAAACCCTGGGAGAAGGATGTAGTTGTGCATCAGGTAAAACTGTTTTGCAACAATTCACAAAATAGATCCAGCCTTCCCAGTGCATGTAGCTGGGAAAGCACCAAGGCAATGGTGCTAATAGAGTGCTGAGTATTATTTGCTGGAAACTGAAAGCTTTCATTTGTTCTGCTGAAACATGCTCTTCTCTTATGCAAATTACCTCATATACAGATGATGAATAGGTGAGTGATATCAATATCCTGTAAGAGACATGTTAGATAATGATTCTTACATATTTTGAACCACTTAATGATAGCAAATGACTGCATGACATGATAAATTTGAATACAGCAGAGAAATGCACAGTTGTACAAAACATCCCTTCAGTCTAATTTTTTTCTTTTCCGCGCACTTCAGACACATGATCTGCCCTGAAAGTCTTCCTCATGTGGGAAGTAAGATTTGTGCACATTTGAGTACATTCTGCTGCTCAATCCTTCCTAGCTCCTGTTTCCATCAACCTATCTCTACCAACATTCTAAAATGCACTTATGCACTTAGGAAAGTAAATATCCGTCTTCATTACTCTTTTTAAATATATTTATTTGCTCTTTTTTGAAAAGAATTTAATATTGCTAATATAACTGCTTGCTTCGAGTCATGTTTTTATTGACACAATGCTGTCTTTTAAGACTCACTTAATTCTAATGCAATTTTGGAAAACATAAAGTTTTTCAAGAAGATATTATGTTGTTTTGTAGTTGAAGCAGTTATACAAGGAGAGGAAAATTCAGGAAATAATTTCCAGATGCAAGATCACAATGGAAATGAACTAGAAATATTCTCAAAATTTGACAACTCAAATACTTGGAAAAACAAACTTTCTATATATCCCAAACAATCTGAGATGAGATTCTCAAAAAAAAAAAAAAAACCTTTGTCAATAAAGTTTTATTCAGAATGCATCACAGCCAACACATGAGATTAAGGTTGTTATATTTTCATCCAAACTTGTCTTGGGAGGTCTAAAAATAGCTCTCATTAATTTAAAATGTGAGAAATTGAAACAAAGTAGCAAATAAATTAGTTGTAATAATTTTGCCAAGGATAGAACTTTAGAACTTTGGGTATAGTTATAGACACATAGAACAGATTAGAAGCAAATGGACACCAGACCCACCAGTGAATGAGAAATGCTCATTAACTACCTTGAAAGCACATTTTCTGTGGGGGTGTTAAAATAATACAGAAGTGCTGAAACTTGAGTAAACAGGAATTAGGCCCTGAAAGCCTACAGCTGTGATTGTCACTTGAGATACAGTCATGGAAAATAATAAATAGTGAACTTCCCATTAAGATCTAAGGGTACCAGTGAAACGCCACATCATACACAACCACCAAGAATAGGATCCTAATTAGAATAAGTTATATTCCATGTATGTATAATATGTCAAAATACGCTTTTATTTTATCTATATCTAAAAATAAAAAAATTAAAAAAAGAAGATATAGAGGTTTTCAGCTGGGCTCAGTGGCACATGCCTGTAATCCTGGTGGCTGAGTGGGCTGAGGCAGGAGAACGGCAAGTGTGAAGCCAGTCCAGCAACTTATCGAGGTTGTAAGCACCTTTGTGAGACCCTGTCTCAAAATGAAAAAAATAAAAAAGGCTGGGATGAGGTTCAGTGGTCAACTGTCCTTGGGTTCAATCCCCAGTGCCTAAGTAAAATAATCTGGGTTTTTGAATAACCATGGAGAAGGCAGTTCCTCTTGATTATCAGAATTATAAGATCTTTTCGTGTTGACCATCATTAATAACAATATATTATATACTTGACAATTGCTAAGAGTAGATTTTAAGTGTTCTCACCACAAAGAAGAAAAGAATCTGAAGTCATAAATACATTAATTAGGTAGATTTAGCCATTCCATAATGGATACACACATCAAAACATCAGTTTTACCCCATGCAAGTATACAATTTTAATCATCAATTAAAATAAGTACATAAATAAATAAGAAACTTTCTCTTCTTCAAGACAGATACTTCCTCTCTGATTCCTAGGATTTCATATATTTTGAGAATGACGTGTTAGGTGTCTTCAATATTTCTCTCTCTTCTTTTTTTATTTTGATGGTACTAGGGATTGAACCCAGGGCCTTGTGCTTGCGAGGCAAACACTCTACCAACTGAGCTATATCCCCAACCCCCATACTTCTCTTTTTGAGTGCAATTTTATGGCAACATCTTTATGCCTTTGCTTCTCCTCAGAGAAACAACTTGCTTAAATTTATTAGTGCACAGAGAAACAAGACATCCAGAATCGATGGAGATGTGTCTGGAAGTCCTAGAACATGTTCATGAAGCAGGAATCAGATGGGATCTGGGATTGTGTCTTTAGAGTTTGTGTTCTACAAACAAAAAGAAAGATATGTTTGGATAGGTGTAGAACCCAGAATGGTTATGGCATAAAATGTTCACCCAGATTTGTAAGTAAACTCCTTTTCATGGGGCTACCTGTGTGGCTTGGAAGGACTAATCAGCGAGGAACTATTTTCCCCAGCATCTACTCTGCTCTCACCTTTGCATCTACATGACATTTAATGACTAGTTTTCCATAGCAGAATATGTGCAAAGATTGATGGCCATTTGGTTGTGGACATTCACCTCCCTGCTCCAACAGCTGAGCGTTCATGAATAAAAGCATCAGTATGTCAAGTGCTATAGGTGGCAAAGTTTCTGTTTGTGAGCAGAATAGATTAAACCACCCTCCCTCTGTTAAAAATCTAGGGAACTTCATAGGACTAGAGAGTTGATAATTAAACTATTGAATTGAAACTTTTAAATGTAGATATTTCTTTTCAAAGATGCTAATATTACAATTTACACAGTGGTGACATCTAAGATGTTAGTTTGCATTTTTATATATGAAAAGAAGTGGTTATAATTTTAAACTATTTTTATCAAGCTCTGATTTGGGGCTGATATCAAAAAATAATAAGTAAAGAACCCAGGGCCTCATGTGTGCTAGGCAGGGTTCTAGCACTGAGCTGCATCTCCAGACCAATATATTTCTTTACATATGTAATTTTCCCAAAGTGAAAACTATAAATGTTTATGTAATTTGAATTTTGAACTACCTTTTAAAATTCTAACTTGTCATGTAAAATTCTAACGTCATTTTTCTGATATTTCTCAGAAATTATTTTAATAACTACATAATAATCAATGCATGGGTTCATTATAATTTATTTATAAATTCTATCTTGGTTGGTTGCCTCCAAAAATAATAATAAGTATTTAAATCAACACAATGACACATTTTGAATTTAAAAATTTTATAGAGACATTATTGCATATACATAGTATGAACATACATATGTAAATTTTATATATATATAGTATATAGATACAATTGTATATGTATACACAAATATACAAGGTATATATACAATTGTATATATTGCACATATACATATACAATATATACAATAAATTGTATTTATATACAATTTACATATGTATGTTCATATATACAATTTACATATGTATGTTCATATATATATATGACAGCTCTTTTTTTATTAAGTACTTTTATTCACATGGCACCAGGCTAAAATCATAATTTGTTCTTAATCAGAAGATATTCTCTTGAAGCTGAGTTGCATTAAAGAATCACACTGGGATTTGTAAACTAGGGAAGTTCACATGTGAGGCCACCTTGTAACTGGTAGCAGCCATCAAAACTAAAATTGACCTTGGGAGTTGTAATATTATTAATTTAGTAGATGTTTAGCAATTATTTGAAAGGAAGCATAATTAGTCAATAATCATTTCATAGTGACCTTTTTAAATTGTATTCTGAAAACATTTAGGTAAAAGTAATATATCACAAAATCATTTTATTTTTATTCTTTACTATGACTGAATAAAAGGAATTATGATGTTCTTATCTTTGTGTGTACATATAAATTGCTATTGTCCTGTTCATTGAAAAAAATCACTTCTCCCTAGATAATGTCAAAGTAATTTTCATTTTGTAGATATACAGGTACAGATATTGGGCACTATATTTTATATATTTGACTTTTCTATAAATTCAAAGAATTCCAAGACCACAAAGAATGATGTAGATTTAGCTAGAAACCCAAAGAATTAGATACAGGATGAAATTTTAAGTTTTCTGGTTTATAGCAGAATTATGTGCAAACAAAAATAATATTCATTGGTCCTTAGTTCTCCAGCTCTGCTTAAGATATTCCCATGAAACCAAAAATTTGCAACTATTCTCACAGTTTAGAAACTGAAGAAATTTGAAAAGAAAACAGTGGTTTTGAGAATAGAATAAATGACTTCAAGTTGAATCTTTCACTGGCATTTAATAGACTAAAAACAAAAATGTCAATTTTTAATTACTCACTCTAATGTCATAAATATAACTAAAATGAACAGTTAAGCATAACTTTTTTTTTTTTTTTGCTTTTCTTTCTGTGCCTGCTATGTGATTGACAATCAGCAGATGTTCTTATATCCTGTTCTTTGAAAGACACTTTATGGTTCTTAATATGTGCTTATTTTTGAATGATGT
The DNA here is from genome assembly GCA_020662805.1 of Glaucomys volans. Lineage (NCBI taxonomy): Eukaryota > Metazoa > Chordata > Mammalia > Rodentia > Sciuridae > Glaucomys > Glaucomys volans. The sequence continues at coordinate 450,955 of JAJEJO010000199.1, read as the reverse complement.
TTCATTTGGATCACTTGTGTAAAAGTTTGAAGCTAGGGGTGGATATTTATCTATTCAGTTTGAAACAGATAGAACAAATGGAGATAGAGAGAGAAATAGCTATCAACAAAGGAAGGAAGGAATCTTAAGGAGGTCTTCAAAAAGTAGATGCAATTATTTTGTTTTTCTTTTTCTTCAAGCTGAGTAGTATGATTTATAGAAGAGAAGTGTTATGACTTACACTATTCAAAGTGCTCTATATGTTCCTGAGGAGAGTGAAAACAGCTCACCAGTAGAACTTCATGGACTACCCACCTTTGATTTTGGGTACTGCTGTTGAGTATTATATAGCCTAGTAGGTAGATTCAACCTAGATGGCTGAATGAATCAGTGACCACCTCTGCACACTCCCAAGATGTGGTCAATCAATAATGCCCTATTTTCACTTTTGCATCATTTTGTATAGCTTCCATAAATTTCTTTCTCACCTGTTTCAGTCAACTTTTTCACTATTGTGACTAAAAGACCCAAGAAGAACCATTGCAGAGGAGGAAAAGTTTATTTGGGGGCTCACGGTTTCAGAAGTCTCACTCTGTAGGCAGCTGGGTCCATACTTTGGGGCTCCAGGTGAGGCTGACCAGCATGGCAGAAGAGTGTGGCAGAGGGAAGAAGCTTCCCATGATGATCAGCAAGTAGAGAGAGAGACTACGCTCGCCATATACAAAATATGTACCCCAAGGGCATCTCCCCAGTGATCCACCTTTAGTTTTCATTCAGTTAATCCTGTCAGGGAATCAATTCACTTATTGGTTTAAGAATCTTATTACCCAATCTTTTTTCCTGTAAACCTTCTTGCATTGTCTCACACATGAGCTTTTGGGGGCCACCTCACATCCAAACCATAACATCATCACGCTGTGTAAATTTCAGGCCCTAACCACATATTTTCAAAGTGGAAGTTTCACAATCTCGCATACATCTACCACTCGATTACTTAAAACACTCTTTTCTTTCAAAACAAAACAAAAGCCAACTAACTAAGAATGATACCATATGATTTTACTAGGGTTGCCAAAGATTGGGTGAATTAAAAAACAAACATGCATTTTCTCATAGTTCCAGAGGAGTGATGTCTAAGAAGAAGGTGTTGATAGGTTACCTTTGTGCTTATGCCTCTCTCCTTGTTGGGAGATTGCTACCTTCTCTCTGTGACTTTGCAAGTCTATTCAGTGCTACACATCCCTGGTGTCTCTTACAAAGCCAATAGCCATATAGAATATGGACCCATTTACATGACCTCATTTTTCTCTAATTACTTTTCTAAGGGTCATGTTGCCAAATGCATTACCATTATAAAATACCAGACTTCAACAACATGTGAATTTTGCAGGGACAACACTCAGTCCACAATAGTTGAATGCATACCACTTTTGTAGTTTTAAATGCATTGATAGAGTGTCAAAGTAAAACTTTGAGGCAAGAACTATGAGGGATCAAGGACACAACAAAGCAAGACAAATATTAAAGTCAGTTTCATCATAAGAGAATTTGTGTTTTGGTTTATGTGTCCTTGCTTGAAGCAGGAAAAATGAAATGTACTTCAAGTTCTGGAGTCTAATAGAAACTACCTCTCAAAGAAGTAAGACAACACAATTATATACTCTCATCAACACAAGCTAAAAATATAATTGTACATCCCCACAAATAACATAAAAATTTTGATTAAAGTATGTGAATGTATAAGATGGGTAATTAAAAACAGGAGAGCTGTCACAAATATATTAGGAACATCTTGAAGTTTTTAATATTCAGCTTCTGAGATATAAATTTCTTGGCAATTTACTTCCTTTACTTACTTTGAGATATGAATTATACAAAATACAGTGTACAGATTATACAGTATAATGAATTTTTTACATAATTATACTTCCAACATTCACAATGCTGATATAATTTGCAGTGCCCAAAGGCTTCTGGGTGATTCTCTCTAGTGAATACCAACTTACCAAAAGAGGTTGCAATATCACCAGTAATTTTCTTGGATTTTTTTTTCATACTTTAAAGTATGAGAATTAAGCAGGGCTTGAAAAAGTAATTAAGATAAATAAAACTTTAATGCACCTTTGTTAAATGCAAAATCTAAGATGAGTACAATATTAAAAATTAGGAATTCCATATTTTGGTTTGACTATCAAACAATTGAATTAAATCCAGGTTGTTCGGTTTATATGAGGATATATCAAAGTGCAATTTGCCTTTCCCTTGTATCCACTGATGTTGAATGATTTTCCTTATTGCTCATTTCTGATTTAAAAATATTCTTCTGTGAAGAATCTGTACTTGACTTTGCATATTTTTTAAATTGTATTTTATTATCATGCATGAGTTATTTATTATTATGCATGAGTCTCATAAAGGGTAAGTTTTGAACATGCATTTCACCCAGGTGCTGCCTTTACTTTCACTGTCTTCTTAATGTCTCTTAATAAACAGATTTTCTTAATTAGAATAAGAATAATTAATTAAGAATAATTGAAATTAACTATCTTTCCTTTTGTTTCATAATTGTCTTAAGTTTTAGGCAGTGTGATATTCAGAGTAATGCCCAGTCCACAATTAAGAATCAACTACCTAATTCCTGGAAATTCTAAATATATTGTGTCAGGTCAAAAGAGACTTTCAAATGTGGTTCTTTAAGGACCTTGAGATGTGGAGAGCACTTCTGCTACTGCTTGGGTCTAATGCAATCACAAGGACCTTACAAAAGAGAGAGAGATATAAGAATTAGGAAAGGAGATGTGATAAAATTGAGTGCTCTTCAGGGGTAATGTTGTTGGATGTTGGATTTGAAGATGGAGGAAGGAGCCATGAGTTGAGGATGCAGGCATACTCTGGAAAGTAAAAAATATAAGACAACTACTTCTCCCCTGGTGCTGTCAGAGGAGTGCAGTCCTCACCCATGGATCAGAGAACTCCCCTGTCCAGAACTTGGAGATAATAAATGCAGTGTGCTGCTCTAAGCCACCAAATTTGTACATTCTGCTACAGCAACAATAAAAACTTGGAGCAGATGTTGGTGCCTGGAACTGGGGTGCTGTTGTAAAAAATACATATGAATTTAGAATTTGCTTTAGAATGAGATGGAAGAAGTGCAGGGAATTTTAAGGAGCAAGACAGAAAAAGACTGCTTATTCTACACAGACTGTTAGTAGAAATATGAAGGTGTATAACTGCTAGTAAGAACTCAGAAGTGAGGACCACTATAGACAAAAAATTAAAACAACTTGTTTTCTAGTTTGACAATAAATAGATGGAGTGGAATTTGACATAAGGATCAGTTATGCTAGATTTCCATTGGAAGGTGATTTGAGACTTTGGGGGGAAACAAATGAAATATTATTCTCTGAGTTGATGCTGTAGTGGCTGAAGACTTTGGGGATGTTGGGACAATGTGCATACCTGGCACATTTTGTGTGTTCATAAATCTTTGAAGATTGGAAGGCATTCTCCTAAGATTACTATACCTATTTTCAGAATCTGTGAGGATGTTATAATATGGCGTAAAGGGGAATTTGCGGAGGAGATCATGAGATGGAGAGATTATCCTGGATTATCTGGTTGACTGAATGTAATCATAAGTGTCCCTGTAGCAAGAAGTCAAGATACCACAGAAAGAGATTTACGAATCCTACACTGCTAGCTTTGAAGATGGAGAAAGGAGGATTGTAGTTGACTTCTCAAAACCAGATAATGAAAGGAAATGCTTTCTTTCCTAAAGCATCAGGAAGGAATTTAGTCCTGCCACATTCCTCTTACCTCCTCTCCATCTCCTTCTTCTCCTCCTCCTCTTTTTCCTATTCCTTGATTTTAGAAATTGACTTCCAGAATTGTGGGGTACTAAATCAATGATATTTATTTTCCTGCACAGTAATGAAAATTTTTATAGTATATGTAAGAACCATACAAACAGGATTAAGAAACATTTATGTACCCCAAAACATTAAGTATATTTTCTTCAAACATAGTCTAAGAAACATATTGCTTTACTGCCAAAGTTTACGTGGATATAAAATCAATTTAAAGGAATAAAAATCTCAGAACTATTTATCAAAAAGTTCACCTACTCCATCAGCTTTTTGGAATGGTACTTGAGTTAGAAACAAACAACTATGTATTATGGATCTGTTTCTAGACTTCCTATTTTCCTTTTTTTGGTGCACTTTTCTTTCTTTTCACTGTATTAATTATTGCTATCTTGCCTTTTATAAGAAACTTACCAGACTTTAATCTTCTTATTCATATCTCTCTTAGTTCTTGTAAGTTCTTTGCATTTCTATACGAATTGCTTATAAATAAATAAAGAGAAATAGAGTTTTTCAAAAATAGACTCTAATAAAATACTTTTTAAGCTACTCTTTCTTGGACATAAATTACTGGATTCCAAAAAAAAAAATGTGGAAAGAAGATGGCAGTATGTGGTTAATTATAAACAAATGTTGACTAAATTGCACAACAAAGTAATAACATTAAGAACAAACACAAGCAAAATGCACCACAGAAATAGCATATATATTAAGGAAAAATAATTTGAAAAATAAGCAATATATCAAAAAATGATATAAAATGATATAAAATGTTGTGATGGCATATATTAATAAATGCAAAATGCAAAACATAATTTGCAAATTTCAAGGTTAAATTTATTGAATTGCAGTTAATAAGGATTATGTCAACTGATGGAACAGCATGTAAATTGAAGTTAACAACTATGAGAACTGTAACAGGTAATCTATCATAGTTCCTCACATAAACTTTTAAATAAATGTAAGCAGTACTTTAATAATCAAGTACTTCTGATCACATACCAAATAATATCTTCCAAATCAGATTTTCAATTGCAATGCCCAGATGTTATTCATAGTTTTTCATCAGTATTTAAAAACCTGATTAGAATATATTACATTTTAAATGTTAAATTGAATTATTCTATTTTTTGTAGTTTTTAAATGCTTTTTCCAGACTAAGTATTTACCCTCCTAAATTTATGGGATTATTTTTAACATAAACCCATATTTCATTATTCATAGCATAAGACATGAAGAGTAGAAGGTACATTTTTAGAGACTTGCCAATAGCACACTTCTTGAGATTCAATATTTTAGCATTTATTTACTGTCATTTGGTTCAAAAACATCAATTGCTATTTTAGCCAATATTTTTGGTGAGGAAAAAATGTACGAACTATGAGAGAACAAGCCATGACTAATATAAACTCAATTGATTGTGAGGAACCATGAGTTTCAATTTATGTCCCTCTTGATATCCATGCTTTGTTTTTACCAGCAAGGAAAGTGCTTTGTACTTGCATGTGTAAAACACACAAATGTTAATGCCTATAAAATTAATTTCACTCTCAGTCATCTGAAAGTCTCATTTGGATGCTCCTACAGTGAAAACAACATATGTTGCAGTATGGTTTCCCTTGATTAGTCTGGCTTTTACCATGCATCAGTTTTCATTTTTAACACACTTGTGGCTTCTTCTGAAATATTCAATGGAGTTATTCAAAATCCCAGTAGAACAAAGTATATGTGCTTCAGATTTGTTTCCACAGCACTGTTTAGAATGTAATCTATTCTCTGCTAGCATTTGATCACCAATAAAAATTTTCCTATGCAATTTACAAGAATCATTTTAGCAGCGATTTGATGCTATCATCTTATTGTAGTAATTAATGAACTTCAGTTATGTTCTTTACTGTCATTAATCTTTAAATTTTTCTTCCAGAAATGTCTTCTAAAAGGATTAATGTTTCTATTTTAAGTATGATGTATACCCTAATAACTGACAAAATTATACGATATTTGAAAATACTTGCCTATCCTCAATTTTCACAAAGAATAATGAAAAGCAAAACAAAAATAGATCATTCTTCATTACAAAGTAGATTTGAAAGGCTGTAATTGACCTCCTGGGATACACCACTTGATTATGAAAGTTAATTATTGAACACATCAGATCATTGAGCACTATGAAAAAGTTTTTTTAAACTACATTAAGTGGAATTTTTAAAAAAAATAGGTATATCAATTCCACGTCTGGTTTAGAAATGCACTTTCTAATGATGTACACAAAGCACAAGGAAGAAGAATGATGAAAACTGAGATACATGAAATAAAGTATTTCATTTGCCATCAGCACTCCATCATCTTGGAATGCCTTATTTGAAACTGACATATATTAAAATTTAAAATATCTATCTGGAACAAACTCAAGTTTTATGTGCATGGATAAATTTTCCTAGTCTCTTCTTTTTGATCTCCTTTGCCTTTCTGAATGTTCACGGAAGATCTACTTGACATTTCTACATTTAAGATTTTTCTCTCTTTTTTCTCTCTTTTTCCTGCTATCTCTGTAGCTCTGTATCTCTTTCTCTCTTTCTCATACACACACATACAGAGAGAGAGAGAGAGAAAGAGAGAGAGAGAGAGAAGACTAAAAACATCTTGTTAAAGCTAAATCTTTGCCCAGAAGGCAAAGAATAATGTCTATTATATATATGCATTTTGAAAGTTACTAGGACAGACATTGAAGATTATATATACAATGTGCAATGTGTACCAGTGACAGAATCGGTAAATAAAAAGAATAAAAAGTCTTTGCTAGTCATAACCACATTTTTTTAAATTAAATGGAAACTTGAAAGTCAACATTTAACTCTAGTGTTCCGAAGCTCTAAAATACAAGGAAACCTACCAATGAAGGAAAGCAGCATGTCTGAAGACATCCATACTCCCACATTTACTGTAGTACTATTTTCAATAGCTAAGAAATGGAAATATCCAAATTGTGTATCAACTGATGACTTATTAAAGAAAATGTGGTAAAGAAGCACAATGGAATAATCTTGAGCTGTATTATTATGAAATCCTGTAATTTTCAGCAATATGGATGGAACACAGGATAATTATGTGAAGTGCAATAAGCCAGGCACAGAAACACAAATGTCCATGATCTCACTCCTAGATTGAATCCCAAACAATTGATCTCATAGAAGCTGAGAGTGGAATGGTGATTTCCAGAGGCTAGGAGAGTGTGGAGAAGGTAGGGAAGGAAAGGGTACTTACTGAACAGGTACAAGTCACAGGTCAATAGGAGCATTCAGTTCTGTGTGCTTTCGCAAAGCAGGGTAATAATGGTAGATAAGAATAACATACTATTCCTTTCAAAAAACCAAGAGAGCTGTTGATGAGGTCGGTGGCAAAGTGCTTCCCAGCACATGAAAGGCCTTGATTTCAACTCCCAGAACTCAAGAATAAAGAGAAAGAAAGCTATAAGAAAGGATTTTTGAAAGATTTCACCATAAATAAATGTCAAATGCTTGATGAAAGAAATATGTTAAATCCAAATTAAACACGGCAAAGTGCATACATGTGTCAAAAATCACTTGGTGCTCCATTAACCGGTACAACTTTTATGTGCTTATGCATCAATTAAGCAACAAATTTAATTACACACACAAAAAAGTTAAAGTTGGAAAATTAATGGGAAGAACAAGAAGCATACCAAATCCCTTATTATGTAGGAAATTTATCCATTTTTGTTTTCTATATAAAAATGAGAAAAAAACATTAAATTGTAGGAGGCCTCTAGTGATTTAAAATCAGAGCTAAATTCAATAAAACTTTTGGGAAATTCAAACATAAATTTTGGTTTAAAATTTTGTAACTAAAGTTTGACAACACCTAGAAAATCACAAGATCAAATGTGTGAAATAAAATGTAAATAGAGTAAAAATAACAACGAAATAGCAATGTGTAGTAGTGAGAAACATGGCCCTACTCAAAAGGAAACACAAATCATTGAGCTTAATATACTCTTAGATGAGGCACACACACAAATATTGGCAAAATATATGCAAAGCAAAATATGAAATACATATTAAAATGAATAAAAATATATCAAATGAATGCAAACAGCAAATCTGGGTTGTGAAATTAATTGCAAATCACTCCCAATTAAGTAAGAACTAAAGGAATAGATTTTAAAAATCTGTATTGAATTAAAGAAGCTTTATGAGGTCCACTACATAACATCAGAAAATGTGATGCAATAACTGCTATTAATATAAAAAAGTTTACAATATTTAAATATGAAAAGACAGCAACACATTGACAGATGAAATAAACAAAGAAAACTACACAGCTTATCAGTAAAAAATTCCAGATTTTTAATATACCAGATATACTGAACTTTCACCTGAACAAGTGGGAAAACCCCCTTTGAACAGCACTGTATCACTTAACAGTTAGTCAGTGTGGTGGTTGAAAGAACACCTCAGTGAGTTTCCAAAGGTACAAATGCTAAAAGGAAATACTACTGATATTTAAAAATATACCTACTATGTAGTATTTGTGGAGTCAGATAATCTTCCTCTGCCTAAACATCCTCCTTGATAATGTCTCTAATCATGTTCTCAGGATATCTTAGAGGGCATGGCATCTACCACCAAGAAACACAGAAGTGGTGTAGATTACCATAAATTTTATACCTACAGTGTGATGTGGAAGCAAATGGGCTGTGTTAAGCTCAAGTTTGCTTTTAGTTTCTGAATTCTTCATTTTATTTATATATTGACTTATTTAGATCAGTGGATTATTTTGTGTAAAACCACATTATGTGTAAAAAGTAATTAAATAAAAACTGTAATCATAAAATAAGCAATCAATGCTTCTGACATTTTGTTTGGTGAAAATCAGGGCTCCTGTCTAGGGGTGCAGATTTTTTTTAGCAGCCCGCTCTCCTTTTATCCTGCACTTCCTTTGATGAACATTGTTAACAGCGCACGCACGGAACTTTCTCCATCCTCTATTATTTATTCCTTGTCCTTCAGAACCCTTTCTACCGAATAATTTGTTTCATTCACATGGGCACATTTAATCACTTTCCCATCAGTGGAGTTTATTTTACTTTCAGTACAATCAAAGTCGCAGGCTTCTTAATAGTGCTTTCATCCTGTCCCTACATCTGCCTTTTACAAATGATAGAGTAAATAATTTTTGCAAAATCTCCCCAAACTACGCAAAGCATACCAGATACTCCAAAGAATAAACAAACTAGATGGCCGAAAGGAAAATGACAATAGAACATCACTAAAACCTGTCAGTAGTGGATAAAGGTGACAATGTTTTGTATTGGAAATTAGTTTGGTTTGGATGCAGATGAGTAGTAGAGTAAATGTTTAGAAATAGCAGAATGTCTGCCTTACTATTTATGTTTCTATCTATAGTCTGAAATTTTTCTCTTTCTCTTTCCCTTCATTCATTCCCTTCACTATCTATCTGCCTGATTAACCAGAATATGTTGCTTTCCCGTATCCTGATAAAAAATCAGGTTATATTTTAGTTAATGATCACACTGTATGATTTCTGAACTTGCATCATTTGTAAAGTTCACATCTTCTGTGTCTGAGCAAAGATCATCACACAAGTGTTCTGAAACATGACAGAAATTCACTTCTTAGGCACTCGAATCAGAGCATTAAAGAGTCTAAGGAACTATGGAGTCACCATGGTTTCAAAATGTTTCATAAGATTTAAAGGATCTTTGGATGGTGGGATAAAACAAAATGACTCTCAGATAAATAAAAGGCAAAATTGTTTATTATTTGCAGCTTGAAAGGAGAGACGACTTCTGAGAAGGGCCAAACACAATGTCAGGCTTGGGCAGAGACATTGTGTTTGGCTAGCTAAGTATCCAGGGTCCCTGTGGACTGACTGACAGACACCCGAGGTCACCTCTGAGGCAGAGGTGCTGTGTCTTCCTGTGTGGTAACTGATCCCAGGACAGTAGCAGTGAGTGTAGAGGTTGAGAGCCCAGTGAAGGGAAGTAACTGGGAGTGAGGAGTTTATCTGCTTCTCTCAGAAGGGGCACTGATCTAGCTGGGTCAACAGACCACCATAAAAATTTTTTAAAAATAAATTAAGTTGGGTATGGTGGCACAGCTACTCAGAAGATCAGGGCAAGAGGATCAAAATTTTGAGGCCAGGTTGTCTCAATATACAAAAAAAAAAAGATATAGGCCGGCCGGGAGATAGAGCTCAGTGTTCGTGAGGCTCAGAGTTCAATTTCCAGTACCACAAACAAAACAAATCAAGAACCACAACAAAGAAATTCTATTAAAAATAAGTACAATGTCCTTTTCTAATCCTGAAGATGTTGCTTTTGTATGCATCACCTAAGGTGAAACATTGTTATGCATCCAGTGAGCACAAAATGAGCAAAGGAAAACTTCCGTGTTAAAAAAAAGGTCTGCCCTCCAACGCATGAATGGATAAAGAAAATGTGGCACATCTACACAATGGAATATTACTTAGCCTTAAAGAAGAATGAAATTATGGGATTTGCAGGTAAATGGATGGAGCTGGAGAATATCATGCTAAGTGAAATAAGCCAAACCCCCAAAAATCAAAGGCCAAATGTTTTATCTGATAAGTGGATTCTGATCCATAATGGTGTTGGTGAGGGAATGAACTTTAGATTGTGCAGAGGGAAGTGAGTGAAGGGGAGAGAGGGGGCATGGCAATGGGAAGGACAGTGGAATGAGATGGACATTATTACTTACCCTATATACATGTATGACTATACTACTGGTGTGATTCTGTACCATGTTCAGCCAGAGGAGGGAGAAGTTGTTCTCCATTTGTGTACATGTGTCTAAATGCATCCTACTGTTGTGTATAACTATTTAGAACAAGTTAAAAAAATAGAAAAAACTTTAAAAAGGTCTGGAAGTTGCCCACATCACTTTGTCATACCATATATCTAAAACATTCACATTTTATGTCCAGATCCCTCTCTGAGAGGCGCTAGGAGCTAATCTCATTATGAGTAGTTGTATGCACAACTAAAAAAATGATATTGCTATCAGAAAGTCAAAAACATAATGGAGAACTACCAGAAGTTTCTGCCAGAGCTGATAACAGTGGTGGTTTTGGAAGTACATAAATTGAAGAAACATTTTTTCTTTTTGTAAAATTGTGGATCACTGGCACTGGGTTGCATACAGGGTAAGAGACAATGCTTCAGGATTCTGGGTTGAACAATTACATGGACAGGGCAGCCACTCTGGGATAGGAAACATTGGGTAGAAACAAGAGTGTAAATGGAACTTGTGCAATAGCATTTTGGTAATAAGTAGCACACTAAGTCTTTACAAAGTCAGTTGAGGAAACACTGTCATAGCCAGTTAGATAAACCAAGGAATTCTGAAGTCAAAGAACATACAATTTTTTCTAAATGTAAAACACAAGTGAACAATATTGAAAATTGATACAGTATAATCAAACAAGGAGTTGCTTATAAATGTTGAAACAATAGGAAAACAGTGGTATTAAAATTATGTTTATGAAGTTCTATACAAGTAGGAAATTTAAGCTTATCTTGCTAAATTTAAGTACTATGGCTGCACAACAGGTGTGTGAATGACTCTGTATATTGTTGAAAGCAAGTAGTTTGGAACACCAAGAAGATAGTTCATTATTGCCCACTGATAACATTCTCTAAGATCCTTACACTTTATCATTTGTAGAAGAGTGTTGTCCATTCAGGATTATATTCACCTTCTCACTACACTTAAAGTGTGGGGTTAAAATAATCTATAAGAAAGTCTTTTAGAACTTACTCTTCTATTCAACCCCAAGATGGAAGGATAAAGTTAAAAGTGGGAGATGGGTTGGGAAGGTGTTTGTCAAAAGGAATAATATTTTAGTTACCAGGGATAAATTCAAGAACTCTCTTGTATGTCATAATTACTACAGTATAACTGTGTATTCTCTATTCTCTAGTTGCTCAGATAATAGATTTTAAGTGTTCTTACACAATAAAATAAATATATAGAGGAGCACATGTATTAAAAACATGATTTTGATTTAGCCATTCTACAGTGCTTACATATATCAAAACATCATGGTACATCATAAATATAAACAATATTTGCATGTAAATTACAAATGATTTTTTTAAAAACTACTTTTTTAGTTGTAGGTGGACATAATACCTTTATTTCATTTTTATGTGGTGCTGAGGATTGAACCCAGGGCCTCACACATGCTAAGCGAGCTCTCTATCGCTGAGTTGCAACCCCAGGCCCCTAAAATATACATATGATTTTAAGAAGAATAAAAAAGAATAAAATTTAGGTGAGACATGACTTTTTAAAAAAAATACTTTATACTTTAATTGATCTGTAATTGAATTTTATTTGAATTTGTATTTGTACTTGAATTTAATCTGAATCTTTTTCTTTCTTTTTACTTATTAATACAGAGGGAAAATCCCAGCTGCATCAGTAGAGGACCTTTGGTATTATGACAATTCAAAACTAAAATTAAAATAGTTATAAAAAATAAAAAGGAAGAAATTAAAACATACTCCTGGGCTGGGGATATAGCTCAGTTGGCAAGGCCCTGGGTTCAGTTTGCAGCACCACACTCCCCCCAAAAATAACATGCTATTATGAGGGAAATCACTTACCCATAAAGGAAGACAGTAAAAAATAGACAGGACAAAAATGTTTCACAAATAATTAGGAAACAAAAATGACAGTAGAAAGTTTTTCCCTATCCATAATTACCTTGAATGGAAATAAATTAAATTTCCATCAAAAAAGAGTGACTGAAAGAGTTTTAAAGACAATTAAACAAAAATAGTACTCATCTGTATGTTGCCTAGGAAAGACTTCACCTGTAAGGGCAGACACAGACTCAAAGGGATGGGTTGGAAACACACATTCCAGGCAAATGGAAACCATAAGACAGCAGAGATATCTTTGCTTACATCAGATAAAGCAAACTTTAATTACAAAGAAAAAAAAGAGACAAATTCATTTCATAGTAATAAACAAAGTCAGAGATACGGTATGTATGCACTAGACTGAATCTCCTACATATTTAAAACAAATATTAATATTTCTGAAGGAAGAGATAGATTACAATACATCAATAGAGGGAATCTTCAATACTACAATTTCAACAATGAACAGATTGTCTAGACAAAAAAGAACAGCAGTCAGATTTAAACTCCACTCCAGACCAAATAGACTGAACAGACATATATAGAACATTCCATCCAATAGCTACAGAACACACATTCTTGTCAATCACACATGGAACACTCTCTGGGGCAAATCATGTATTAGTTGACAAAACAAGACTGTCAAATTTAAGAAGACAGAAATCATATCAACATTTTTTCTGGCCACAATAGTATGAAACTGAAAATGAACAGAATCAACTTTGTAGAACTTGTTAATACATGAAAATTACATAGGTGACCATACAGGTATTTTCATATCAGACTTTACATATAATGCAATATTGTATACATCCTTAATACTACTTGGAAATTATGTCATTGGACCTTCCATTATTTCTGTTGTTAATGCATTTACAAGGAAACACATATTACCATACAAGTTTAAATATCAGACATTTATATTTTGACATAATTTGTTGGTTTTACAATTATTTATAGTTTATTGTATGGATTTAAAAATGAGTATGTACACTCTGATCAAGAGTCTGCCCTGGTTTAGAATATTGTCAAAGGGATTCATGTCACACAAAATTATTAAAGACCCTTAAAGAAGTTCCCTAAAAAAGAACTAGATGAGCTGAGATTGAAGCATGTGCATATATCTTTAAAACTAAGTGTTTTTTAAAGGAAACATTTCAATTGTAGAATATCTAATTATTTTTGGTATAGCACTTGAATGAACATATGGTGAATATATTTTTGAAATTTTGTGGAAAATACTACTTATAAATATTATTAATGTATTTACTTACTCAGAATTCTTCATTTCTCCCAAAGGACTGGTAAGGTTATAATCTCCTTTCCTCAAATTACACTGGATAGTTCCATTACCTCATGTAGTATTAAATTCCAGAAGATGGGCCCCATTTCCTGCCTGATTTTTTTCCTGAGGCTACATATATAACTTGAATACTCTTTCTAAATTAGGTTTCTCAGAGGATAACTGTAGTTTCCGCATTGCAAAATATTTAAAGTGAGCTGCAAGCTGTAACGAATATAAACCACCATGTAAATTTTCAAAAATATTTCACTTCATTAGAATGCAAGTATTAAAACATTCCCAGATGAAGTGCATATGAAAGTGTGTCTTCCATTCCCATGTAGAGACTGATTGAAATAAAAGTAATATATATTCAGAATCACATTTTAAAGCTAGAAAACATTGTTTGCTATCATTCTTGTTTTGAAATACAGTATTTCATTTAGACCAGTGTTTCCCAAACAGAGGTGACTTTTCCTCCACTCATGGTACGTGTGCAGTATCTGGAGATATTTTAGTTATCTTGATCTTGGCATCCAGGAGTCAGGATGATGATTAACTTTCAGCAGTATCCAGTTCAGCATTTTATAATAATGACTTTTCTGGCCCAAAATGTTAATAGTTTTGAGGTTGGGAAACTCTGGTTCCGACTCTTTAATCAGTATACCATTTAGAAAATCAATCAGAAGTAACAGTCCCAATAAATTAACTCAAAGCCCTTTATTTGGAATTTCTATGTACTCCGTTGGCAGGGCTTAAATATCCCCTTCTATAATTTAAATCACATGTTTATGTGACTGTGTTTATGTGTCTTCTGTAAAGAAGGTTTTTATCCTGTCCATCACATCACTACCCCAAAATACCACACAATATTCATACCAATCAGCCATTCACTTCTCCATTATCTTCAATTCTAGCTCTGACCCTAATATTCCAAAGATATTTCTCATACCAATATTAATGAACTTTTTTTTTCTTACAAAATCCAAGGTACATTTTTCAGAATTATGTCTCACTTTGCCACCTTGCACACTGGCATTTCTTATTGTGCCCACATTTATCTTGAAGTATTTCCTTGTCAGCCCAGGTTTCCTCCCTTGCACTTATATAACCTTGTCACCCATGCCCTCTTTGCCTGAGAATGGATGTGTTCCTCTACTTTTCCTGTTCTGCATATAACCTGAGGCAATATTGGCTGAGCAATAATATAAAACAAAAAACTGGGAGTTTATGTTGAGGCACATGCTAATCAATAATCAGAACTACCAATTTGATTTCTATAGTACTCATTCAACTCTGAACTCTTCTGCACGCACCTTTGTCATTATTCAGTCATTGCCTGTGTTCCTTGTTTCACCAAGAATTCTGCAAAATCCTGAGTACTCTCTTTGCCTCTTCTCTGCTCAATAACTTTAATTATCCTTTATAATTCGCATGATAAATGCCTCACTTTCGCGCACAAATCCCAATATCATATAATCCCAGGTGCCTTTGTAACTTGACTCTTAACACCCCACACACTTTCTGCCACCTAATGATATATTTTGATTTTCTTTTACAGACATAGGATTCTGTCTTCTTGAAGCATTCTTTTCTTCCATTGTGTATCTGATGTAACCTCATTCTATAAGATCCAACAGAAGCTTAAATTGTTCTAGGCAAGTATGGTAGTCCTACCACATTAAATCAGACACAGGTGGGCTAGGAATATAACTCAGTGGTATAATGCTTACCTAGCATGTATAAGACCCTGGGTCCAATGCCCCACACCAAAAATAATTACCAAATAAATAAAATAAATCTGACAAGGTGCCCAATTTTGTATATATATACATAATATCCCTTTTTCGCCTATCTAGGTATTATCATAAGGTATTGTTAGTATTTATTTGTTTATTTCAAACACAAGGGTGTAGCATTTGGAACATGTTAATTATTTATCTTTTGATCCTTGACATCTGATTCAGCCTGTTTCTTCCCCCTGAGAGAAATCTTGATTTCATTCACTTTTCCAATATGAATATGATTTCAATGTTTAGCAGATCAATTACAATTAAAACTGTTATTACTTAATCCAGATTCAGGATTAATGATCTTTTCAACATTTACTCAAATGCATGGTGTTCTATTAACACCATATAAAACAAAACAAAAACCATTTAGAAGTCATAACATTCCATATTAATTCAGAGAAATGTTTCATTTTCAAGAAAAGGAAATAGTGTTATTTTACCCTTTGTGGAAATTACATAAAAAGAATGAATTTTTCAAATGTTTAATGAATTTGATCAAAAGCATGCCTAGTGCAGAAAATTAAGAAATGTGGCAAATAATAATAAGCTGGTCATTTGCGGCAGCATGAATGGAACTAGATGTCATTAAGCTAAGTGCAATAAGCCAGGTACAGACACACACTGCAGAATCTCACTTATGTACGAAAGCGAAAATAGTTCATACCACACAACTAGAGAGTGAGGTGGTAGATAGAAGAGGCTGGGGAGTGAATTTGGAAGGAGGAAATGGGAAAAGGTTGATCACTGGAACCAAGGTACAGATAAATAGGAGTAAGGGGCACTGGTGTGCAGTTACGCAGTAGGGTGACTATAGAAAACAACCATCCATGTGCTATGTATTTCAAGTGCTAGAAGAAAAGTACTGATGTTTTCACCATAAAGACAATCTATATGTTCAAGGAGACAGACATGTTTAATCTGGTTTAGAAATTGTTCAACGTGTATATGTATTGAAACATCATATGGTATTCCATAAATATGTACAATTAGTATAATTTTATATATCTATTAGAAATCAATTTAATAATAAAAATAAATAGTAATAATAAATCAATTCTCTATAGCTCATAGCATTTATATATTTTTTTAAATTTTAAAAACACTTTTTAAGATTTCACTTATATAAATAAATGTCCAACCAACCTATGCTAAGAAGTTATGTATGTATAAAAGATGGTGAAGTAAAGTTGAGAATGTGGAATGGTTAGGGCAAAAAGACAGAAAAATTAATCAAGCTAATATACTTTTTTATAACTGTAGAGAGAAATTAAAAAAAATTCCACATCTCCTGCCAACATAAATATCTAAAATATTTTAAATTATTTTCTTGACTGATAACATGACTGCACATGTCAAAGTCAATTTCACAAGTATAGTCTCATAATTGTTTAATTTAAAAAAACAGGAATTTGTATTGCATGAAAAAGAATAACAATACTTTCAGAGTAGTTTTAAAAATTATTATATATTAAATGTAATAAAATTTAAAAGGCAGGTACAGAACTTACTTTTTGAAAAAAAATTTTAGAACACAAGATTTTCTGAAAATCACTGATGAAACACAATGCTTCCATGCCACACACCTAGTTTCCTCCATTAGAAGCTAGCATTCGTCAGTACCTTAGTTATGATTGATGAGCCTGTACCGATAAATTGTTACTTATAGCATTTTGTACATTTTCAATTTCCCTTGTTTCCCACCATGACTCCACTTAGGATTCCACATTCCATTTAGTCATCCTGTTCTCCTAAGTTCCTCTTGACTCTGACATTTCCTCAGATACTCCTTGTTTTCCATGTTGGCCTGTTGCTCTCTGCAGACCCTGAGAATCTGTCCTGTGCATCTCTGCTTGCTTCCAATGGCAGCTTGTAATACGGGGATTCTTGGATTCCAACTGCCTGACTGGTCATGGTAGCCTTCTTCACTTGGGCCAGCTGCTCCCTGTAGTTTTCTCCTCTTCCTTTCTTACAAGGACACTCTTCTTTGGATTTGCATTCCACTTGAATCATAAAGAATGGTCTCACCTTGAGCTCCTTCACTCTTTGCATCTTCAGAGACCTGATTTTCATATAATGTCACATTCACAGATAGTGGTTTCAGGACTTTGGCTTTAAGCCAGCCTAGTGTATAATTCATCCCACAATATGAGCCAAACATTAACACCTGTAAGAGTGTGAACATGTACAGTCACCAGCAGAGTGGCAGTCATACTTTAGGGTACGTGGTTGGTGACAGCTTAAGATGTCTTCTCAAGACTTTACTCCAAAGGACTGTATTACCCATCACACTGGGTAAAAACAATCAATTTTTCTTCTGAAAATGAAAATCAAGTCAATATCATAAAACCTGTTGAGTTTTCCAGGTAGCAAGAATATCCTTAATAATTACTAGCATGATTGGTTTCAATTTCCACATACAAATACTCCTCTTTCTGGAAGTATTCCACTCTACGGGGCTAAACATCAGAATTCAGAGTTTCATAACCAGAAAAGAAAGTATTGGTGGGATATATAATTATTAATATATACTAATACATATTATATAACTGGTATATAATATATAATTAGTATCATTACGAAAGATGATAACCAAATCCTACTCTTTATTTCTGAAATTTTTTCATGTCTATAGGTAATAAAAAAAAATCCATACTTTGTTTTTGGTGCAGATCATATACTATATTTTGCAGGAAAGAACTCAAAATGAAAAGTTACTTATTTCAAACTTACACCATGCCTAAGTATCTTGTAGAAGATCCTAATTGTATAATCAGTTGTCCCAATTGAGAGAATACCTAGTAATACAGAGAATTCTATAAGTATTTAGCTAATATTATTATCTATGATTTTTTTTAAAAAATGCTATGAAGTGAATTTGTAGATTAGAAAAATTATAGTGGTCATTGTTATGGCAGTATATAACACATTCTGCTAGTACACAAATAGAGATACTTTTCTATGGCAGATAAAAAAAATCAAATCTAAATGTACAGTAAGTAACTCTTCTAGCTAGATTAAAAATGTTGAATCTTTTCATGACATAAAGCATCCAATATATTAGATTTTACTAGCACCTGATCTGAACCCTCAGGGTATGCTACTACTACATTTGGTCTTTCTCTTTGGCACATTATAATCTTATACCTGGTTATAACTATTAGCCTTCTTGAAGGAACATACATATACTCAAACATATGCTCATTCTCTGCTCTTCTCATTGTTTCCAATATTTAATATGAATCTATTAAGAAAGTATTAACCCATTAAGTCCCAACTTAACAATTATGAGACTATTTCAGCAAAATTGACCAAGGTGCATTAAAATAGGTTGCAAATAATAATCTAGAGCTTATGTATTATCTTATCAATTAATATTATTATGAGTATTTTAAAATTTTTAAAAATAATTTTAAAATATTATGAGTACTATAAAATAGTATTACTATTTTATAATTGTGTCATATATACAATATTTGATTTTGGGGGGATGGGTACCAGGGATTGAATTCAGGGCCATATCCCCAGCCCTATTTTGTATTTTATTTAAAGACAGGGTCTCACTGAGTTGCTTATTTACTGTTGTTGACTTCAAACTTGCAATCTTTCTGCCTCAGCCTCCCAAGCCACTGGGATTACAGGCGTGTGCCACCGTGCCCAGCTTCCATATTTGATTTTTCATGTGTTTCACATCTGGGATTGTCGTGGAATGTGGAAATTTTCCCTTGGAGGGGGTGAGGCGATGGAGCACAATCAACTCCAGGAGACAGGTTCTGGGATGCAATCTCAACTTTAATCAGGAAGTATAAATGTTTTATAGAAGTAGGGACGAATGAGTAAAGAGGAGCAATGTTGCAAGAGCCTATCAGAGCAATCCAGCTAGAAACTGCACAATGCAGAAGAAGGGAGAGGCCGGGGGATGGGGTGAGACTCTCCTGAGGCACTGCCCCCTCGGTGGAGGTCACTGGGAGTGTGCTTCCCAAGCATGATAATCTTGAGTGCTCCATAGGATTTTACCCACTCCACAGCCGCAAGGATGCACATGGCTTAGTGGCTCTTCCCACATCCCCACATCGGATGAGGAGTCAAAATGGGTTAAGCTGAAAGAAACAGGATCTCCAAATAATTTAGGACTATCTTATTTTTACCATGAGAGGCATTTGTTGAACAAAAGAGAGGTACTTAATTCACACTACCTTTTAATACTTAAAAGGTACTTAATCCATCTACCTTTTAATAAGTTGGTAGACAAAAATTTTCACTGATCTTTTTACTAATGTGTCTCCAAATTCATTCTCTGTAGGACAAACTCATCTAAAAATATTTAACAACTGCCAAAGCCTAGCCTAAATCTTTGCCTCACATAATCACTTCTTAATAAAAATGGCAAATAAATGTAAAATTTATAGTCTTTTGGGGAATTTATTGTTCCATTGTCTTCTAATGGCTTCACAGGGTGAGGCCAAAAAGTTGTGGTAATTCATTGCCCTGCTGGGCTGCATTTTACAGAAACACAAATTAGCCTCAATGATCAGTCAACAGATAATAGAAGCAGGCAGATGTGATTATGGAAGATGTATCATCTTAGTGATAAGTATCCAGGGAAAGTAATGAAGTAATTGACACAACTCAGACCTGCAAAACTTGGCTTGGCATACTGACACCTATTTACACCTACTGTAGGTTTGCGAACCTTGATCATATTTTTAGGTAGGCAGACCGAAGCTTCTTGCTCAGCCTGCCACCAAAGATAATCCATGCCCTAGTCCATGACAACTGTGAATATGTTAAATTGCATGGCCAAAGGGACTTTGCAAGTGAAATTTGGATTATGGACTTGAAAGAAAAGCAATTTTCCTGGGTTGTCTGCATAGACCCATTACAACCATAATGAGTTATAAGGAAACAAAGAATATTCTCTAGGTAAAATCAGTTTTGAAGGATTTCAGGTACTGTCACTGAATTGAACAAAGAGGAAGCCATGTAAAAAGGAGCTCAGGCAACCTAAGCAGTGAAAGAAATTCAAGAGTGACAACCAGCAAGGAGATGGAGACTTCAGCCCTTCAACCACAAGAGATTGAACTTTCCCAACAACTGGAATCATCTTAGGAGCAGACTCTTCTTTCCTGGGGGCTACAGATGTTAAGTTTGTGTGCTCTAACACCTGGATTTTAAATTTCTGAGTGGTGAAACAAAGAAAATAATAGAGTAAGCCCATATTTCTAACATCCAGAATTACAAGTAAGCATGTGTTACATCAAAGCACTGTGACACAAAGACATGGTTTGTGATATATCGGCCTTAGTGGTAATTGAAAACTCGGGCAATCATGCAACGGCAATGCTCCGACAAGGATTTTGGAAGGAAAATATTGCTTGGGTTCCATTTTTCTTTATTATTTTATAAAGGAATAGTAAACATGTACTAGCTATAAAACTACACATTATGTAACAAGTGTTGTACTGATTTAAAGTATAAAATGTTTACATCTGGGTAATACATTTTGCAGTAATCATGATTAAATTTATATAAAATCTGTTGTTATTTGTATTTTTTGCTAAGAAATCTTTAGAGTTAAAAGTAAATGCTCATTTTATTTAGCTCTTTTGGTGTTGGGAATTTAATCCAAGACTTTGTACGTGCTATGCAGAAATTCTTCAACAGAGCTAAACTCCCAAATGCTTATTTTTAAATCAAGTCTCAAGAATCCTCTTTGGAAAATGGAGTTCATTGATTTGCATTTCCTATTTTAGAGTGGGTTTATTATTTTAGAAAGGAATAGAAATTTAAATGTTTTAAGATAGTATTTTCTACCAAAGTATCTTTTAATTTGGGGGCTGAGAGAGATAATATATGGATTTACTCAATTATAGCATTTTATCTTTCTATTTAATAACTAGGAAAAAGTCAAGGATTCAAATAGAAAAAGCACGTACTTTTTCCAAAGTCTCTATATTTCCTAAATTTTATAAAATTCCTTTCTATTTGCTAAATCAGCTTGGTGTTTCCCATCCCTTAGAATAAATATAAGGTCAAAGTCACTGCTCCAAAATCATTAGAACTCATTGTCTTCGTGAAGCAGTCACATTCTGTTTGAGAAATCAAGTAGAAATAATAGGGAAGACAGAAATGGAAGGTTACTTTGGTCTTCTTCCTTCATGAATTTATGGATATGTTAAGACTCAGACCTAATTAGTTTATTATATTGATTTAAGGTATCATTAAAATAGCTACACTTACACATATCACATTATGTCCACATATTTTGGTTACCAAAGACACCATACCATGTTAGGTACTATTCAAAAATATACTAAACAAAACATATCCAACTTATTTTTAATTTTTTAAAATTTATTTTTAACTGATTCAAAAATATAAAAACTGTATATACATTACTTAAACTTTTGTTCTCATAAAAACCAGAGAATTTACATCAAATGTAATTCCTCCTATTGTAATTACAGACCATCAAAGACTAACCCAAATGTATTATAACCTTCACCAAAATATTTCTCAGGTTTCATATGAAAAGAGTGTACTTTGGACTCTATTGAGTGATACAGTCCTTTGATGGATGAAAGGTCCCAAGGAATAATTTGCTCTAAAAATTCTACTACAGAATCCAATAAAAAAAATTGGCATTGTAATTTTATTCATCATGTACCACTCTTGAATTGATATTTTGGTAAAAATTATTGCAAAATATTAGAAAAAATGAGCATACAATGACATCATATTATTGGTGCTGACATATATAAGTATCATTTTCAATTTAATAAAAATCAAATCTTTCCACATTTCAACCTAGAAGCCATTCTTGTCGGTGTATTTGAAAAAGAATTAGCAATCTTTTCCACTTCAGTTGTGTCTAATGCTTTCCTTTGATGCTGAACAAGTTCACTCACCCTGCAGTTAGAAAGGTATCTGATTCTGGTTACATCTGGGGAGGAACTATAGATTATGGGAACTGTGAAAAAGGTCAAAATACCCTTCTTTCAATGAAATGATACTGTCTATTCAAGCATAGCATAGAAGCAGCTTTTTTCGAAAAGGCTGAAGAGATCTGGTTGTTAAGATTATTTCAGGGATAGGTGTTGGGGATTCAGGGTAACATATATACTCTGAGGTCTATTCATATCTCCATGATTAGAGGAAGTATTGTCTTAAGTGTTCCTTTGGTTTACATAGGCCTGTGACTGCAACGACTCGTCCATTGTGTTAGAACTGTCCTATAAAGCTCCTGGGCTTTAGAAAGCCTTCCTGCAAGAATATAAGAATTCCAGGTTCTTGTTCTCTTTCTAAAACTATCCAATGCCTTTCAAAAATGCCATTTCAAGCTGCAGTCCCTTATTTCTACATGACACCTTCTAGCACAGAAATTTCAGTAGTCCCCCAAAACTTTGACTTCAATGGACAATTGATTATGGCAAGACCTGATCCCAGACTTCCACCAATTCCCAAGGGTTCCAGGACCTTCATCTCTCCCATTCAACTTTGTTTTTTGCTCTAATTAGTTCTCTCAGTTATAAAAAGAAAAACAACAACAACAACAACAACAAAAACAAAACAGAATTTTAAGTTATTGGAGAAACAATATTTGAAGGATATCATAAAAATTAAAATATTAAAGAAAAACTAGCACACAAATGGGAAGATTATAAGCATTGCATTTAAAATACTGATCTTAGGCCAAATCATCCGTAAGACCAGTCATAGAAATTATTTCAGTAATTGAGCATTTTCTTCTCGAATGTTGACTTACCCTATTCTCATCAACCTCTCACCCAGCCTACTGTAACCTAGAAACCCCAAAGCCTTGGCACGTGTCTGCTGAAACCTCAAAAGTTGGAAGACACTGGAGAGAACAATTGGGTTTGCAACTGCATAAAGTATGTGCAGAGACATTCATTATCTGACCTGTCTGGAAGTTTCCTGGAAAGCTCTGCTCCCAGAGACCATCATAACTTGTCCTGACTCAGAGCTTGTTCACTGTGATACATTTCTCCCAGGGCATTTGCCAATTTCCCAGGGAACATGGCTATATGCCACCATTACCTAAATCCAGACTGCAGTTGGGGCAAGCAAGAGTGGACCAAATATTCACAAGGAAAACCTCTGGATTATCATAGAAATTTTTTTTAAAGTTTTGACAGATATAATTCTGGAAATTCTAAAATGTTACATACATATGCAGAGAGAGGACTGTGCATGCCCAGAATAGTCTTTTCAAACGCCTATTGCCTGGCTGCCCTTGAGGCCCAAGCAGCAAATAAAGGCTAAGGCAGGGTTGTAAACTCTCTAAGGGGCATTGAAAGTGTGCCCACAAATGAACACAGTGCCCTTAGATAAAGTCTGAGGGACTTACTGTATCAAGGACTTTAAGGAAATCTCTGACCACAAGTCAATCCAAGAAGAGACCTAAATAGTGACACAATAAAAAATACAAAACTCACTGAATTAGTCATTAAAAATGATCAGTTGATGGTAATATTTCACCTATCAATACCCACCAAAAAAATGTTTTAAAGGAAATTTCTACATGACACCAAATTTAGAATAAAGACCTTAGTACTTACCTGTAAAATAAAAGGACCCTTGAACACATAAAATTAGTACGCATAAGCAATTAACAATAATTTCTTAAAATGATCAAATATTTTGTTTCCCTACTGTCATGTAAATGAATTTATAATAACTTTTAAAAAAATCAGAGTTTAAATGTGGACCACGTACTGTAAACACATTATGTTTTATTTAAATCTCCTCTTTACCAAATCATAATTTTCACTGGAATTCCTTCACTGACAAAGTCAGTTTGATTTTCACAAGTATTCTTCACATTCCAAGTTCCACTGATCTCATTCCCATGGTGTCATTTGAACATTTTCTTCCAGCTCCGGCATCGCTGTGTGCTAGCTCAGGTGCAGAGCATGCCCCCCAGCAAGCCTCTCCTAGCCAGGCTTAGTATCTGGCAGGGCTAATGCTCAGATGGTATTGTTCACTCTTTCCAGAATGTTCAGTGTTTGCTCTTCCTTCACTCTCCCTTCTCCCTCTCCCTTCCTTCCTTCTTAGTTTCATTCTTCCTCTTTCTATTCTTCCTTTTCTTCATCTTTCTCTCCTTTCTCTTTTTCTCTCATCATTTTCTCTCTTGGATGGAGAAAGATATTAATGTCCAATGCAAAAATGCAAACTGTAATGATAAGGTTTTTGATTGTTATTGTGTTGGGCCTTTAAATCACAATATTCTAACTGTATCGTTCCATATTTATTCTACGGAACAGTTCCATGAATACTGTCATTAACAATTCAGTTGCTTTAGATATTGTTTGCCATAAAGAAGTTGAACATTTGTTTAATTCATATTTCTTACATATGAAACTTTGAGAAAAAATAAATTCATTCTTTAACTTTGTATGTATTTAAGCAATTTTGTTTTTTTCTCATTAGAATGATACATTCAATTTTATTAGATGAGTTTTATAATCCACTGAATTTATTATTCATATTTTATACAATTTTCTAACTTTTTCCTTGGAAACATTTCTTAATTGACCCAGTAGTCTTTGAAGAGCTCTCTTCCATTCTTAAATGACATACAATTTTTCAGTTCTTTTCCAATTCTACCACGACTCTCCATTTCTCCAGGATGTTCTAGGCTGCTCTGACACTGCATTTAGGTAGTAGTGAGAATATTTCACATGGATAGTGTTAGGAAGTGTGCACACTTTATAAAAAATAAAATGAGTTCTAACTCAAGGTCATGGTATAAGTTTTTACTTAATATTCAATCTTAGAGTTATATCACATTTCACCCAAGTAAAGAGTTTGGATTGAAGTATAACTACTTATTTGCTTTATTTCATAATATCTATACAATAACCTGAGAATAATAATAGACTGAACCTATTACACCACAATTATTGAAAAGAGTTTATTATTATTATTATAATTTATCTTCTTAGGGAATATTATCTTAGAGATGCTTTGTCAAATAAATGTTATAAAGTCACTTTCAGTTTTCACCTCTGTATTTTATTGCCCTCTGGATTCACAACTGTGTCTTATTTAAATAATTTATTAGCTAGATTCAGATTTTAAGATTTTTTTAGAATTTTTTAATATTTTTATCAAATATTTATATAAATCCAAAGCCAAATTTATAAAACAAACTATTTTCACAAATACAAATTTTGATGTATAAGTTTCTACCCTATAACATTTTAGTCTCTTTATATTATTTTAATATATACTTATTACATCCATATTTCTTAATAAATAATTTATATGTATAATATAAGAATATTACTTGATTTTAATTTTCAGCTTAAAAATTGTCTTTAATATCATTAAACTTCTAGTTGAGAGTTATTCCTTATTCCATTTTTATAGTGGCACACTCTCCCACTGCGTGGATATACAGTGGACATTCTTAATGAACAATCCACTTAGAATTTGTTATTAATATTATAATACATGATCTTAAGTACACATCTTTTTCTGGCATTGTCAATGTTTATTTAGGTTATAATTCTCGAAGAGGCATTATGAGAACAGTATTTGTTGAATTTTGACAAAATATGTTATTTTTGCTTCAGAAAAATACTTTGAAATTTCTTTAAATTTATGAGTTCTTCACATATATAATTTATGTAAATCCACCTTGTTTTCTTGACATATTTGTTTTCATGTTTTGTTTTGAAATTGTGCCACTTCTGAGTTTTTGTGAGGCTGGTAATGATATTCTTTGATGCTGTCTTTCATTTTCTGAGTCACATTGCACACTTCAGTGTCCCCACCACACAAGTGCACACACACACACACAGACACACACACACACACACACACACTGCTTTTTCCAGGACAGGTTACTGGTGCCTGATCGGAGGGGCTTTTCCGTCAATCGCCAAGCCTTTGTCTTCCTTTCCTGTGGTGGTCTACCTAGAGCCTATTTATAGGGCATTCACTTGAAAGAGCTCATAACTGAAAGTTCTTCTATCACTCTTTGGATGTAAATCTTTTTAAAGGACTTGTGTCATTTTTACAACACACGGTAGCCTTTCTCAAAGACCAGGGGCCTTTCCATAATCAGAAATTAAGATGAGTGCCCCTGTTTTCTCCTTTTCTGTGAGAAAGTGAGTCCCTCATTTCAGGGGACCTCCTACCTCCTTTCACAAAGCAAAGAGAATTTGCTTTTCCTATAGGTAAGGCCAGTCAGCCAACACAGATCACCTGGGATCCCTCCAAAGGCAGTTCTGAAAGGCACTTGGTTTCCCCGGAGTTGAGTCCAGACTGCTGGTATCTGTCCCCTAATTGCAATGACCTTTGAATAAAGGATTCCTAACAGGTGCAGTGCTGTCTGTTGCAAGTTTTTAGGAGACAAAATTTTCTTCTATTGTATGGGTATATCTTTGCCATTAGTCATCATTGTCCATAAGGATCTTAATCTTTTCCTTGGTCTTTTCTTATCTAACTATTAATATTATCTAAGATCCAATTTCCATCTTTTTCTTCTTCATATGTCTAGTTGATATGAACTGTTTGTACTTTCATCAAGGAATGAAAAAATAGAATCTCTCATCCATCCTCAGGGACTTGGGTTCCTTTTCAATTGTTAATAAGAAGTGACAAAAAATATTTTAGCACTCTGCCATTTGCCTCCTCCAATTTACTCCTCCACTTTTTTTTCTGTTTCACCTCTCTTCTCTTCTCCTACTGTCTGTCCTGTTCAATTTGGATTTTACACCTAACAGTATCTCTTTAAGGCAAGACTTTGTCCTCAAAGGGATGTTTACTAGGATCAGCAAGTCACATTCCCCAGTATATGCTCTTCCCAAATCTCTGGTGCTAAAGTACTTTAGTTTCAAGTAGAACCAGAGATAAGCCCATAAATTGGATCTTGCAAAATTCTGCCAATGTTAGATGTTCTGCTCAGATTATGACACATACTTGTCAGTGAGGATTTGTTTGATAGGTTGACTTTCTCCAGTTCTTAGTAGCACCAGGGTCTTGTTGCTGTACTGATTCCTCCAGTATAGTATCTGATGCCAATAAGATTCTTTGTTTAACTGAAGGAAGTGTGTACTTTCCACACTTATTTTATAACTTCTGGGTGTTATGTGTTGAATTGTGTACACCCCAAAGAGATGTTGAAATTCCATGACTTTAAATTCTATGACTTTAGCCTTATTTGAAGATAGTCTTTGCACTTGATGAAGTTACAAAAAGATCTTTATGGTGCGTCCTCATATGATGGATCTGTTTCATGAGGAATTTTTAAAATAAGGATAAAAGAGACATTTTTGTAAAAATAAGGATAAAAGGGATATTTTCTATGCACAGAGCAAAATATCATGTGAAAAGATAAGGGAGATGGCCAATTGCACAGTAAGGTATGATTAGTTACCAGGAGATAGGAGAGAGGCCCAGAACACATCTTTCCATCACAAACTCAGGGGAAGCAGGGCCCTGCCAAGAGTTGATTGTAAACGTTAAGTTTCAGAAATAAGAACTAATAAATTCTGTTGTTCTGAGTTACCCAGTGTGTGGGACTTTGTTACGGCATCCCCAGCAAATGGATACACTGGTGTTCTTACCATCCTGTATAGTTACAAATGTTTCTCAGAGACATTTGCTTTTACTTTTTCAGTAGCTCCACATGTTTCTATGAGAAGTTTAGGGACAATCAAAACTTAGTGCTACTATTCTCACAGATTTCTCCTGCTTATTTTTTAAATTCCTCCCTACCTGCTGGATACTACTGAGTTACAGGTCTAGCTGTGATTGTTTTGCTTTATGGAAGCCTGTCATACTTGTCTTCTAATCTACATTGTCCCCAAAAACTGCTTGAACTCTTAGTCATTTCCACAGATACTGGCAGGTCAAGATACTAGTGTCCCAACCCAGTGTTGCCCCGTTAGGTAACAAGCCACATTGTTTCTGAGGATTAAATGCTAGCAACTGATTCCTGCCTTTGTGGAAACACTTCAGAGAACATAGATCAATGTCAGCTTCCCCTTCTGCCAACTCGGACCTGATGAGGCATTCAGCACGACACTTCTGTGGTCACCAGTGCTACTCACACTTCAGGATTCTCTTTTGTCTTTGGTTGATGGACTGGCTACTGCATTCATCAATTATCACATGTCCAATTCTCAGCCTTCCTCAAAGTCCTAACAACAGCTTTGGCATGTCCGTTTCAGCTTCCTTTAGTTCCCCAAATAGACGATATTCAAGAGCATCTGAGAAGCCTATTAGACATGCCCCGTTTTATCGGACCAGGATATTAAATTCTGAAACACAGGAGACATCTGCCATGTCAATATCCACTCCCTCATTCAGTTATCTTCTTTGCCAACTCTCTCCTCCCCACCTCCCTTAAGATCCACCCCGTGAGTCCCATTATCACCTGTACATGTTAGTCCTGTTCTGAAATCCCTCCAATGAGGCTGTTGCTAAAAAATAGACACTGAGTTTATCACAATCAATCAGCAGCTTTTAATAAAAGGGAAGCAAAGCTTGCTAGTGACAAGCACTGCATCGCAAAGTACTCATTTCAGGTGATAATTGTCACCTATTCCAGGCAGGAGAAGAAGCTCTCTTCAGACACAGCAATTCGGAGGCTACGCTTTCCTGTTGAGAATATTCAAGGCATTTTGCAATTGACAAAGGCAGTTTCTACACATTCTTCCTAGTCTTAAATTTGCCCCTACTATTTTTATTATTTGGTTTATTTGTCTAATTTGTTGTACATGACAGTAGAATGCATTTATACATTTTGATAGCTCATACATAAATGGAGTATGATTTCTCATTTTTCTGATAGTACATATTTTACCATCACATCAGTCATATAGTCATATATGTACATGAGGCAATAATGTCTGTTTCACTCTACTATCCTTCCTACCCCCTTGCATCTTCCCCTCCCTTCACTCCCCTCTACCTAATATAAAGTAACTCTTCCCTAGCACACCCACATTTATGGTGAATGAGCACCCTCATATTAGAGAAAACATTTGGCCTTTGGTTTTTGGGGTTTGGATTAGTTCGTTTAGCATGATATTTTCCAACTCCATCCATTTACCAGCAAATGCCATAATTTAACTCTTCTTATAGCTGAGTAATATTCCATCATGTGTGTGTGAGTGGATATGTCCACTCATCTGTTGAAGGACACCTAGGTTGGTTCCATAGTTTAGCTATTGTGAGTTGAGCTGCTATGGACATTGATGTGACTGTCACTGTAGTATGCTGATTTTAATTTCTTTGGGTATAAACTGAGAAGTGGGATAACTGGGTCAAATGGTGGTTCCATTCCAAATTTTCTGAGGAATCTCCATACTGCTTTCCATAATGGCTGCACCATTTTGCATTCCCACTAGCAATGTATAAGTGTACCTTTTCTCCACATCCTTGCCAACATTTATTATTGCTTGTATTCTTGATAATTGTCATTCTGATTCGAGTAAGATGAAATCTTAGAATAGTCTGATTTGCATTTCTCTAACTGCTAGAGATGTTGAACATTTTTTCATATATTTGTTGATTGATTGAATTTCTTCTGTGAAGTGTCTGTTCAGTTCCTTACCCCATTCATTGATTTTTTTTCCTTTGGTATTAAGTTTTTTGAGTTCTTTATATATCCTAGAGATTGACGGTTTATCTGAGGTGCATGGATGAAGATTTTCTCTTAATCTGTAGGCTTTCTTTTCACATTATTGATTGTTTCTTTTGCTGAGAAGAAGCTTTTTAGTTTGAGTTTATTCCTTTTATAGATTATTGATTTAATTTCTTGTGTATTAGGGAACTTGTTAAGGAAGTCAAATCCTAGGCCAACATGGTGAAGATTTTGGCTTACTTTTTCTTCTAGTAGTTGCAGGTCTCTGCTCCAGTGCCTAAGTCTTTGATCCCCATTTTGAATTGAGATTTGTGTAGGGTGAGAGATAAACTGATAACTCTTGTATCTCACCTTAATCCAGCCCAGGTAAAAGTCTTCTTCACTGTGACAACATTGTCCACGCACCAACCACCTGGCTTTCATTGCATGGCTTGGTTTTTACTATACACAGAAGCTGAGATAAAGAAAGTCAAGACAAGGGATTTTAGAGGTGATATGTGGAGACAAGAATGACAGAGTGAGGAGAATATAAAGGTGAGAAGACATGATGCAGTATGTATTATAATTGAGCTGGTTAACCCAGAGGTAGATCACGACACTCTCTTTTTCAAGTCTATTGGTGGAAACACGTAGACTCAACTTCAGAATTGTCCCTATAATGTTGGACTAGGATTAAACATACATGTTTTTCCCCTCTCCTCTTTCCAATTCTCTTTCTTTCTTGCTTTTTTTCCTCCCTCCCTCCCTTTCTCTCTCTCTCTCTCTCTCTCTCTCTCTCTCTCTCTCTCTCTCTCTCTCCAGTACTGGGGATTGAACCTGGGAACACTACCAGTGAGCACCATCCCCACTCTTTGCTATTTTTTATTTTGAGACCAGATCTTGTTGAATTGCCAGACTGGCCTCAGATTTGTGATCCTCCAATGTTTTTGATCCTCTCTCCCATTTCTTAAGGGATAATGCTGGGGATGTGTCATTCTTTTATCCTGTTAGGAGGCCTTATTGGTGCACTGTGTGGAACCTGGAAGCTTTGAAGAAAAAACCTAAAACAGTAAATTGGAGAAATGTGTCAAGTATTTGACATGGCTTGTTACATAAATCATAAGATGTGTCCAGCAACTTTGTTTCATATGTTGGAGATGGGAGAGAGGAATTCAAGAGAGTAATAATAAACTAAGATCTAAATATTGTATCAAATATTGTAAACATTTTATTAATTACCTGGTATTTATATGGGTTGAATTTCAAATGAATTGAATTAGAAAATATTATGTTGTTCTGGAATGCACAATTAAGGTCTATAGTACTGTATAGGAAATTTCATTGTAAAGAATTTTAGTTTTACATACACACATATTAATATTATATGGGAATTAGAAAACGTCATCAAAAAATCTTTGGGGATAGTCAAACACACAAATGTAAGCCATTTATAATTGTCATCTGTTTGCTACGTATTCAAATGCGCATGTGACAAAGTGAAAGTAGAAAATAATTTCTAATACACTAGCTATGAAATTGCTGAAAGTCTTTATTAGATACAAATTCAGCAACATTTAATAAACTGACATGTGCCCTCTTCATGCAAAATAATAATTACAAGAAAATGGTCACAGGGACAAACTACAATTGTGAGTGAAATATTTAAATTTTGAAATAATGAAGAGTATTTCTACATATCACTCTACAAACACCATGTAACATCAATCAGAGGAAAAATTTATATTATAATGGTGATATTTGAATGGAACCCTCTGTTTATAATGATCTGATTTTCATTTAGTTATCCAAGGAAGAAATACACAATAAATATAAAAGTGATCTTTGTGTATAGCTCATAATCTTTCCAGTGCTGGTGAAGAAACTGTGGGGTAACACAAAGGCCATTAAAGCCTGGTAGTTTCAAAGTCCAGTCCTGTGTGAGAACACTAATTTTGCAATGTTATTTTAAGAAAAGATGTTCAATATTCATTTTGTATTATTTCTCTAAAATAAATATAACTGAAACTATATTAATATTTGTTCATTTTGCCTTGATCAAAAGACCTAGATTTTTCTGATATTTTATACCCTTAAAATGAAAATTAAAATGTTTGAATATTTTATAAAAATAAAAATTATGCAAACTATTTGGTGATATTTATGTTATACGAACTATGTCACTGAAGAATATTGTTTTTTAGCTTTGTTATATCTATTATATATTTGGAAAACATATCATGTAAAATCTTCTGAGAAAATCTGATATGGGTTATATATAAAGCTATTTAATCAGGAATAAATTTTCTGTAGTATAAACAGACTGTCCAATGGAGAGTCCAGAGTGACATAATCCTCATAAGATGTAATCCTGATCACATGCACTCCCCAACCTGATAGTTGGTACTGAAAGAGAGCAGAGGTTTTGAAGCACAGCTAATTTATTTTTCTGAATGTACAGCTTTAACCTCTCTCAAATCCTAGTACCTTACACTTGAAGAATATTCAAAAACTTCAGGGATCAGTTGAAAATGTAAGTTAGTCATTTCTGATATAAATTTGGAGTTTGTTTAAGCAGAGTTATGAAAGTAAGCATTAAATGCACTCTTAGAGTTTTGGTTCATTGTCTTTATGTAACACATGTAGCCCCAGTAACCTTCAAGCACATTGATCACTTGTGTGAACTACAATTTATAACTAAATGTCTGATTAGTTTAGTTTACTTTGAGCCATATCAGAAACTGATATTATTCCCATTTACTAAATAAAGAAGGACAAAAACTCATTGGTTGTTACAGTGAAAACAAGGAAATGCAATAGATTGTTAATAATGATATGAATGCACATCATGGACAACCATAGAAATGAAAATTTGTACCCCAAATGTGTACAATGAATCAAAATGAAGTTTATAAAAATAAATAAAATAAAAAATAGTCTTCTCCAGGTATAAATATCCAGTTTGTTAACAGCTTTAGTCTTAAAAATGTTGTAAAATTTTCTAACCATTTCGTGTTTCCATGGTATAATAAAATGTGCCAAGACTTGAAGAATTCCACTGAAATCTGTCTGAATCTGTCTGTCCCATGTATGAGTTTCCAACACTCTCTTTGAACTGCTGGTGGCACTTAATTCTCTGTGATATATATATGTGGTTTGCCATTTTTAATAATTTTTTTATTTTATTGGTATTTCAATAAATAATTTTTAAATTTTATTGGTATTTTTTAAATTTTATTGGTATTTCACCATTTTAATTGAAAACCAAGTAATAACTTTCATAGAAATCCTGCCATGAGCAGATTGCATCCTCAAAGGCATTGCATGCCCTAAAGTGACCACATTCTCTTTTTGGTCTTTCTTATGTACCAAAAGTTTGTGTCCCCTCCAGATTCATACACTGAAGCCTAAACTCCAACGTGTTGGCGTTTTGATGAGCCCTTAGGAAGTGATTAAATCGTGAGGATAGAGCTCTTGTGATGGGGTTAGTATTCATTTCAAAGGAAACAGGCATCTATCCCTTTCAGAAAAAGGGATTAACAATTAATAGTTATTTACACAGTAATATAGTCATTCTTTGACATTCACAGGAGTTTACTTTCTAGGACACTCCAAGAATACCAAAATTTCCTGTTGTTCAAATCCCTTATATAAAATGGGTAATACCTGCATATAGACTGAACACATCTTGTATATACTTTAAGTCATCTTTAAATTACTTATAATACCAAAAACATTACTCAGTTTTTAACAAGCAAAATTTAACATAAAATGTAAAAAGAAAAATGAGGCAGAGACATGAGAAATCTTGCTAGTTTGCTTTTTCTTCCTGACCCTCCCACTGCTTGAATGAGGTCACCTGAAAATCAGGAAGAGAGTCCTCACCTTGTTGAAGCCACCTAGTCTATGATATTAACCAAGACTATCTTAGACTGGTATAATTTGCATTAATGTGTATATTTGTTATAGTTGCTTTTTCATTTTTATTATGCTGTATAATAAAACTGATCAGGATTCAGCAATGATTTTAGCATAAAAATACCAATGGAAACAATAATATAAGTACTTCATAAAAACAGAAAATAACATTCAGTATTTTAAACAATTAATAGAACTCCAGCAACTGCAGGGACAATAAAGTCAGTGGCTACAGAATGTCACTAAGTCACCCAAAACCTAAAAATATGTAAAGGTCTGATGACAAAAATATGGAGAAAAGGATTTAAATGAGCTGGAGATCCATTTGCTCCCATTTCAGTGCCTTTTCCAGGCAACCATATAGTGGCATGAAGCCACTAAAGTTTCATATCATTTTCAAAGCAGCAGTTTGCTGCTCTCTAAGAAAGTAATTTGTAGCTTTATATAGAATAAGCACAAAATAACCCTTGCAAGCTTAAAGTTGATGAATTATATTACTAAATGCAGGGAGGATAACATAAATACTAAAACATCATGGAAAATTACATTCCTATATCAGGAGAAAAAAAGTTATGTTGCACTTCGCTCTAAAGCTTGCAAAAAAAATAGCTGCAAATGTTTTGACAAATATCAAGCACTGAGAAAAAGCAGTATGAGCTGCTGGCAAAACTCTTTTATCAGACAACATTTGGGCATCATCCAATTACTATCACATTTGTCCAACTGCAGAATTTTTGCTTTACACTTGGATGAAAACAATTATGTACAGTGTATGAATCAGGCCCTGGCACATTGGTAATGCACATCCAAAAATGATGTGGTCACCAAATTTTGATCTGTTCATCACTGAGTTGTCATGTTATAGGAAAGGAGGTTTATATAGGCAATTATGTTACAATGCTTATTATATCAATATCAGTGGAATTATAGCTTTGTATTCAGCAAATCAATAATTATGTATATCACTACATAGTATGTTGGTCACAGAGTAAGGGTGGTGGTCAAAAATTTGTTGATTTTTATTTTGATTCATTTTAATAAATCAAATATTTTGTGTCTTTATAAATTGCTTATTTGTATTACAAATTTTAATTAGATGGATTATAGACATGAGAAACATAAAGAGTACTAAACTATTACTACTTCTAGTAAGAGAACTTAAGAACATGTACTTAGTGATATCTATATGAAGATAATACTGAAAAATTAATGAGGTTGCTCTGAGGAAGTAAAGATTGCATATAGACTATCTCAGATTTGCAATATTAAGTTTTCTGGCTAGAAACATATACACATATCATTTCAAATGTGTATATGTTTAAGGGTATATATAAGGGATATGTGTATGCATATATAACATGTACCCATTATTTATTGGCTTACTTATTTTTCATTTTTTAGGAAATGTGTTCAGAGATTAAAGAATGATTATAACTTAAAATAAATAAACCTAATTATGCTCAATATTATAGACCATGTACAATATATGAAAATATTGAATTTTATTTATTGTTCTTGAGTTTTATTTTGTCATACATTGCTAATATAAAAATATACTTGTTAAAATAAAATTAAATAATATTACATGTAGTTTAAATAATTTGATTAAGTCATTTTCAGTTGTAACTGTATATTAAATTTTTTCTTAATATACATCCAATACACCACATTGACTATTATTAACTCATTCAATGTAAAAACCTGTTAACTCAATTTTACTGATTTTTGATCCTATTATGGAAACTCAAAATTTAATAGAAATTAACCTTAAAATATTGACTAGGTCTTTTTATTTGTGTTTATTTATTAATTTATATTTTTGGACTGGAAATTGAACCCAGAACATTTCATCACTAAACTACAACCCCAGTCATTTTTGCATTTTATTTTGAGACACAGCTTTGCTAAGTTTCTGAGGGTCTCACCAAATTGTTGAGGCTGGCTTCAAACTTACATCCTCTTGCCTGCTCCTCCTGAGTGGCTGGGATTTCAGGTGAGAGTCACTGCACCCAGCTAACTCAACTTTAAAAATCAAAGATGGATTGTGTAGATGGAAATGAGGGGTGGGGAGAGGGGAGGGGAAGGAAAGATAATAGAAAGAGACAAACATCATTACCCAATATACATGTATGAATACGCAAATGGTATGACTCGACTTTGTGTAGAACCAGAGAAACAATAGTTGGACTCCATTTGTGTACAATGCATCAAAATTTAAAAAGTAAAAAAATCCAATTAATACTTTAAATTATACTCTCAAATTAAGAAATATAGAAATTATTTCATGAAATGTGCAAATTATAAAAATAGTGTCAACACAATCTAATTTATTTGGAAACGTTTATTTACATTTTTGCTTAACTTTGTAAATACCACCAAAGAAATAAATAATCTCAACATATCTTTTTTGTATTATGACTTCAGTTAGAATTTTGGAATCACTACCAAAATGAGATGTATTTCAGATAAGAATTAGGGTATTTCATGTGCTTAGATAATTTCCTTTGAAAATGATCTTAACACATATGCAAATTTCAAAAATACTGTGATAATAACTTATGGAGCATAAGCAAATTACATTATGAAATATAATTATTAAACAATATTATTAAAAATATAACCATACTTCTATAATGGGAATTAATCAAGCAAAATTCAATTATTAATGTAATTCAAGGACCTGTGCTGGTAATATTCTCCAGGAACATTGCTTCTGGGTGATCTGATCCAATATTTATCCTTCTTTTTATAATGAAACACTTGTTTCTTGGTGTACAGATACTTCACTAATGCAATCCAGTCACATATGACTTTAATTAGAAACAGACTGACCTGATCATAATGTCGCCATTTCAATGCAGGTGCATATGCTCGAAACATTAAACTTCTTATTTGCTTTGAACAGGAAAGATCCAAATGAATATCTGGGTGATTTATGTGCAGTCTAAATCCAAGTCCACCTGCCTTTCGTCAGTCCATGACTCTACCAAAAACACTTGATAGAAAAGCTACTGAAAAGCTGCCCGTATTTGCTGTCACAATAATATCTTCCAAAACCTCATGGAAGGATCTCTATCTACACTTAGGTTGCTAACATCATTAGGCTGATGTTAAAATGGATATTTTGTAAGTCGTCAGAATCAGCATCCATTACATTCTTTACTGAAAGTGGATGCTGAAAAAGTAGCACTGAAATTTACCCTGTGCAGCTGTGTGGACCAGTGGGGGCTTCACCTTACCTTCTCACTGGGCCAAAGCAGGACAAAAGACATTATGCAAACTTATTTCTGCTTTCTCTTACTGTGAATTTCTGACATTGTTATAAATAACTGTTGACTTGAACCAAACATAAGAGCAGAAATTAATTAAGAGGCATAGCAACTGATACCACAGAAATAAAAAGAACCACAGTTAACCACTATGGACATTATATGCCAATAAATTGGATAATCTAGAAGAAAAGGAGAATTTTTAGAAATATAAAACCTACTGCCTTTGTCTGTTTGGCCTGCTATTACAAAATACCATAGACTGGGTGGCTATAAGTAATAGAAATTAATTCCTCACAGTTCAGAAGGCTAGGATAGCCAAGATCAAAGTCCCAGCAGACCGGGTGTCTTATGAGATCTGAATTTCTCATGGATTACCACCTTTTCATTGTAATCTTCAAAATAAAAAGGGATAAGGAAGTTTCCTATGGCCTTGTTTACAAGACCACCCTGTTAGCTTTCTGCGTTTGACAGAATAAGTGAGAAAATTAATGTGGAAGGAAGAATGCTTTCTTGGCTTATGGTTTCAGAGTTTTCCATTTATGGTCAGCTGGATCTATTGCTGAGCATCATGGCAGTGAACTTGCACTAGAACAAAGTTTCTCACTGCATGGTGACCAAGAAGAAAAGAGAGAAAAAAGATACAAGAATCCCAATATATTCTTTGTCGGTGAGACCTCAATGGCTTCCTTCCTCAAACTAGTCCCAACTTCTTAATATTTCTACCATCTCCCAAAAGTAACATCATCTGGGGACCAGGACTTCAACACACAAGATTTTCACAACATTTAAGATCAAAATTATAACATCCTGCCCCTGAATCCCAAAGGCTCACATCCATCTCACAATGCAAAAAATGCATTCCTGTTATCTCCATGAGTACCCATAGTCTTAACAGTTCTAGTATTTTTCAAGAGTCTATATCTAAAAAATCCTCATATATTCAAGAAAAACTGTGAGTTGCTATGAAAATAAGATAAATTATGTCTATTCATATTATGTTCATACATGCCACAATAGTTTAGCAGTTACAAAGTGAGTATTCCCATTGCAAAAGGGGAATAATGGAGGCATAGAAAAAAGGGTGGGACCAAAGCAAGACCAAACCACAGCACAGCAAGCATTAAATTCTGTAGCTCCATGTCTTGCAGCCGGGGCACATGGTGACATGATGTGAGCTCCAAAGGGCTCCCACATGACATTTCTCTCATGCTGACTCACCTCACTACCTGCAGTATGATCCTGCCACACATCACCTGCCTCCCAGGCTTTCCTTTGAAATATTAGTGGAAACCTCCATGACCATCGAATTCTGCATTTCTACCAAGTCAGGGTTACATGAATGATACCAAGGCCTTCCACCAGCAGAGCAGTAGACTGCTCCCTCTTCCACCATGGCTGCAGAGGCCTCTGTAATGTAAGGATGTCTGACCATGGAGAAATAAACATGGAGAATCAGTTCCTTAGAAAGCCCTAAGGGAGCAGAGTACCCTTCTCAAAGCAATATTTCAAACAAGTTTGTATTTATTGACCTTGAACCTGAGATAGGTTGTGGTTTGCCAATTCCCAAGATGCCCTCAAGGTATCTTATTATTATGGTGAAAAGTACTTGCCTTCTTCTCAATGGCAGTTCTCATGGCAAAGTTATAGTTAAGATCTGGAATGGTCCATAAAAGGTCATTTTTTGAAGACTTTG
>JAJEJO010000199.1:352839-411752 GCA_020662805.1 Glaucomys volans | reverse complement strand
CCATATCCACAGCCCTATTTTGTATTTTATTTAGAGACAGGGTCTCACTGAGTTGCTTAGGGCCTCGCTAAATTGCTGAGGCTGGATTTGAACTTATGATCCTCCTGACTCAGCCTCCCAAGTCCCTTGGATTACAGGCGTGCGTCACCTTGCCCGGCTTGACATTTCACTTTCCATCTGCTTCCTGGTCACCATGAGGTTGACTCCAAAACAAAACATGATCCTCACCATGATGTTTTGCCTTGTCAAAGGCCCAAAGCAATGGTTCCAAGTGACCATAGACTGAGATCTCTGAAACCATGAAGCAAAATAAATGAATAAGTTGATTTTCTCTACCATTTTTATCATAGCACCCGAAAGCATGGCAACTGCAGATTCCTTGGTTATAATTTTGAACTTGCTACTTTTCTGGCCAAACTGAATAACTCAAAATTTTCCATTCTCCTTTTTGATCCCTGTCTCACTGTAAAAAAGCAGTCAGCAAGTCCCATGACACAGTCTGAATGCTATGACGCTTTGCAATTTTCTCCACCAAATAAACTACTCCATTACCTTTAAACCAAGCCTGACGAAAAGTCTCAGTGCATGCACATAAAGTACAAAAACACTGTGATAGTGTATCAAAGACGGCCTCCAGTCCACTTCCCAACAAAGTCCTCATTTTCATGGGAAACTTCATGAGCACAGGCTTTACTATTCACATTCTTATCAATATTCTAGTTTTCTAAGTTTTCCATTAGATTTGTCTATTAAGCTCTATTTATACCATTCTTAAGCTTCTCTAGCCCTCTTCAAAAATTCTTTCCAAACTTCTCCCACAGACCAATTACAAAGGTTTCTTAAGTCAAATTTTCAAGTATAGTTACAGCAATGACACCACTGCTTGGTATCATATTGTGTGTGTGTAAGTCATATTTCTGGCACTGTGATAAAGCACCTGAAAAAATCAATTTTGAAGCATGAAATACTTTTTTTTGGCTCACAGTTTCAGAGGTTTCAGTTATGATCAGCTGGTTCCACTTGCCTTGATGGCAAGGCAGAACATAATGCAGAAAGTTTGTATTGGAGCAGAGCTGCTTGCTTCATGGTGGTCAAGAAGCAGAGGAGAGGAAGGGGTTAGCAGCCCCATATGCTCTTCCAAGGTGGGCTTCCAATGATGTACTTCCTCTAATTAGGCCCCAGCCCCTAAAGTTACCACCACCTCTCAATAGTGCCAGCAGCTGCGAACCAAACTTTCACTTCGTGATACTCTTGCAGAACATTTAATATACAATAGTCAGGGGTCTTATTCAGGAGGGTTCTATAACTCTTAGCTAATTAATTTCCCAAAGACATTAAGTACCACCAAGTTGGCGGTAAGGTTTTCACATATGAACTTTGGGGATACACACAAAAATTCTGACCATTACACTTACTTAGACTGCATCACCAAAAATAGAAAATCTGAACAATTGTACAACTAACAAAGGTTGAATCAATAATCATAAATCTCTCAAAAGATGAAAGCCAAGATCTAGAAGATTTCATTGGTAAAATTTACCAAATATTTAAGGACATATTAATTGTAAGATCAGATGTAGGTAGCCAAAAAGGAGTCAGACCAAAAACTTTATTGGGATTCGCTCTCCAGCAAGATTCGCCAGTCTGCCAAAGCAAAGGGCCAGGGAAGTTGCGCATGGCTCTGGCTGGCCTGGGGCTTTTATGGCCGGGGATAGTTGGGGAAGCTTGGGGGTTTAGCGTCTGCCTAGGATTGGCCAGGGATCCTACTGAGACACATGCACCTCTTGAATTGGCTGGGGGGTCCTGCTGAGTGACAGGCCAGTGTGAGGCGCCATTGGGGCTTGTCTACCAGTGTCTGAGTGGTTATGTGGCTCCTGGGGGCTGCCTAATGTTCTTCACGCATGCACGGGCTGCCAGATGCCCTGCCCGCCCCAGCTAGCCGCCTGAATCCAACCTAACAGTAATATCAAAATTTCTCAAACTCCTCCAAAACACATCACGAAGACAGCATACTTACAAAGTCATTTTATGAGAACAACATTTCCCTAATATCAAAAATAGAGAAAAATACTACAAAAATAAAATTTTAGATCAATTTTTCTGATGAACATAGATATAAAAATCCAAAGAAAAGCATAGCCAAACAAATTTAACAGTACATTAAAAAGTTCATACAGCATGACCAAGGTTTTATTTCTGGGATGCAAAGGATGGTTTAATATATGAAATTCAATGTGCTCCACCGCATTAACAGAATACAAGACACAAACCACATTATTATCTCAATAGATACAGAAACTGCATTTGACAAAATCCAATAGTCTATCAGAGCACAAAAAATGGAAGGAAACTAATTAAATATAATTTTAAGACCTTATATAAAAAATCCACAGCAAGCATCACATATAGTGGCAAAAAACTGAAATTTCCCAGTCTAAAATCAGAAATACAAGGCAATTATGTCAAATCTTGTTACTTCTTTTCAGTTTAATATAAGTTTTAGCTACAGCAACTAGGCAAGAAAAAAATATAAAATACATTTTAATAAAAAATGAAGAAGTAAAATTATCTCTGTTCACAGATAGAATGACCTTCACATATAAACCTCAAAAATTCTAAAAAATCTGTTACACTAATAAATTCAGTAGAGTTGCAAGATACTAAATCAACATTTAAAATCCTTTGAGTTTCTGTACAATAACACATCAAAAAGAAGGTTGCACAAACAATCCCATGTAAAAGGAAATTAAAAATAAAATACAAAATTGTAGAAATAAATTTAGCTA
The DNA here is from genome assembly GCA_020662805.1 of Glaucomys volans. NCBI lineage: Eukaryota > Metazoa > Chordata > Mammalia > Rodentia > Sciuridae > Glaucomys > Glaucomys volans. The sequence goes on along the minus strand of JAJEJO010000199.1, from coordinate 408,966 downwards.
AAATATGAAAGATATGCACATTGAAAACTATAATATATTGATGAAATAATTTAAAGACACAAATAAATAGAAATTCCATGTTTATAGATTGGAAGGCTGCCAAAGCAAATATACCACCCAAACTGAATATACATTCGGGTAATCTCTATCAAATTCCAATATCACTTTATACACAAGTATGAAAAACCCCTAAAATTAATATATAACCACAAAAATCCTAAGTATTCAAAATAATCTTGAGAAAAATAGAATTAGAAACCTCATGTTTCCTGATTCCTTATTTCAAAGATAGAGTAATTTTAAAAGTATGATAATGTTATTCCAGCAGACTTATGAATCAATGCAAGAGACTAGAGAGCCCATAAATAAACCCATGCATATATTATCAATTGATGTTCGACAAAGGTTTCTGAAAATACACAAAGGGAAAAGGATGATTTCTTCACAATTGTGTTAATAAAACCTTATGCCCATAAAATTGTAAGCAACAACAAAAAATCCATGGTATTGGAGCCCTATCTTAAACTATACATCAAAAATCAACTCAAATATGTCTAGAGACTTAACTAAAACCTGAACCATAAAACTCATAGCAGAAAACTGGATAAGACTTCATGATGTCAGTCTTAACAAATATCTTGTTTATGTACCAAAATGCAAACAACAGGGAAAATAGACAAATCAGACCTCATTGCCTCTGTGTAGCAAAAGAGCAATCAACAAAATCAAAAGGCAGACTGTGGAATGGACAAAATGTTTGTAAACTGAATATGTGAAAAGGTTTAATATCCAAAATATTCAAAAAACTCCTATAACTGTGGAAAAAATAAAATAAAACCAACCAGCCAAAACCATAACCCAAGTGAAAAAATTTGCAAAGGATTTGAAGAGGTGTTTATCAAGAAGACAAACAAAATGCTAACAGGTATATTTAAAGAAGGCTCCACATTATTAATACTCAGAGAAATGATAGATTAACTCATAGAGGTTAAAATGGACATTGTGAAAAATGTTAAAATTAACAAGTATTGCAAGGATGTGGAGATGTTGTTATACTTACATGCTGTTGACTGTCATATAAAACTGTAGTCACTGTGAAAAGCCATATAGAAGACCCTTAAGAAAACAAAAATCAATCTACTACATGACATAACCATTCCCCTTGGGTATTAATCTAAAATAATCGAAACAATTTTTTAAACAAATATTTGCATTCCAAACTTTAACTCCACTTTATTCACAATAGCTAGGATGGAACACAACCTGAATTTTCAATGATGGATTAAAACAGTTTGGTATATACATATAATGCAGTACTATTCATCTTCAAAAAAAAATTCTATCATCTGTGACAACATAGGTGAACTTGGAGGATATTATGGGAACTGAAATAAACCATTCACCAAAAGATAAGCAGAGCATGTTTCCTAATACAAGAGGTATTTAAACTGGTCCAACTGACCAAAATAGAAAGGAGAATCGTAGTTGTGTGTGAATGGTATTTGCTGTTCAATGGATATAAATTTTTAGTTATTCAAAATGAAAATTTTTTAGATATCTATGGATGACATTGTTTTTATAATTAAAAATACGGTGTCAAAAACTTTGGAAATTTAAAGAGGGTGGATCTCATGCTGTGTGTGTGCTTTACAATAGAAAGGATAAATAGTTTACCTTTATGACTTGAAAACAAACATTAGGTAAACACTCACTAACTCAAAGCTAACCCTGAATTCAGTTTGTCTACTTCCACCTTTGACATCTTTGTATTTTTATTCACCTTAAATATCATTGGCAACATGGTTTCTTATTCTTTCTTTTCTTTGCATAATGAAGTTATAATACATGTAAATAGTGAAGATAATTTTCTGAACCCCTATATGCTGTCAGCCACTTTGTACTCTTATAAGGCACAGCCTGTGATGTTTCAGATGCTGCACACAAGCTCCTGAAGCTCACTACACCACGACGTGAATATTATGAACTAAAAGCAGGAAAAATATCAGAACATAGATATATGTAAGATATAGACATACTAATGTTTGTAAATCTTTGGATCTCGACAGAAAATGATGTTTCACGAAGTCATACTTATAATTTTAAAAAATAACTAGACAGAGTCTTTTCAATTATCTAGTTAGCAGTAAAATTATCTTTGTCTTCAGATGTTTTCTGTGAGTAGAATTAATTTTTAGTTCCCAATATGTATGTCTTCTGATTTATTTTTCATGCTTTACATCAATGGCTAAATATTCCAGTAAAATTTGAGTGGAAATAGTTAGGACTAGTGTTTTTTCTTCTTCGTATCTTTAGGGGTAACATGTTCAGTCTTTTGCCATGAAGTATGCTGTTATTTGTAGATTTTTAGGTGTTCATTATTAAATTTAGGTAGTATTCGTATGGTATTTGTTTTCTTAAGATTTGTTATTATTTATGTGTCATTATGTAGAATGGTTTCTTTTTTCTGTATTGACTGAAGTCATCTTACTGTGTTCTCTTTTAGTCCATTGTTTTTCAATATGAGGGATTATACCAGTTGATTTGCAAATACTAAGCAATCAGTATTCTTCACTTAATCATAACTTAATATTTTAATCTACATTCTCCACAAGTTTCTTTGCAAATAATTTCAGCAAACATTGACAATTATTTTATACAGTCCTTATTTCACAAGAGATTGAAAAATGGGGATGTATTGTTCCTTCATAATTCTGGTTTTTTTTTTCCATTATCAGGTAGGACATAAATATTAAAAAATCAGTCATTATAAACTATTTGGTTTGCCTAAGATATAGGCATTTTAAAAATATTTGTTCATTTCTGATATGATAATGTGTCCCAGGATTATATTGTTCTTGCACAAAATTGAATATTCAAAGTGTTCCATGAAAACTAGTTGTTTCAGTAGGGAGCCAAATGAAGAATAATTGTTTCTGTATTAAGAAGGTTCACTACTATCTTTTTGGCCTTTGCTTCTAGATTTTATTCATTAATAATCCTAGAAAAATAGAGTTAAATATTCATTATCCATTCATAGTGAGAATTCCAGATCAATTTAGTGATAGTTTTTTTTATTTATCTCTTTTACTTATATTGAAATATTAGTTCCAAATGATATTGTTACTTTCTTCATTTTATTGTACATAAATATTTTAGAATAAAATGCCATTATTATTATTATTACTATTATTATTATTATTATTATTATTATTATTTCTGAGTATTTCTGAAGCCTAATAATTGTTAAACATTTATCATAACTTTGGATATATTGCATTTAGTGAGGATCTACTTCAGATTTTAAACAAAGTAATTTTTGATAGAAAATCTTTGTCCATTGTTTATGATTACCCAAAAACAATCAATCATCACTGTACTGAGATTTTCTAAATTGATAAGAGCATCTTCTGCATGATACAATATGTACAACCAATTTTTTGGACTCTATGGTTAGATATATGGAATCATCAATAAGCTAAATTCATGGGCAGTGTTTTATTTTTGTCTGTTTGGAAACTATACTTTGTTATGATGAAACTCAAATTATTGAAAGAAGTGATTCACATGAGATCCCATAACCAGGAAAAGCATAAACAATGTTTGTTGTAATTAAAAATAAATTATCTGACATGAATCCAAATATACCACATATGTAGACCATTCTAGTAACAAGACTTAATATCATCAGTCAAGAACACCTTGTGCATTTTATTGGACTTTTTTCAATTTTTTTGAATCAAAGCAAATAGCACCTTCAGTCTGTCCACAACATACAGAGATGCATGTTTCCAACTCCATAAGGTAAAATAATATTACTATTTGTCAATTCTGCATTATGGTCTTAAGTCCATCACAGGACTGCAAGTTCTATCCATAAATCACTCAAAAGAATATTAAAGCATCCTTGTATCTGGAAAATATACAGATTCATAGCAATTAGGTGAATCACTTCTGTAGTTGAAAACTTACTGGCAACACGATGTTTTTTTTTCTTTTTTTTTTATTTTTTTTTTTAAAAGATAGAGTTCATCTACATTGAGCACTAGACCTTAAACTCCTGCGTTCAAGTGATCCTTACTCAATCTCACAAGAAACTGGGACTACAAGCATGCAGCACTGCACTAAATTGGTAACAAGTTTTCCATGCATGCCTCCTGTGTGTGTGTTTCTTTTTCTTACTCTAATGCATGTCAGCTGAATTTCCTTATTTCCTTTCTCCTATTTTTCTTTTCCCCTCTTCACTTTAAGAATTGCATCATTATTTCCATATTAACTGTGTGAAGATTAGTTTCTTTAACACCAGTATTAAATGTACATATATACATATATCAAATTCTCCTCTCTGGAAACATATTCAGTCAATCAATAGTTACATTGTCACCACATTTTTAGCCCAGTTCCTGTGTCTCAATATTTGGGTTTGTGTGAAATTTCATAATATTTACCAGTAAGTCATTCACTTACCTCTGACATTTATATTTTTTTAATTTCAAGAATGTTATTTAATATGTTTTATGTAACAACTCATAAATGATAGATATGAATATAAAATATATTATCACTTGATTAACATTAGTTAATTCACCTTATTTTAATTTTTGAATTTTTAAAAAAATCTTTTAGTTGTAGATGGACACAATGCCATTATTTAATTATTTTGGGGGGGTACTGGAGATTGAACTCAGCAGCACTCAGTCACTGAGTCACATCCCAGATCTATTTTGTATTTTATTTAGAGACAGGGTCTCACTGAATTGCTTAGTACCTCGCTTTTGCTGAGGCTGGCTTTGAACTCACCATTCTTCTATCGCCTCCCAAGCCACTGGGAATACAGGCATGTTTCACCATGCCTGGCTAATTAATTGATTTTTTTGTGGTACTGAGGAGTGAAGTCAATGCCTCACACTTATTAGGTAGGCACTCTTCCACTGAACCACTACCCCAGCCCCGATTTTTGATATTTTTTTTTATTAATAGGATATTGTTTGTATATTTCAGGAGTCATTCTACTATCAAAAATTGCCTTGCCTTTCTGTCTGACAAGTAAATGACTTCTTGTTTGGATTCTCTGGGCACAATAGTTCCTCATGGATCCTCATTGATCCATTGTCTTCCCTCCATGAGTTACTCATATGAGAATGTCAACCTAGTTGAATCTATTTCTGTTTAAAGCACATATATGTGAGATTCTCACTTGGGAAAATAGTATGCTTTCTTATTATGAATACACAGATGACCAAACTTTACACATTTATAAAAGTGACCTTTGGTAGATTTTATTGGTACTTACTGTGCATTCAATTTTGTTTTCTCTGAATTGTACCTTTCCCAGAGATATTATGCTTTCCTATTTCATTGGCAGCATTCTAAGCCATGTGTCTTATTTTGGACACTAAAATATATATGGATGCAGTGGATTATAGTCAGAAGCTTCAAGTCAGTGCTTGGTTATAGAGATCTCACATGACCCTGGTGAACTTCCAGTTAATGATGATGCTTTCAACCTCCTTTCCCTGAGTAAAGATGATGCAGGGCTGAACAAACACACTGGCTATGGAAAACAACATTAAATATGCAAGATTATTGCTTTAATCTGGAAACAACATAGATTATATTTTACCACTATAAATTATCTTAACACATAAGATAATAAAAGGCAATCTTATAGATATTCTCAAGTGTCTATTTTACGTGTCCTCAAGGAGGAAAAAGAAAAAGGAGGAGGAAGAAAAGGGGGAAGACAGGAGAAGTAGAAGAGAATAAGGGGAAGAGGAAAGGAAAGGGAAAGGTCTCCAAGAGAATGGAGCCAAAACCCACGAGTACGATGGATATAACCACATAAATATTTCAGCACCCCAGGATTGTTGGAACTTGCATGTTAATCAGTGCAATTCCAAAATTGGTAAGCATCAGTGGTGGATGTACTTTTATTCCTTTTCATCTTCCATTGTATTTAGTGTGCTTCTCTCCTTCCACCATTAGCTATATTTGTAGAAGATGAGTGCCTGCTGTAATTCACAGATCTCTAAAGGGGGGCCTCCTCCAATGTTCATGGAGATCACTGTGAAATCAGTACGTGTTTACAGGTGTGCCTTCTAACATGTTTGAAGCTTTGTCTCTGCAGTTGGGAATTTTTACTAGGACAACTTCCTAGTGCAAACACCTGTTTCAGACTTTTCTGAGCTACTTAAAAGCGAGGAATGCTGGACAGTTAATAGCTCTGGGAGCAGCCAGCTACCTACCTGTCAATGGAACTGAGTTTGTTTACAGCCATCCCAGGTTTTCTCCATGGGATGACTCTGAGATATGCTCTGAGTTGTCTCCCAGAGGTTACTGGCGCTGCAGAGTCCACGCCACAGTCAGCAGCCACCTGCTCATTAACAAGCCTGCTTTAACTGATTTCCCTCATCTCTCTCACTTTTCCTCCATTCCTCATCTTCCCCTTATTTCTGAAATTACATCCCAAATAAATTGTTCATATTCAAATCCTGACACCAAGGCATATATGCACACCACAGAGGCCAACACACCACAGAAACACTTGTGAACTCACAGGAATATAAGAACGTGGCTTTTAAACAGCTTGAGGCTTACAAGCTACTAACATGGAACATTGAAAGAAATGAGAGTTTTATAGATTATATTTATATGAAAAATTCAACCTTTTATTTAAACACATCAATTGATTTAAAATATCTGAAAAATTTTAGGAACATTAAAAAAGTAAATATTGATATTGGTGTTCTATTAGAAATCAGGTGCTTCATCCTGGTATTGATTACTCTTGTGTGTGTTTTAAAACAAACAAACAAAACTGCTAGCATTTTGGATTCCAATGAAGTTGGGTATTGCAAGATAGATAAGAAAATTGCTATTCCATGGAAGTCCTCTGTTACTGAACTATTATTGTACAGTGAAGGAATCTCAGAACAAAAAAAAATGCTTGCTCAAAAAAAGTAAACAGTTCCTGATTATTCTCTAAACTTTCCATTTGAAAAAGTCATGTTTCACTTCGATATGATGACAATAAATCATTGTAGGCAGTTGAAAGTATTTTAATACTTAGGAAACGCTGGTATGGATAGTCAGTAGTCAGAGATCATGACTTAATGAATACTTACAAAATACACCTAAAAAGTCTTGTAGATATTTTGTACATTAAGTACTTAGAAATTCGTATAAAGTAAGTGGATCACAATTATTTGAACATCAATTTTATTTTGTTCATTCATAACGCTTAGATTTATTTTTCCCTTATGATATGACATGTGTGAAAGCTAAGCCAGGAAAAAAAAAAAAGTGCATGTAATTGGAGATCAAATACAGTACAAATTACTGTTCCTCCTTCTATAAAGTTTTCTCAGAGCCAATAAATTTGGATTCAGAAAAACATTCATCACATCCCTAACATCCTTATGTTAATGAGTATATTTAATGTCCTGGTATCAGACAAACAAGCTGACAGTACAGATTGCATGTCAAATATGAACTAAAGCAGAATGCAGGGCAACTACCTGAACCAGTTTTATATGATTACTTAAAATCATTGCTGTTAATATCTAAAGACATTATTTTCAAAATTATTGTGTTTATTTATTTTATACAGTCTCTGTTTTGAATTGCATAGCATTTTCAGCCATGATGTTTTAAACCATATCAGAAAAGATTTAAATTTTGGTAAGATTTGATTTCTTATCAAATTATATTCAATTCCTTTACAATAAGTCTCTTGTTTACAATGTTAACTGAGTAACATTATGCCCTGATGAGGATTTTTCTACTGTTTCACCAAATACCCAGAAAAGAGCAATTAAAAATTACTTTAACACTGGCACGTGGGAAAGGCAATTTATTATTCGACTATCATAAAAGTGGATGCTACATAAAAAGTGGAAAAACAGTGAGTGAAAATAATAATATTCCTGAATTGTGAATGAGAGCGGTCCAGCCCCTATAAAAGAACACAAGAGAATGCCTTTCTTCCTAATTCTTTCTTCCTTTACACTAAGAAGAAGACCAAGCAACCAATTCTCAATGTGAGAAGTGTTACATTTAAGGCAGTTTGTGTAATATTTGTAAAGGGTTCCTATATTGTAAAAGGTCATAAGCAAATAGTCAGGAAACAGTAACATGGTAAATATTGATACTCTTACTTTGAAATTCAAAAGTAAATATCTTTCTAAGTGCATGACAGGTTCAGGGATAGGGTGGAGGTTCTTTTAGTGACATAGTGAGGCAGGAAGGACCTCAGTGTTCTGCATGCGAGGCATGTGATTTCACATATAGCACAGCAATTGACAGTGACCTAGAATAGCCAGTGTTGGGAAATATAACAAACTTCTCCAACAGTGGGAAATAGAGATGGTGGTGATCAGTCGAAGATAGCATAAGGTAAACTATTCCAAACTCAAGTTATTTCCCTCACTAGCTTAGAACTTATTATAGTTCCTTTTGAATAATTGTCAAGTCAGAAATTTCCAGACTCCAAGCCACCCTAAGAACACATGCTGTTATTTCTCCCCGTTGTTTCTGCACAGAACACTTGGTCCTAACTCTAGGGTACTGCATCCATGGTCTCAGGCCTTTGCCTGAGAAACGTGCATTCTCTCTGGGAGATGGAGTAATCTTCCTCTGTCTAATCAGACTTAGGCCTCTTTCCAGACAGTTCATGGTACAGACACAAAGCATTTGTGGGTAGTCACCCAACATCAGTTAGGTTGAATGTGTTCATAACCTTCTACTGGCTTTTTGACAGAATACTGGTTGACAGTGATTAAGAGTCAATCACACCTCCATTACCTATTTGAGGTAAATTAAATGAGCAGGGACTTGCAGGATATTTAGAGTCAGCATTCAATAGTAAGATGACATAATTTCACACAGCGATTTCTTACAGAAAAATAAATGCATTTCACATTGACTTTATTTCAGTAATTTGAAAGTATTCATATATTGGAGAAAGGTATCCAGGGACCTTCCTAGGACTTACTTGAAAATAACAATTTTTGGTGGTTGAGATTTCTTGGTCCCATCTTTTCCAAAGATAATAGGGAAAAGCCAGGAAGCACTGGGGACTGAGATGAAGCAAACTATGTTTAATGCATTTATGAATATGTCAGAAAGAGCCCCACTGTTATGTATAACTCTAATGCACTGATAAAAACATTTTAAAAAGTGTTGTGAAAAACAAGAAGTTTTCTACCCCATGAAATAGGATAAGACCAGGGGTTTGCTAGAACAAATTGTACCATTCTTTTTCCCCTTTGGTGCAATCTGGACTTTCGTAGAATTCTAGAATTCCATATTCATTAATATTTTAAGTATTTACTGCTACATATAACTTTATAATCTTATTTATATGGTTGATGTTATGGTATCAATATTTTCTGTTATCATATAATATTTGGTACCAAATTTTATATTGCTCTTCCTATTTCACAGCTGTGGAATAACTGATTTGATATTCCTCTATTTTGAAAACCTCATATTTTTATAATCATTTCATGAATATTGAAAGTACATTCTTATGAATAGTTCAATGTGGAATTATTGAGACTATTCTCATCTTACAGTTTTATACACCTTGACATATTTCTTTCACAAAAACTAAGCAAATAGGAAAGTTTCTATTTCATCTCATTTTCATATAAAAACTTGTTTTGTACTTTTGCTTCTGCTGATCTCATTTCTCCTTGTTCTTTCCTCAGTCAACTCTGCATTGGAGTAACTCAACCAGTGAGATGTTAATTAAAATAAATGTTATGGTGTCTGCTACTTGTCAGCCACTGTATTAAGTGGTTTACATTATGTGTTGATGCATTTAATTCTCATTTTACAGATGAAGAGCCTGAGACACAAAGATATATAGTAGGCTTCCCAAGGTCTCCTAACCAATCAAAGCAAGGAAACCAGCTGTAAACACTTATTTAACAGCAAGACTATGTAGTCTCTGATTAAAGCACCAAAGTGTAAGTGGACTTCTGGTCTATGGGAAACCTGGGTCCTCCCTATATGAGATTCAAGCACTTACAAAGTTTCATGGTTCCTCAAACTATTTGTAGGGAATAGGCCCCAAAGCTTTTAGTCCGCCCTTACTGTGAGTGGGATCTAAAAGGAAGGCAGTTGCCAGGAGGAGGCTCATCTGGAGCTGTACACACTCAACCTCATTGGCCTTCCCTGTTGATATTAATAATTGCCTGCAAAATAGAACATACACTACTCTAGCCACCACGGGTTACCTGTTAGTCTACAAATATCTAAGCTTCTAAACCAACAATCCAGTAGTATAACACACAAAAATATGTCAGAAAACTCTGAAACGTTGGGAAGCTGAATGTTAGCAGGTATTTTGAAAATAGTTTTAAAAGCAAATACCACTGTATTTCTTCAAATATTAAAAAATGTTAAATATAGTCTATATTATTATTTTAGAATATAGGAAATTAAGGATAATGTATGAAACACTTGTCAATTCCTAAAATAATACATGCTTATTAAGAAAATTAACATGGATTTTCTAAAAAATATGTGAATAATACAACGAAGTTTATTTCAAGATGCTGAAGAATGTATGAATAAATCAAACACAGAGTTCTGAAGAGAGAAACAAACTGAAAAGTGGTAAATTCTTCACAAAATAGCATATGAAGTATGATGATCATAATTCACTTCCTAATAAGAGGCAGGAAATTAAAGTGATCCTAAATTTCATCTGAAAAATGATGATAAGCAAATACACACAATTTTTATGAATAAAATGAATTAAGAAATGTGCTTAACATTGGTACATATTTATATGTCCTGACAAACAACAAGGAAATGGAGAAAACTCATGTAGGAAAAGGAACGTGTGAATGGACCACCTCGTTGAAAAACTGAATGAAATAATATTATATGTTGAGAATGAAATCAAGACAAATTTCAAGAATAGATAACATCTTTTGAAAAAATAAACATTGCTTTCTAAAATCAATTAATGCTGATGAAGGTAATGTATACTCTGTAACAATGAGCAAATAGTCACCAAAAGTATTTCAAGAGAATTGTAAAGATGAATCTTTAAAACTGTTAACTTGGGTAAAAATAAAAGTAACATACGTAAATATTTATTTTACTTAAAAAGCGTATCTGTGGAATTCAGTTACCCTTTCCCATTTTGCATAGCACTTAATAGTATTGTTATTACTCATTTCCTTAAGTAATTAAATGCCTTTGAATTTACTCATTCTAAGACTAGAATATTCAAATGTTTTTTATTCTAATGTAATCTAGAAAAATTTCTGTGGTCGTTATAAAAAGGTAAAACAGAAAACTAAAAGAAAAATAAAAAAACATACTTCTTCTAAGTATCATTCTTGCTAACAGATCGAGCAATAAATAAATAGCAAACAGAATCATGGGCTTATGAGGATTCTACAACTAATAAGGGAGCTAGAGCAGTTTGAATATTAATAAATTATAAAGAATGAAAATGGGGGTTTTGACTAAAATATAGATTTAAATTTTAAAAACTTGTTTACTTACATTTTCTGCAGTTTCTGACTGAGAGTTGTCTGTGTAAAATCAGGTCATTTCTTGATAACAAACCTGGTGATTGACAGTGACCTATTACTTCTCATACCTTAAGTTTGAATGCAGGTATGCCATTAAATATATATTTAGAGACTGAAGCAAAATGTGTGATTGAGAGAGTTTAGGATTCCCAGGAATTTCTGGAAATTTGAAAATCAATACAGCAACTTCAAAAATAAATTTTGCATACAAATGCATACACCAATCTAAATCCTTAATAGTTAATGAAATCTTATATTAACAATGCAATTATGAAATAAGTAATGAATTTATACACATGCAAATGTGCAGATATATAATCATGTCATTGTTGGAAATGTTGCTAACAAGATCTAGCCCTTTGTTGTTCTTTCTTACCTAAAGTCTGTACGTCTTCTTCCTGTATTCCATACCTAAAAAAGGAAGTAATTGTGAAAACAACATGAACCTGTATTATTTTCCATGGTTTTCTTATTTTCCTAAAACCCAGGAAACAAGTGATTGTTTAGTGTAATATTTTTTATAAGCATAAATACATTTATACTTGTTCTCCTTCTATTTACACTTTTTTATTCCATAATTATTGATTTTTCCAAATAGAAGCCCAGCATCTTAATGACGTGAATTTAGAAATGTGATTAACACTGATATATATTACATGTACAAAGACATAATGAGGAAAAGGAAAGGAAGATGTATTAATGGAATGTTTTATTTAAAATATAACTGACATAATTTTACATGTTAAGGTCTCGATACAGGCATATTTTAAAGTCATAGTTCATTAGTTTCTATAGTAATTGTTTTACCTTTCAATTTCTGTTCCTGATTTCTTTAAAACTATAATTTATCCATGATATTTCAAGATCTGTTGTTAAAAGTGAGCAGTTTAGTATTAAATTCACAAAAAAAAAGCATTTCCCTTAAAAATTACTTAAAGAAGAACAAAGATGTATTCCCCCATATTCAGCAATAGTCATCAAATTAAAAAAAAAAGAAGGGAGAAAATATCTTTAGTTCTGGGACTTGAGAAGATATGTAGGATTTGGGGGCCCATAGAGGGCACCTCTCTTTCTAAGTATTGATCTATGTTCATGATACTCTTCAACACTCTGACTTTTCACTGGTTTATTCTTAGCTGGACATTACAACTCCTTATTTTCTCTACTTCCTTAAATTCAGCAAGTCTGAAAATTAATAAAGTCCTTGCATTTGACATTTTATTTCCCTTCTCCATTCCCCTCTTAGAGAGATTTGCCCTCGGGTTCCATGGAGGAATATTTTTGGAAAAGGCTCTGAAAACTGCATTTCAAGAGCAATTCCCTAGAGCAGTGAGGTGACAATGCCCACCATTGTCCTTGTGTCCTTGTGTCCTTGTCAGTTCACGGACATCAGCGACAGAAACTAACCTCCAATCCCGTCTGCCCCAGCAGTCAGCCCTTCTACTTCATTCAGACTTTATCCATTTTTTCATACTTAGAAGATTCTTCATCAGCTATGATACTGATGGTGTCATTTTCCATAGGTACAATTTTGTCCATGTCATTCCCTTAATCAAGAATCTTCCTTTTTATTCCAAGAAATAAAATTATATATTAAAGGGTCCTTATTAGATTTTTTAGTTCTTCCATGCGTTGTCTATCTCCTCTAAACAAATTTATGGATCTTTGCTTTATTTCATTAGTACATAGCTCCAGCAATATATTTTTTTTTAAATCACTCTGGGATTTCATTATGCTGGAAAATCCAAAAGGGCTGAGCATCATGACTGGCAGTTGATGTTATCTGATACTGGCAACCAATAAAGGAGCTGTCAAAGTGAGCGCACACAGGGTCTCTCAGGACAGCTTGGGTTTCTCACAGCCCAGCTGCTGTGTTCGTCAAGAGAGAGAAAAGGGAATAGCCCTCCTCATTACAGTCTCTATTACTGGAGAAGAAGTTTGTTTAAGTGTTTACAATGCTCCAGTAGAGTCCAGGTGATGAGGGCAGAGAATCTGACCCTTGACAGAGAGAGTCACATGGAAGATTATGTGATGTGGGTGTCTTTGAGTGCAAAGAGAGATCCCGATAAGGGAAGATCAGTCTTCCACAGCCTGCCTTAAGGCTGTAATGATTTTATCACCGTTATATACAATACACACTCCATCTCCAAGACTCCTGACCTCTCACCCTAGTAGTACTTCACTTGGAGTCTAGAGTCTTGAAATCTCTATCAAACCCAGTTGAAGCAGAACTTTATTCAGGTGTGGTTTCCTTCAATCTGAAGAGCTGCAAATAAAAAAGATAAGTAATAAACTGTACTCCTCTAGCATTTACAGGAGTGTAGGTAAAAAGTAATCTTAGCAATCATCCTTTAAAAGAGTGCAGGATGGAGGCGACATCTATCACTGTTCCATAGCGTCCTGAGATCCAGGCTAGGTGTGGTGCTAGTGGTTCTTAATTTGAGCTTGCATGGGGTCTGTAGGCATTACCTTCATGGTCCTAGGTGTTCCTTCTAGCTCTCCTGTACTCTAAATCATTCTTCTTCTACAGTAAGAGAATGCTGTATTTGGATTTGTAGCTTGAATAGCTTACTCAGTCTTTGTTCTATTTGTAGAAGGTATTGGATCTCAACTTGCTTTTTATTTTAACCAACCTTTGTGTTCCCCAGTTAAAGATGATTGTTAGTAAATTTCTCTTAAAAGCCCTGTGCATCTGATAGATCTTTTAAATGTTTGTTCTTAAACAAAAACTCAATCTTCTAAAGTTTCATAGGATGGGCTCCTTTCTATATGTGAGTGTGGAACCTGATGCTGTGGAATAAACTCAAAAATCATGGAAACCATTTGGAAAATCTTGAAGAGTCTATTAAATATGCCTTTAAGACCACTTAGAAAACATTTTGTCTAAGTGAACACAGAAACTTCATGATTCTTTTAAGAAAGTTTATAAGAAATCATCTGAGGCCCTTTTGAGATCTTAGCAAAGGATTTCACAGTTACACCCTTGATCTTCCTACTCTCAGGCCATGTTTCACTGGCAGACCCTGGATTGGAGACTCCCTCTGTGGATACTTTTAAACCATAATAAAATTTCAGTAGATGTAAACACTACTAGTTCCTTGATGTGTCCTCTAAATTTTGCTGAACGATCAAATAGTTCCATCAATAGCTTATTGCTGTATTTGCTTTTTCAGACACCATTAAAAGAAAACTAAAAAAAATCTCTTTAGCTCAATTTGCAGGTTCATAAATTTCAATATTTCCTTTTCTTACTACTGCAGGTGATTGTTTTGCTAAATATTCTGCTACTACAGAACACACATTATCATCCCTCTAGCCTCTTGTTCAGTATTGTGTTAGCCTCAATCAAAATTCCCCCGAGGTTATTTTTGTTTCTGCTAATTGTCTGATTTTCAAAGTCAGTGTCGACATGTACATTTTTCTTACAGCTCCTCAACAACAACTTCCAAGGTGGCTCATTCATATGATGAGCCCTGACTGAAAGCTCAGTGGGGGCTGTTTACTGGAGAATCCGCATTAACCTTGCGAATGATGCGCGCTTGCACCGTTGGGTGGTTGAATTCCAAGAAGTAAGGTAGAAATGACAGATTACCTCAAGGTCTGGCGTGAACTTGACCTGCCCAGTATACTATGTTGGTTAAAGCACTGTGAGAGAAGAGTGAAACCATGATGCTGAAGACCATGAAGGATGCAGAATGAAAGTTGTTAGTGTGGTTGACTTATAGAACATTGTCTACCAAACAGTCTGTTTCAAATGAGTCATGCCTCTGGATAATATGCCTATTTTAAAAATCCATTCAATCATTAAAAGATGAACTATCCACTCATGGCATAACTGTATTTCAGGAAGAGTGTGGATCATTTGAACACGGGGCTCACAAATAATTTTTGAAAAGTGCCAACTGAAGGATCTTTAGATTATGTAGAGGGAAATGAGAGGGGGAGGGGTCGGAGCATGAAAGATGGTGGAATGAGACAGACATCATTACCCTATGTACATGTGTGATTAACAAGAATGATATGAATGTACATCATGCACAATCATAGAAATAAAAATTTGCACCCCATATGTGTACAATGAATCCAAATGAAGTCTGTAAAAGAAAAAAAAGTCAACTTCAATTAGCTAACAACATGGTGTCATAGATATTTATTTGATTGTGATGCATATTATGATGTCATGGACAATTTAATTATTCTCATTATTGTCCAGGTAACTTTTTCTTTCTTTTTTTTTTGAAAGCACATGTTGTTTATTAAACCGTTGTTTGTAGTTTAACAAGAAATTTTGATTCAATAATAATCTCGCTGAAATTGAAACAAAGCAGCTTGTTCTAATTTTTATGAATAGTTGTTTAATTTTACTTCTCTTTGAAATGAGTAATATTGCTTATTCAATTTACACTGCATAACATTCTTTTCACTTGCATAATCCTACTTATTTTTACTTGTTATTGTGTGAATGTGTGACTGTAAGTGTGCTTCTGCTTTTGTGTGTATATATGCATTTGTATCTGCTACTAGAGCTTCTTTGGGGGTAGAAATGTTTTTATTCATCCTTATATTCTCAAGGTGCCAAGCATTATGCAAAAATTAAACATTTGCTGAAATTATTCATGAGTTGTGCGAAATTAAATAATGAAAATAAATGTCAAAAAATTTTCCAGAAAGCCGAAATATCAATTGAATTTGGTACCATACTGGCAAAAGTACAAATTCAAAAAGAAGTTGAGAGAAGCTTGCCAGATATACTGTGAGAAAATCCTATGAAGTCAAAGTGAAATGTGAGGTCTAAGATATTCCCCCAGGATAATTGTTCATGATTATATCAACAAGTCTTCATGAGAAAAATAAAATGTGAAGTCTTCAACTACTTTTGGAAGAAGAGCTGCTTTTGTTTTTTTTGTTTTTTTTTAAATGCTGAAATAATATGTATTTATTGTTTTTTTAATTTATTTTGATTCATTGTACACAAATGGAGTACAGCTGTTGTTTCTATGGTTGTACACAAAGTAGAGTCACACTATTTGTGTAATCATACATGTACAAAGGGTACTGATGCTTGTCTCATTGTGTTATTATCCTTACCCCCAACCAGATCCCACCCCTCTTTTTCCTCTATGCAATCCATCCTTCCTCCATTTTTGCCTCCCTCCCACCCTGCATTATGTATCATCATCCACTTATCAGACAGATCATTCAGCCTTTGGTTTCTTGGGATTGGCTAATCTCAATTAACATGACATTCTCCAACTTCATCCATTTACCTGCAAACGCCATAATTTTATCCTTCTTTATGGCTGAGTAATATTCCATTGTGTATATATACCACAGTTTCTTTATCCATTCATCTATTGAAGGGCGTCTAAGTGGTTCCACAATCTAGCTATTGTGAATTGAGCAGCTATGAACATTGATGTGGCTGCATCACTGCAGTATGCTGATTTTAAGTCCTTTGGGTATAGGCCAAGGAGTGGGATAGCTGGGTCAAATGGTGGATCCATTCCAAGTTTTTTGAGGAATATCCACACCACTTTCCAGAATGGATGCACTAATTTGCAATCCCACCAGCAATGTATGAGTGTACCTTTTTCCCTACATCCTCGCCAACACCTGTTGTTGCTTGCATTCTTGATAATAGATATTCTAATTGGAGTGAGATGAAATCTTAAGGAGATTTTGATTTGCATTTCTCTTATTATTAGAGCTGTTGAACATTTGTTCATGTATCTGTTGATTCTTTGTATATCATCTTCTGTAAAGTATCTGCTCATTTCCTTAGCTCATTTACTGATTTGGTTATTTATATTCTTGGGGTAAAGTTTTCTTAGTTCTTTGTAGATTCTGGAAATGACTGCTCTATCTCAAGTGTGTGTGGCAAAGATTTTCTCCCACTCTGTAGGATCTCTCTTCACATTGCTGATTGTTTTCTTGCTGAGAAAAAGCCTTTCAGTTTGAATCTATTGATTCCTGCTTTTATTTCTTCTGCTTTGATAGTCATGTTAAGGAAATCTGGTCCTAAGCCAACATGATGAAGATTTGGACCTACTTTTTCTTCTATTAGGTTCAGGGTCTCTGGTCTAATTCCTAGGTCCCTGATCCATTTTGAGTTGAGTTTTGTGCAGGGTGAGAAATAGGGATTTAGTTTCAATTTGCTGCATATGGATTTCCAGTTTTCCCAGCACCATTTGTTGAAGAGGCTGTCTTTTCTCCATTGTATATTTTTTGGCGCCTTTGTCTAGTATGAGAAAACAGTATTTATGTGGGTTTGTCTCTCTTTCCTCTGTTTTGTACCATTGATCTACCTGCCTATTTTGGTGCCAACACCATGCTGTTTTTGTTACTATTGCTCTGTAGTATAGTTGAAAATCTGGTGTTGTGATACCCCCTCCTTCACTCTTCTTGCTAAGGATTGCTTTAGCTATTCTGGGTCTCTTATTCCTCCAAATGAATTTCATGATTGCTTGCTCTATTTGTATGAGGTCTGTCATTGGGAGTATAATTGGAATTGTATTAAATTTGTATAGCGCTTTTGGTAGTATGGACATTTTGACAATATTAATTCTGCCTATCCAAGAAAATGGGAAATCTTTCCATCTTCTAAGGTTTTCTTTACTTTCTTTCTTTAGTGTTCTGTAGTTCTCATTATAGAGGTCTTTCACCCCATTTGTTAGATTGATTCCCAAGTATTTTTTTTTGAAGTATTTTTGTTAATGGGGTAGTTTTCCTAACTTCTCTTTCAGAGGATTCTTTACTTACAAATAAAAATTCATTAGGTTTATGAGCATTAATTCTACATCCTGCTACTTTACTGAATTCATTAATGAGTTCCAGAAGTTTTCTGGTGGAATTTTTTGGCTCCTCTAATTATAGAATCATGTCATCAGCAAATAGGGATAGTTTGAGCTCTTCTTTTCCTATTCATATCCCTTTAATTTCTTTGGTCTGTCTAATTGCTCTGGCTAGAGTTTCAAGGACAGTGTTGAATAGAAGCAGTGAAAGAGGGCATGCCTGCCTTGTTCCAGTTCTCAGGGGGAATGCTTTCAATTTTTCTCCATTTAGAATGATGTTAGCTGTGGGCTTGGCATAAATGGCCTTTACAATGTTAAGGAATGTCCCCACTATCCCTATTTTTTCTAGTGTTTTGAGCAGGAAGGGGTGCTGTATTTTATCAAATGCTTTCTCTGCATCTATTGAAATAATCATGTGATTGTTGACATTAAGTCTGTTGATTTGATGAATTACATTTATTGATTTCTAGATGTTGAACCAACCTTGCATCCCTGGGATGAAACTCACTTGATCATGGTGCACTATCTTTTTAATATTCTTTTGTATGTGGTTTGCTAAAATTTTGTTAAGAATTTTTGCATCTATGTTCATTAGAGATATGGGTCTGAAATTTTCTTTCCTTGATGTGTCTTTGTCTGGTTTTGGTATCAGGGTGATACTTCATAGAATGAGTTTGGAAGGGTTCCCTCCTCCTCTATTTCGTGAAATACTTTGAGGAGTATTGGAATGAGCTCTTCTTTGAAGGACTTTTAGAATGTAGCTGTAAATCCATCTGGTTCTGGAATTTTCTTTGTTGGTAGGCTTTTGATGACTCCTTCTATTTCATTGCTTGAAATTGATCTATTTAAGTTGTTTATGTCCTCAGATTCAGTTTGCATGGCTCATATGCAAACTGATATATAGGATATCTGTTGATGTTTTCGAGATTTTCCATTTTGTTGGAGTATAAATTTTCAAAATACCTTCTACTTATGTTTTGTATTTCAATAATGTCTGTTGTGATATTTTTGCTTTCATCATGAATTTTAGTAATTTGAGTTTTCTCTCTCCTTCTCTTCCTTAGTGTGGCTAAGAATTTATCAATTTTGTTTATTTTTTCCTAGTACCAAATTTTGGTTTTGTCAATTTTTTGAATTGTTTCTTTTGTTTCAATTTCATTGATTTCAACTCTGATTTTAATTATCTCCTGTCTTCTACTACTTTTGGTGATGATCTGTTCCTCTTTATATAGGGCTGCGAACTGTAATGTGAGGTCATTTATTTGTTGACTTTTCATTCTTTTATTGAATGCCCTTCATGCAATGAATTTTCCTGTTAGCACTGCTTTCATAGTATCCCAGAGATTTTGATATGTTGTGTCTTTGCTCTCACTTACCTTTAAGAATTTTTTTATTTTCTACCTGATGTCTTCTCTTATCCATGCATCATTCACTAGCAAATTATTTAACCTCCAGGTGTTGGAGTAGTTTCTGTTTTTTATTTCATCATTGATTTCTAAATTCATTCCACTATGATCTGATAGAAAACAAGGTAGTATCTCTATCTTTTTGTATTTGGTATGAGTAGCTCAGTGGCATAACATATGGTCTATTTTAGAGATGGATCTGTGCACTGCTGAGAAAAAAGTATGTTCACTTATTGATGGATGGAGTATTCTATATATGTCTTTTAAGTCTAAGTTAGCGATTGTGTTATTGAGTTCTATGGTTTCTTTGTTCAATTTTTGCTTGGAAGATCTGTCCAATGGTGAGAGAGGTGTGTTAAAGTCACCCAGGATTACTGTGTTTTGGTCTATTTGATTCCTGGAGTGTAGAAGGATTTCATTGTCATACATGCAAGCACCATTATTTGGGGCATAAATATTTATGATTGTTATGTCTTGCTGATATGTGCTTCCCTTAAGCAGTATGAATTTCCTTCTTTATCCATTCTAACTAATTTTGGCTTGAAGTCCACTATATATGATATGAGAATGGAAACCCCTACTTTTTTACTGAGTCCATGTGCATGGTATGTTTTTTCCCATTCTTTCACCTTTAGTCTGTGGGTATCTTTTTCTATGAGATGAGTCTCTTGAAGGCAGCATATTGTTGGGTATTTCTTTTTAATCCATTCTGCCAGTCTATGTCTTTTCATACATTAGTTCAGATCATTAGCATTCAGGGTTATTATTGAGATATGATTTGTATTCCCAGTCATTTGGGCTTATTTTTGATTTTTAACTTGACTTGGTTTCTCTTTATTTGGCTATTCCTTTAGGGTAGTTCCTCCCTATGCTGACTTACATTGTTGTCTTTTATTTCTTCCTCATGGAATATTTTGCTGAGAATGTTCTGTAGTGCTGGCTTTCTATTTATAAATTCTTTTAGCTTTTGTTTATCATGGAAGA
The DNA here is from genome assembly GCA_020662805.1 of Glaucomys volans. Taxonomy (NCBI): domain Eukaryota; kingdom Metazoa; phylum Chordata; class Mammalia; order Rodentia; family Sciuridae; genus Glaucomys; species Glaucomys volans. The sequence continues at coordinate 388,233 of JAJEJO010000199.1, read as the reverse complement.
ATTTTATTTCATCTTCAAATCTTAATGTAAATTTTACTGTGTATAAGATTCTTGGTTGGCATCCATTTTCTTTTAGGGCTTGAAATATGTTGTTCCAGGCCTTTCTTCCTTTTAGGGTCTGGATTGAGAAATCTGCTGATAACTATATTGGTTTCCCCCTGAATGTAATCTGATGTTTTCCTCTGGCAGCCTTTAAAATTCTATCTTTATTTTTTATGTTAGGTACTTTCATTATTATGTGCCTTGGTGTTGAGCTGTTACAGTTTTGTACATTTGGTGTCCTGTAAGCCTCTTGCATTTGATTTTCCATTTCATTCTTCAGATGTGGAAAATTTTCTGATATTATTTCATTGAACAGATTATTCATTCCTTTGGTTTGTATCTCTGTGCCTTCCTCAATCCCAATAACTCTCAAATTTGGTCTTTTCATGATATCCCATAATTCTTTTAGGCTTTGTTCATGAATTCTTACCATGTTCTCTGTTTGGTCAACTTTGTTTTCAAGATTAAATATTTTGACTTCAATGTCTGAGGTTCTGCCTTCCAGGTGATCTATAGAGTCTGTTAGTTATGCTTTCTACTGAGTTTTTAATTTGGTTTACTGTTTCCTTCATTTCAAGGATTTCTCTTCGCTTATTTTTTTCAAAAATCTCTCTCTCTTTATTGAAATGATCTTTTGCTTCCTGCATCTGTTCTTTTACCTGTTGATTGGTGTGATCATTCATTGCCTGTATTTGCTCTCTCATCTCATTGTTTGCTTCTCTGATCATTTTAATTATGTACACCCTGAACTCCCTTTCTGACATTTCTCCTGCCCTGCTATCATTGGATTCTGTTGATGTAGCATCTAGATTTGTTTGACACTTTCTTCCCCTGTTTTCTCATGTTGCTCATGTATCTTCCCCTCTAACAGTGAGAATCTGAGGTATTGCAGTTTCCCCCCCATAGACTTGTGGTGTCCCTGCAGGTTTCCAATACCTCACCTCCTAGTCTTCAGTAACACTAGACTGCAGACTGGGGACAGGCTGGGGTATGTCTGGGTCTCTGGGCTGGGCCTACAGGCTATACCTCCTGGCGTGGAAGTCTCAAGTGTCCACACTGTGCCGGCTGTCCCCACTCAGAAGTCCCAGGGAAGCACTCAGGGCCAAAGTCCCAGGTGTGGAAGTCTCACGCATCTGCCAACCTTTTCTTTATATGCTCCTTTTACTATGGAATATCACCAAAAGTTGTCTTTCATTTATCCTTCCTATTAAAGAATTCTTGCAATAGTTTTTAGGGAAAATTCTTTATAATTCACATCATTGAGCAGTAACTGTGATCTTTCCATATGAACACATTTTAATTCTAAGTACTAAGATAAAATTTCAATGATGATTTTATTCTCTTCTATACTTATTTCCTCCCGTTCTAGAATACATGTAATACGGTTGCTGAAATGTCAAAATTGATTGATTATCTATGGCTCATATCTTTTCAAAACTTTAAGTCTCTGTCATTCAATAGTGTATTCTGGGAAATTTACAGATTTCTCCAAAACTGCTATTTTCTTTTATAGCTATATTTTTAGAACTTCTAAGTCTTTTCCTGTGCCTCACTTTCCATTTTACTGCATTTTTTTTACTAATTTTATTGAATTATTTCTTCATTTTTTCTGTTTTTCCCCCAGTGGTTTTCTTTTATATATTGGGCTTTGCTCAGTTATCCATTAATCCTACATAGAATTTTAATTCTTAATATTGAAAAATTGTGAGCCACCACCATCATGTCCAGCCATGGACTTCATGACCATGATGGTCCAGCTGTGACCTGTCGACTGATGCAGTGTATTTATTGATTTTTATTGAACATAAGGCTTTAAAGAGAAATTCATGAGGGTTCCCTTTAAAAATAAACCTGAAAATTTTTGTGTGTAGAAATGGAACAAAAATGTTAAAAATGTAAAATAGATAAATGATTAACTGGCATAGAAATCAGGGGGAAATGGGATATGGATATCTAAGAGAAAATCAGAGATAAGAATAAATTTTGATATGATGACCAAGATGTGGTCAAGAAGCTGTGTGGGATGGAGCACAATGAATCATTGCATCTTTTGATCACTGAAGGTTTATTTGCTCCAAAGCATTACTTAAAAATGGATTTTTCAGTGTGACATTGAATTATTTAGCAAGAAATAAATATCGGGATACCCTATTCAATTTATTTGTGTCATTGGGAAATCAACCTTTTGAATCTTCCACAATTAATTTCAAAAAATTTTAAATTTTGTAGATTCTCATTTTCCCCCATTGAAGTATTTTGTTTTAACTTTGAATCCATGTACATGATAAATATGATATGTAAATATGAAAAAGTTTATATAATAAAGTTATTCTGGAGGTTTATGACAGGAAGTTAGATTGTATTGTTAGAGAGTATTGTCTCATTTAGCAAGTAGGCCTCAGGTCGCCTATAAAATGATAAATTTATCATTACTATTTTTTCAGTATAAGATGCTGTAAATATTCACAAATTCTAGTTGGTTTTATAGGAAGGTATTGTCAGGAAACAGTCATTCTCTAGCAAAATGTTTCATTTTTAATGCATAAATATGCATACCTATTTGTTTCCTTTTAAAAACATGAAAGTACAAACTGGAAAGTAGAAATTTGACTGACAAATTTGACTTCCATTTTTTTTTCTTGATGTGCCTAAACTTTAAGTATCTTTCCAGTGTAAGGGTTGTTTTCCAATATCCTTCAGTATATTTATAAAACTAAACATATAAGTTAAATTACATTTGTCATAATTTTGAATAATAGAATGTCAATATACTTTTGAATATATTTTTTAAAAATATATTTAAAAAATATAGTTAAAATACAGTTTGAAAACTGCTTTGGATTTCTTTGTGTCTGGGTGAAATTTATCATTTGGGATGCAGGCATGCATAGCAAGTTGTGTGATTTCTACTCAACTGAACCAACATGAAACAGCAGCAATTAGTTAAATTCAAACTTCAAGTTAAAAATCAGATATGAAACCATAATTTTCAAGGCATTATATATCAAGCAAAGAGCAATCATCACAAAAGACAGAGGAATACTTTTTGAAAAAGGACGTCAGAACAGTTGAAATTCATATTCTGAAAACTCCCAATTTTATGTAAACCACTTAGCATGAAATAATCTAAAAATATATGATTATACTTAGATGTAATATATAAAACTCAAAGTCTTCTAGGAAAAGTACAAGATCAATCTTTCTGGCACAGTATTAAGGCAAAGATTTCATAAATATAAAGTCAAAAACACAATTCTTAAAAATTGGACTTCATGTTGAAGTCATAAATTATAATTCATCAAAGACTATAGCTGTATATATTCAAAGAACAATATTAAGATAATGAAAACATAGTCTACAAACTGAGTGAAAATAAGTGTGATTCAAAAGTATGCTAATGGACTTTTGTCTAGAATGCATGGAATTTTCTTAAATCTCAATAAAAAATTAAGCACACCCTTCTGAAAAAGGTTTGAACAAAGAGAACCCTTCTCCAACACAAACTGTAAAATTAAGTGCAAAAAATGCACAGTTGTGACCAAGTACACTCAGGACTTTACTCTTCAGTACCCAAGTCCAAGCTTTTGGAACCTCATGCAAGCGATCTCATTCTGCAGAACTTGATTGACAAGGTTTTGGTTTATATCAACCAGTGGGAAGTTCTGACCAAAAATTTCACTTTAGGTAACAAAGGTTATCAATCCTCAGAAGATCCATTTAAACTTTTAATACTTCATGTCTTCCCATACATCTAATGCCCTCTGCTTCATTTCTACTTTAAAAATTGCACAAAGTTGTTGTAATGCAAAGTTCTACCTGGAATTACCAGAAGAAGGAGCTACTGAGAATAAGAATAACATAGACTGGATGGCGAATGGTAGCAAATCTGTTCATCTCTAAGTAATTTATTCAAGTGTAAATATACTTTCTGTTCTACATGTATGTTAATACAAATGTTCAGAAACACATAATGTATAGAAAAATTTTTCAGAGATGTCTTTTTACTTCACACTTATACTCAGTGTTCACATGTACTTTCTAAATATACAATGTAGCAATTCCATTTATTAGGATATAGTGCAGGAATTGTATTGATTAGTTTTAAGAGTATCTTTTTGGTTGATAAAAGATTATGAGGTAGAAGTATAGAAAGATTCTGACTGTAGTGAGATCATACAAACTATTTTTTATTATTTGAAAACTGGACAATTTGTGTTTGGAGCAAAATTCATTCTCTTGACTCTCTCTCTTTCAACTATATAAACTATCATAAGCACAAAAAATATTTTTAGTGGACCAAAATCCCAGTGACTCAGGAGGGTGAAGCATAAGGATCGCAAATTTCAGTCCAATCTCACCAATTCAGCAAGATTCTGTCTAAAAAGGGACAAGGGATGTAACTGAATGTTAAAGCACTTCTAGGTTCAGTCCCCAGTAACACACATGTGCACGCACACACACACACACACACACAAACAAGGTGAATCCAGAATTTTGATGATAACTTGTATTTTCTTTGTGTTGTAATGCTATAGTTTTCTAAAATGACAGTGATTTTATTAATTTGTGAAGACATTTTTCCTTGAAAAGAAAAACAGTTGCTAATATTGGTTCTGAAAGAAAAGATGTTTTGGAGATGTCTAAAAAATTATGTCTTTAATCCTCAAAATGTTCACTGAAGGAATTAAAAATTGAATAAAATTTGGCAAATGTTTACTAGTTTAGCATGAACAAGTCCCACTGTAGATTCTACAGGGGGAGAAAAGTTCATGGAATTGTTTCAGCACGAAAGAATCTAAATTAATTATTCTTTGTTAAAAACAATTTATCTGCCAGATGCAGTGGTGCATGCCTGTAATCCCGGGGTCTTAGGGGACTGAGACAGGAGGATGTGAGTTCAAAGCCAGACTCAGCAACTTGGCAAGGCCCTAAGCAATTCAGTGAGACCATGTCTCTAAATAAAATGTAAAAAAGGACTGGGGATGTGGCTTAATGGTAAAGAGCCCCTGGGTTCAATCCCTGGTATCAAAATAACAACAGTAACAATAATAATAATAATAATTATTATTATTATTTATGTATAACATGATGTGCCAATATAAATGTGTTAGATGTCTCCTTTTTGCTCTTCCACATCTAATCTCCTTCTCTCTCACTCTTGTTTTCTGTCCCAAGAGGCTGATCTGAATAAACTATCTCAGTGATTGTTTTTGCTTTCTGGATTTCAGCTTTTTCCTGGGAAGGGAAAACAGGAGCTTTGGTCACATGATTCATTCCCTTGTTCTTCTCTATGAAATTTTCCCTGGGTTGGTTGTTCCATGACCGAAACTCATTCTTCTCTCAATGGCGCTTTCCCACAACCCTCCTTTAGGATGTCCACATTCTTTCATAGAGTAAACATGGTGACACTCTGCTCCCACATTTCTACTGTGTCCTCATTGATTCCCTAGGTTAGGTGCAATCTGGTTATCACTTGGTTCCTACAAGCATCTATGCTGCTCCTTTTTTTTTTCAAACATTTTTTAATATGATTTTAAAGTAGTTTTGTATTTGTGGTAAACTGAGCAGGAAGGATAGAATATTCTCATTTGTCCCCAGTACACCCCATTAACAACTTCCCCTGGCATCAATCTCCCACAACGCAACCCAGTAGCATGTTTGTTACAATCAATGATCCAATAATGACGTATAGGCTACTATCACACAAAGTCCACAGTCTACACTAGGCTTTACCCTTGGTGTACTTTCTATGGGATTTGAAATATATATCGTGTATCCACCATTCTAGCATCTTACAGAATAGATTTGCTACTTCTTAATTCCTTGTGCCTTGTCCTTTTCAATGTGACATTTCATCTTCCTTTATGAAGGGGAGGAATATATACTAAGCTTTCATGGAAAATAAGTTGGCCTAATGCAGAAGAAGTGATAATGGCCCAATGAGCTTCATTCTTGAAAAGCCTTGCATGTGTCTCTGGAATGTCTTGCACCTGATCAACTACTCGGAGAGACTTCTTGGTCTTTCACTAATGAATGAGAGACTATTCTGAGCAGAGTTGCACCCTGCTCAGGGATTTTAGGCTGACCAGCCAGCTCCTACGTTCTGTGAAGTGAACACAGAACTTAAGTGAAGAGTAGTCAAAATCAAAACACCACCCAGCTGATTCCACACCAAACTACAGAATAGCAGAACTTTGAGCAATAATAATGGTTACTGGTTTGAACCACATAATCCAGGAGTATAATGTTTTGCCCTGAGACCTAACTAATACTGTCTCCTACACACCAACTTTTGTGAAAAGACTCTATGTAACTATGGTCTCTTTAAACATACCTTAGTGTAGCATGAGTTCCTTCTGGTTCCCTGATTGATTTGTTGACAGGTGAAATCCTTAGAATATACTCTGGAAAGCTCCAAAGCCACCACATCCTTCAACAATGTGTATCTCTCTTGACCTAGATTAATTACTTCCTATAAAATTCTGTCATTGGTGCCATGAATTTTCAAGTTTCACTTTCCCTCTACTTATTTTTATGGATGGATGGTAAATTGAAATATTTTGATCTATTTCAGGTACACTCCTAAGTATTCTCAATTTATACATCAGACCATTTTGAGTTCTCTTCGTTTCTTCAGATTTTAGTACATTAAAACATTTACTTTCTAGATGTGTCCTAAGGCTTCCCATCCTGTAGGACACCAGAAAAGATTCTAATTATCCTCCCCATTAGACCACATCCTATCTCATTTTTCTTTATTTGTAATAAAATACAGAAGCACCTACCATACATTTCATAGTGCATCATAAATCAGTAGCATTTAATGTTATCTCATTTAAAGGCAACAAGTAAATGATCCAATTTAAGCCTATGTTTTCAGCATGAATACCAAAAATAATGACTTACTGCATTATATACATAAAGAGTTTAAAATGCAAAATATAAATAGTGGGAGAATGCACATGTAGCTAGTTCTTAACTAAATTTATCCACTGTTGTTTCTATGTTAATAATTGAAGAAGAGTGGTTTGAAAATATTATCTTCATCTGTTATTTAATTTTAAGAATTCTCTTCAATGGATAACTTCTGTCTTAAAAAGGCAATTGAAATCTTCATAAAATACCATTTGGTTACTCAATGATAGGAATCACACTGAGAGAAACTGCAAGATACTTATTCAAGACCTGACTCATCAGGATTTATATATGCAAAGATTTTATTGACCTCAAAGTCAATGAAACTTTAGGCAGAAATTTTGCCTGAGCAAACACAGCTGAATCAGGACCCAAATGAATTAATTTAGTGCCTATCTGCAATATAGATTGGCAATCTTCCAAAATGAATACGTGAGTTAAAGCAAGTTTGGTTCCTAAATGCAAAACTGAATTGCTTGCAATTTCCCTTTAGCAATATAAGGAGAAATATATATCCTTTGTTATAGCATGCAGAAATTCCCTTGCATAGAATAACTTTATCAAATGATTAAATTAAAACTAATAGTTCAATTTTAGCTTAAGGTTTGGATATGCAGACACCAGTGCAGGGTTCGGTTAGTATCAGAAGTATTTGAGTTTAGGAACCAATCTATACTTATGAAAAAAAAATGGGAAAATAGTAAAACAAGGGAATATTATAATAACAACCAAGGTACAAGGCTGAGGACAAGTAAAGGGTACAAAAATGTGTGAAATTATGTAAATGGGACCATAAGGTGCTTTAGGTCACTGGTGTGTGATAGTTAATGAGAACTAACATTTATTGAGAAATAGAATGAGTCATACATCTTCTAAGGGTTTTATTTGCATTGAGTCATTTAATACTCATTGACCTTATGAAATATGCAGAATTAATATTCCCAACTGTCAAATTAAGGAACTACAGGACGAGAAATTAAGAAAGTTACTGAAGGTCCTATGAACAGTTTCAGAGTCAGGATTCAAATTCCGAGCATACGAATACCAAGCTCATAACCTTTATAAGTACGTGATATTGTCTGTCAAGCATATGTCCTTTTATGACAGTTGACATCTTAGGGACCAACCAATGACTAGAATAAATTCATAACAGCATTTGGAACTTTTAAATATCTTTTGCAAATTCCATCACTAAGAAATAAATGATCTATGGAGAACAGGATAAAATGACATGTTTGAAACCATCCTCTCTCTGCTAGAGAAGTCAAGAAGAAAACAATTACCTAGAGAACAGATCTGCTAGTGAATATACTATAGCCTTTTAATAACATAATAGGGGTCTTTATGCAATTACCTTGTCAGGACATAGAGGATATCTCTAGATTTTAATTAATCATGACATTTGTTAATTTATGGAGTTGGTTAGCTAGAAAATAAATGGAAGGCAGTCTTATAAACCATGTGACTATGTGACCTAAAATGACAAAACTGAGATGTTCTGCCACCAAAATGTCTCCCTTTGTGTTCCCTGTTTCTACAAACATCAGTGTTATTATGAAACCAAAATATGTATGGATGCAGGAGGAAAAAAGGGATAATTTTGGAAGTAACTATTTGTACACTTATTTGGGAAAACAATATTTTATTGATGCTTTCTATTTTCTACTGTATTTTATATCAGAGAAACTGGGGATTAAGATTTGTGATTCATATAATCTATTTAGCAATGCAACCTGTCAAAGTAAGGGTTGACAGAGTTGTGATTTTCTTTAATAACAAAAACCATAGTTTCTAGGAAAATATTTAATAATATACAGCAAATAAAAGATTGAAGGCAATATTTCTCATTTGTGCTTAATTTATATCTAGACTAGGAAAGGGCTTGTTTCTTGACTCTGTGAGTGTAATAAATTAAGTATTAATGTTAAAATCAAAAAGAAGGGAGGCAAAGGGGAAAATGGCAAGAATTTGATGCTGGCATAACTCTGTAAATGTCTTCAATTCAAACAGGTGAAAATCTTGAGGCAAATTAAAGAGAAAATACTATGTATATCATCTGAAGGGAGCTGAGTTATCTTGGAGAATTTGCTAAATGAATAGTCATTAGAATATCAAATGGAGAGGACGTATTTTTGATAGTCTTCTTTAGAAGTTTTATTGACATCTAGAGGAGTTGAAGGAAAATAATTAAAATTGATTTCTCCTATTACTGGAAATGGTTCTATTACTAAATACTATATCCAAAGATCTGTAGATTTATAAGTGAAAACAATAATGTGAAAATAATTTAATAATAATTTCTTGAAAACCACCTACGGTTCTGTCAGAAACCAAATTGACCAGAGTTGGAGGTAGAGTTTTAAAAATTAACTATTCAATTAAAAACCTTTATTAAGTAAAATTTGTCAATTAACCATTAAAATTAGAGAAAAATTAAAATTTAGCTAAGAAGTTGTTAAAATACTGATATAGGGATAAATTGTGATTGCCATTTTATTTCAACAGACTGTTGTGTAGATGACAACTTTTTTTTTGTACAAATTATAGAAAGACAGATTGTAAAACAGCATGTGAGAAATACGAGTTAAGGAACTCTTCTTCATGGGTAAAGTTTGAATTGAATGGGAAAGTGCGAGCAAAGGGATGGAAATGATCTGTCACTGTTGGAAACACCCAAGCAAAGGAAGGACCTGGAATTCTCCTTATGAACATATTAATGACCTTGTCCAAAGTTGTTCAAATTCTCATGAGGTTGACAGTGTTATTTTGCAGAGGAAAGCAGTTCCTAATGCACTTCATCAGGATGTGTCAGTGGCCCCAAAGTGGGTCTTGAACCAAAACTGTGTGGGTTCATGAGGTATAGCTGGTGGCAGAAGGGATACAGAGTCAAGTAAGAACATGGTGATATTTCAGAGTAGAAGGGGTTCCCTTCGTGGACCATGCTGCTGTATCATACATGACACAAAGTTTTGCCTGATATTCCAAAAGTAAAACATCTCAGAATTAAAAACAAAAAAAAAAAACAAAAGAGACACTTTGTTACATATGTTTGATTGTATCTTATTTAAAAAACTATTTGTCTGATGCTCACATCCAGATTTTTAAAAAAATCTATAATATTGTACTTGTTCTTTGCAAAATTTGATATCCAGTAAAATAATATATAGTTTAAAATGTTGATTAATCCCATCAATGATCAATGCTAATTACTTCCCAGTCTTGACTGATATATTGTGGGATAACGATATTAAACACTTAGCAGTTTCTTCTGCTTTTAAGTTCCACATTCTTTTTTTTTTTTTTTATTTTTTTTTTTTTTTTGCGGTGATGGGGATTGAACCCAGGGCCTTGTGCTTGCAAGGCAGGCACCCTACTTAAGTTCCACAATCTAAGCAATCTGATTACACAATAGTGGGTTATTTTTTTTTATTTTTTTGGTTGTTGTTTTCAGATTTTATATATAATCTTTTGATTTACAACTATGGATGAAAAATATTTTGCTTCTTCTCTTAGACCTCTACTCTCATCACAAGCATCAGATAAATCTCATCCTAAATTATGGGTAAATCGTAACTATCAACTAGGTTGTTTATTTTATTGTAATATGTAAGTATTACAGATGATCCATGTAGTGTTCCATTATTTCAATTGTCTAAAAAATTTTGTGTTCATTGGTGCTAGAAATTACAATGTTTTTAGTTGTTCCTATTTACTGCTCACAAATACTTTCTCTGTAGTATTATTGAAATCTATTCAGACACATCAGGAACTCTGTATCAATTTCATTTTCTTCTTAGGGAAATACCTGCAAGAATCCAACATCCATCCTCTTCTGGGCTCTGGACTGCCTGTCCAGGTCTGACCTTTAGAGCGCCCTCTATCTGTCCACCTGGGAATTACCTTACTTTTTTTTACTAGTCCACATTCAGTATTCTCCTTAGAAAAGAGATACAGGAGGTAACATTTTTGATATCCTAATGCTTGAAGATGTTTTTCCTTTACTATTAAATGCTTTATCAGTGAAGTAAGGTAAAGTGTGAATTCTATTTCTCTTTTTCTTATAATTTTGCGGCATTTCTTTTATTCCCTTTTCAGAATAACTGCTGGCATTAAGAAAAATATGAAACTTAATTTCAAATTTAATGCACATCTTACCTTTCTGGATGATCTCAGGACCTACTCCTACTATATTTTCTGGATTTCCTATCAGTGTTATCTAGAATGGTTCTATTTTTTGTCTTCCTATTTTTCTGGAAAAAAATAATCCATAGCTTCATATCTCAGACACTTGACTATTAAAATATTGTAATAACCTACATGCCTACATTTTCCCTAACTCCTTTCCTTGGAATTACTAGCAATCTATTATTAGACATATTTCACTCTTCCTCTGAGTTTTCTGTTTCACTTATATGCTCTTATATTTTGAAAATATTATTGAGATATTTATTTGAATTTTCCCAACCATAATACTGTAATTTTGAAAATCTATTACCATTTATAGTTTACTGCTAAAGAAATGGTTTCTATGCCTTTCAGAGCATAATTAATTTTCTGTTAAAGTAATAACATTTTTTTTTCTGAAGATATTTTTCAGATAACCAAGTTTAAAAAAAGTCCCTTCTTAGTCAGTTTGGTCATTATAACAAACAATCATAGACTAGATTTACCTCTCATAGTTCTGGAAGATGAGGAATCCAAGATCAGAACACTTACATATTCAGTGTCTGGTGAGGGATGGCCTCCTGGTTCACAGATCTCCAGGAGTATTCTCACTTGGTAGGACAGAGGAGGGACTGCTTTGAAATCTCTCTTATAAAGACACAAATATCATTTGTGAGCACCCCAGCCTCATCATCTAACCACTTTTCAAAGGCCCCACCTCCTAATACTATGAAATTGAAGATTAGATTCAACAAAGGAATTGTGAGATGACATATTCAATCTACACAAGCTTCACAACATTTTATTTATTTAATTAATTAATTAATTTAATTTATTTTAGTTCTGGGGTTGAAGCCAGGATACTTTACCACTGAGTTAAATCTCTGCCACCATCCTCCCCCCCCCCCTTTTTTTTTTTAAATTTAGATAGTCAGGCTAAGGTACTGAGAATCTCATCAATTTGCCTAGGCTGATTTTGAACTCATAATCATCCTGCCTCACACTTTTTGACAAATAGTTGCTTTAAGTTATTCACTGAAATACATTCTCAATGCATTTCATTTGAAACATATATTTTCCTCATGTGGCTTTCTTATGTTAGTTACTCCAAAAGTCACTTACTTAAAAAAAATAAAATTTTTACATTTTACTTATCAAAATCTTTCCTAACAAACTTACTTCATCCTTCTATGTAATCATCCGATTTATGCAAATTAACTGAATGTAGCACATATGTGTATGTGTATACATATATGTATATATGCATATGCATTTATGTTGCAGCATTCTTGGTTACAACATCAGGCCTTCAATGTATTCTGAAGAATAACATGATTATAAAACTATAATTTTATTTTTGCATACATAAGTTTTATCCCAAGAAAATGAAAATGTAAATACAGGAAGAAGCAAAACACATACTCTATACTCTGTATTGCAGGAAATAATTGAAAATATTTTATGTAAACACAGTGGAAACAAGGAGACTTTTCTTACAACTGTAAGAAATACTAATTTTATTTATATTATAACAATAAAAGAGAATGGAAAAAATATAAATGATAGAAAATTACACTGAAAACTTTGCTGACCCAGCTGTCTGACGAGTTGTCCAGGTCTGGGTACAATGGAAGCTCATCAGGTAGAAAAGGCAGTTGCTATAAATCATATCTTGTCAGGATTAAGCCCTGGATGTCAGATCATGTTTATCAGACATGGTTACAGACCAAAGCCTGTGTTGTAGGTTAATACAAAAATTCAGTGAAATATCTTACACACAGCAGGAACTTAAAAATGAACACCCAGGTACATATAAGAATCTTTGAATTTCATTTGACAGCAAAATGCAAGCCTTTGGTCCACTCCTGGACCCTCCTTTTTCTGAAGTGTTTTCTTGCTTCCTCTAGGCAACTCTCTTTTTTTGTTGTTTTCTCTTAGTATGTTATTCTCTCAGATGCTATACTTTGTTTCTCATTATAGACGTTCTTGGTGGAAAATATTTATGTATAATATGTGATTATGCATATGTGTTATGTGTATAGCTTGCACATAGGTATCGAACAATTGAAACATAGCATGACTATATAATTTATGGACTATACATATATATACATGCAAGATCATTTTAAATATAGCAAAAAAATCAATATCTAAGAATGAATCAATTGTAAACTGTGTAAACTCTTTACATGGATCTATAATAAAGAACATAATCATGATCTCACACATACAAAGAGACATATGGACACATACCCACATATAAGCACATACATTTGCCGTATTTATATGACTGGACCTTAAGATTTATATAAACAATATATTAATCAAGAAGTGCAATTTTTTGGTGCATTATAGTTGTACATAATAGTTGGGTTCATTTTGACAGAATCATACAGGCATGGAATTTAATTTAGTCCATTTCTGTCCACAGTGCTTCTCCTTTCCCTCCCATCCTACCTAAAAGGGGATCTTTTCTCCAACATATTTTTGATACTTTATCAAGTGTCAGATGACTCTCACTATGTGGGTTGTCTCTGCGGCTTCTGTTCTGTTCTATTGGTGTTCGTATCTATTTTTTAGATTGCTCTATTTGTTGTTGTTGCTGCTGCTGCGTGTCTTTATTGTATTTGAGACCAGGTATCACTATGTTTGAGATCCAGCTTCCCTGTTCTGGCTCAAGATTGCCTTAGTTATTCTGGGTCTTTTATTCTTCCAAATGAACGTTAGGACTGCTTTTTCGAGTTGTGTGAAGAAGGCCATTAGTATTTTGATGATGATTGCTTCAAATCTGTATAACAATTTGGGTAGTATGGTCATTTTGATGTTATTAATTCTGCTTATCAGAGAACATGAGAGGTCTTCCCAGCTTCTAAGGTCATATTCAATTTATTTATTCAGTGTCCTATACTTTTCATTGTAGAGATTTTCATCTCCCTTGTTAGATTAATTCTCAAGTATTTTTTTTATGTTTTGTGAAAGAGATGACTCTCTTGATTTCTTTCTTTGCAGAATTACTATTGGAGTATAGGAAAGCGGTTCATTTTAATATTGCTCTTGAATCCTGCTACTTTGGAGAATGTGTTATCAACTCTAGAAGTCTTCTGGTGAAGTTTTCTAGGTTTTCTGGTCATAGGATCATATAATCAGCAAACAGAGATAATTTGGTGTTTTCAAGTATTATTCATATAAGAGTATAATATTAATAGAAGATCAAATAGATAAATGGAATAAAACAGTGTGTAGAAAAATATCTCTTCATATGTCTTCAATTGAATTCAAACCATGAGAGCAGGGTTGTTCAATAAGGGTCAAAGATCAGTTTTTAAAAAATGATGATAGGAACAGGTACATAATCATAAGAAAGAAAAAAAATCAATCTTGACCTCAATTTAATTTATAGACATAAAAGTATAAATTAGAACCAATAAATTTCTACAAGAAAAACTGTCCTCACAACTTGAATTAATATATCTTTTTAAATACAGGGAAATTTAATCATAAAATAATGTCAATTGAATCTAATCTAAATTAAAGGCAACTGCTTGTAAAAAGCATAGTAAAGTAATCAAATGCAAATCACGAACAATGAAAAGATCACTTGTAATTCCTTTATCCCTGTTAAGGTTTATATATGAGATGTCCCCCAATAAATAATGTGTTAGACAATGTAAGAAAGTTCAGAGGTTAAATGTTTGGGTTATGAGACCATTAATGGAATCAGTGCATTAATCCAATTGAATGGATTAACTGTGTGGTAACCATAGGCATGTAGGTTGTGACTAGAGGAAGTAGGTCACTGGGGGATTTCCTTTGGGGTTTGCATTTTGTCCCTGGTGAGCAAGAGGTCTCTGTGTTTTTTGGTGGTCATGTAGTCCTTCTTAGTGGTCCTGAGCTGTTTTCCTCCACCACACCCTTCCACCAGGATGCAATGCTCATATTGGGGCCAGAGCAATGGAGTTGGCTGTCTATGAACAAAGACCTCTGAAACTCTGAGCATTAAATTAACTTTTCATCCTCTAAAATTGTTCTTGCCAGGTCTTTTGGTTACAGTAATGAAAAAATTGACTAACACAACCTCAGAGATGAATCAATTATATAATGCGTTTTAAAATATCCTGTGAATCCACAATAAACATTTGAACTAGTGAATTATAGACAATACAATCAAATTGACATGCCACAAATGAAAACACTCAGATGATCCATAAATGCATGAAAAGTTGTCTAACATTATTTGTTTTCAGTAAAAGGAATGGAACAAACTGGCTAAGAGTAGTCCATCTGAAGATACCAAATGTTGACAAATGCACAGCTGGAAATCTCAGGCATTGCTGATTGAAGTGTAAAATTTTACATAATTTTGAAGAACTTTTTTTTTTTAACCTACAATAATTGTGTACGAACATTCATAGCAGCCTGAGTCATAATGCCCAAACACTGGAAACCATCTAAATATCCACCCACAGAGCAATCAATGTTCAAATCTTTGTGTTTAAGTACATTGGAATAATTTCCCCAATAATAGGACAACTTTTACATATCAGAGCCCCTGTGAATTTCAAAAGAATTTTATTAAACTAAAGAAATCAGATACAAAATAATTCACATCTATGATTTTATATTTATATAAAAATAAAATTAGATATAAATAGTCTGTGCTGTTAGAATGAGCAAGTGGTTGGTTGCCTGTGACTGGGGAGAGGATTGACTAGAAATCAGAAGGAAATTTAAGGAATGATCTGCATGCTCTTTCAGGTGGCTCTTGTATTTCCCATAACATATTAAAATGAAAATGTATATCTTATATTACCTCAAAATAATACATTCTCTTACTAAGCTACAAAATGACTTCAAGTATCGGTTTCATCACTTAATACATCTACTTATCATGCACAGTGTTATGGTTTGGATGTGAGGGGTCCTCCAGAAGCTCATCTGTGAGACAATACAAGAAGGTTTAGAGGAGAAATGATTGGGTTGTAAGAGTCTTAACCCAATCAGTGAATTAATCCCTTATGGAATTAATTGAAGTGGTAAGAGTGGTAAGGTGTGGCTGGAGGAGGTGGGAATGGGGGCAAGGCTATGGGGTATATATTTTGTATCTGGAGAGTGGAGTCTCTTTCTGCTTCCTGATGAAGCAAGCTGCTTCCCTCTGCCACACTCTTCCGCCATGATGTTCTGCCTTACCTTGAACCCCAGGAATAGAGCGGACCTTCTATGGACTAAGACCTCTGAAACTGTGAGTCCTCAAACAAACTTTTCCTCCTTTAACATTGTTCTGGTCAGATCTTTTAGTCGCAACAGCAAAAAAGCTGACTAAAACACATAGTTTTTAAAGTATGTGAAATTCCTTAGATGAATATAAAAAGGCATGCCTCATCAGAGAGAGAACAGTACTTAAAAATATTTTAGTAAAGTCACAGAGCTGATTTTGTCTTTTGAACTTCAGAATATTTATCTAATTTTATCTCCCTGCTTTTTCCATATTAATTTATTTTAAACTAACCCTATATTACTAAATATTCTTATATGGAATGAATTTTAACTGTATATGACTTTATTGGTAGATTATAAATTTATTAATAATTGCTTTTTAAACTGTTCATTTATTTTTTTACTATTAAATGCATATTTTTAATAAAGCCAATAGTTACTTTACTTATAGGAGCTTTTAAAAGTAAGATACAAAATGTAGAGTTCCAGTTTGGAAGCATAGTAACCATTGTAACTATTCGTACAATGTCCTATGGATGTTCATTTTGTTATAGTTTTTTTAAACCTTTTTGTAGAGAAATTTGTGTTGGCTTTATCTGTTAATAGGCACTTCTAAATATATTGTAGTACAGCTTTCCCTTCCATCTCTTTACTGAACATGTGCTCACAAATTTCATCAGTGAAACCTCTTTTTGGTAAATTTCTCTTATTTAAACTATTTCTGTAGCTTTGACAGTGGTCACCCTTCTCTTTTTCTCAAGCTTTTTTATTCTGTTAACCTCCTTGATTACACTTGTACTCAGCTTTGTTCATGGATGTTCTTCCTCAGTTGATTCAGCTCAGTCCTTTCCTACCATCTATCTCTGTAGGCTGATCTGTAGATTCTCTCAGATCTCTGCCATTATATACATGCACTATCTGGGCCATATTATCCGAATGATATTATCTACTTCCATGTCTTCAACTACAAGCAGTTACAGTAGTGACTTTCAAACCTCAAATAGATTTTTTTTCCTTAGCACCTCTTATTTAAACTCTGATCTACTGGCCAATACTTATAAGTACTTTAAAATTTGAATTTTTCTTTTCAATTTATACAATATCTCCTTGTTCTTATTGATAAATATCTGTTGATAAAATTCATCAGTATAAATAATTTGCTTCTTTTTGGTTCTATCTTGTAAAATTTCTTAAATATGTGCCCTTTACTCCATTTATCAATTTTGACATGCATTTCTCTATGAGTTACAGCAACACACTGTAAACTTACATTCAATCTTGACTTCATTAGGTGAGAGTATTCATTGTCCAGATTTTATATTTCCCTAGAAATTCTGGATATTTTTTTAGCATGACATTACTTGTTTAAAGGACCTCAATGGTTTCCTTGTGAAAAGAGTCAAATTCATATCAATGGTAATGGGATAAAAAGATCTGCTATTCCTCAGCTCATCTTCTTGCTATTTGCTAATGATAATCTCCCCCTGAGACACAAAGAACATTGGAATTCTCTGAAATGCAGATAGCATTCCCTCTCTTATCAAATATGCTCCCCTTATTTTCACCGTTTTGTTCTTTCTACTTTCTACATTCTTAACTCCATTTTGTACAGCTATAATCAAACATTAAAAATTGGATAATTTATAAAGAACAGAAATTTATTTTGTCTAAGTTCTTGAGGCTGAAGAAATGCAAAAACTGCCAGAGATTGGGTGTCTCATTAGGGCCCTATCTCCAGTTCCAAGATGGTATATGGAATGTATCATCTTTCTGAGCAAGAAACTGTTTCTCACATGTCACAAGAAAGAACAGAGAAAAGCCCACTTTCTCTAGCCCTTTATTATAGTGCCCTTCACCCATTTGAGGGCAGACCCTCATGAACTGCTGTGGATTGAAGGTGTTCCACCCAGTCCATGTGTTGGAATCTTAATTCCCAGTGCAACAGTGATGTCAGGTTTAGATTGTTAAGAGACGAATATGTCATGAGGGACTTACCTTTGTGACTGAATTAATACTGTTAATATGGGAAGAAGTGAGTTGTTGTGGAAGTGGGTTCCTGATAAGAGAGTAGTTTTGCTCCACTCTCTCTCTCTCCCTCTCGTACTTTTTCTCTCACTATCTCATGGCCTCCACCATGTTATGCCACAGCAAGGAAGCCCTCACCAGATGTGGTCCCTGTGTCAGACTCAAGAACCATGATCCAAATAAACTTCTATTGTTTATAAATTGCCCACAATTCTGTATTCCAATCAAGCAGCACAAGACCACTAAGATGTTCCTCTTAAATTTTGTTTTGCTTTCTTATATTTTTCCCTCTCTCACTTTCTTGAGGGTTCCAGTATTATACTAAATGTTTTCCATTTCAGAACACAATTGATTCTTAAATTCTATTCATTTTTTCTCAGTATTTCTTGTAGGAGAGCGAATCTAGAATAAATACATCATGGACAGAAGTAAAAAAGCAATTAACCTTTAACAGTGAATGTGCAAATGCTAATAAACCTCTCAGAGCATCCATCTGTTCTACCCATTATCCCTGCTTCCCTCCCTGTTTCTGCTTTCCTTGAGATTGTAAGGATCAACTTTCTTAGTAGGTATAATAAACTTGTTCTTCTTTTTCAATGTCATTTGAATAGATTGAGGAATACAAGTTGTCCAGGTCCTATTTCCAGTTTCATGGACAATAGAATTTTTGGAGCCTCCTATTGGAATCAATACTCCTGTGGGAACTATGCCACACACATCTACAAAGACACATTTTCAAAAACAGGTTGAAAAATAATTGTATTATCAGTTCACCAAAACCATTAGGAAAAGAAATGATTGCCTTTTCTACAAGTTTTACTAGATCAGTGTGTAATGACTGTGGCCAAAAATGGTATCAGATGGGGTTTGGTGATTTATGACTTATACTATATCCTTTACAATCACATGAAAAAAAAATTAAAATGACATCCAAATCATAACAGAGGACCTTGCTCCAGGACATGTTCTGTAAAAAGAATCAGCAACCAGGTCTTATCATTGAAGGTCCCAACCATATTTAGTGAAATTTTATTCTTTAGAGAAATACAGACAGGAATCTACATTGAAATGATAGTCCATATGGCAGAAAGAACTTTTCACAGGAGAAAATTACAATTTGGACAATCCTAAGAGAGATGAAAACACTTGGTTGAAAATGAGATTTTTCTCATGCCCCTACAGAACACGTTGCTGCTGGGATCAGAGAACTGACTACCTGTACTCACTGGAGAATCAAAAGCTAGATAGACTTCTGTCTCTGGATCAAAGCAAAGCTCCTAGGACAAAAATTAAGACTGACAGAGAATCATTTCCATTATTATAGGCAACACAAAACACAGCAATATTGAAATGGAGACTTGTGTGGAATAAATTGCATACTCACTGGTTTGTAAGGCCAGTTCAGAAACAAGATTTACAGGTCGAGGCAATATTCTATTTTGTATGTATTCTTTTGTATTAACCAATACTTTTTAAACAATATGATGCAAAACAATGGTATAAAAGGAAACTGAATGGGATGAAAATTACAGTTTCCACCAAGGACATTACACAACTAGAAACCAATATTGAAATCTGGGTACCAAACTCAGAGTAAACATGTGAGAAAATCAACACAAAGAGAGTGGATTCCAAGCTAATGGTGATTTATCATGTCAGCTCAGATTCATCAGCCATTATGGGCAATGCACCAGAGTCATCCACAAGTACAGTCTGGTCACTGGTGTCTAATGTGACAGGCAGTGAAGATCTTGTCTCCACATAGCCTCCAGAAAAACAGGGACCATCCAAATTAGAACAAATATGGGTTATTTACTCAGAGCTCTCCATGGTAACAGAGTTACCGTTGTGTTTTACAGACGTTCAAAGGCAGTCAAGGGAGTGGGAAAGCATAATATTAAAAAAAAGTGATGGATTTAGGTATACTTTACTAGGAAATTTTCAGAATGGGTTAGATGGGCACAGCCTAACTAGAGTGTGATAATTGATTTATTTGGTGGCCAATTTGATAATTTCTGGATCAACCCTTATTTGTTTGTTTGATTTTTCTTTTTCTTTTATTTCTTTTGTTTGGGCATTTTCATGGGGATTATTGTTGTTGTTGGTTTTGTTTCATTAATTTTTTTACAGTTATGAGCCTCTTCATGTTAGGCAAGTGCTTTACTTCTTAGTTATATCTCTCAGGCTATTATCCCACTTTTGGAAGCAGGAGCAAAAATATGGAAGTTAGTAGGGATTTTTCAAGATTGATCATTCTGGGGTTATTTCTGCAATAATTTTGGTTTGGCTTTCAAGGTTCATTGGTGAAAAAATGAATTTGGAGTTTATTATAATTGAATATATGATGTCCCCAAAAAGTTCACATGAGAGATAATACAAGAATGTGGAAGGTAAAATGATTACATTGTGAGAGCTGTGACTTAATCAGTGGGTTAATTCACAGATATGAATTACCTGGGTGTTAACTGGCAAGTAGGGTGTGTCTGGAGGAACTAGGAAACTGCGATGTGCCCTTGGGATTTATAATTTGTCCCAAGTGAGTGGAGTGCTCTCTCTTTGCTTGCTAATTGCTATTTCCTGAGCTACTTTCCTCTGCCACATCCTTCCACCAAGATGTTCCCCCTCAATTTCAACCCAGAGCTATGGAGTTAACCAACCATGAACTGAAAGCATAAACCAAAATAAATTTTTTCCCTCTAATTTGTTTTGTCAGGTCTTTTGCTCACAACATTACAAAGTGGACTAAAACTAAATTATGACAATAATTTAGTTTTGGCATTCACAATTCAATTTAGTGTTGGCATTCACAGTATAGGAAGTCTCAGTCCATAGATTGCTAACTCCATTCCTTGGGGCTCTAAGTGAGGCAGAACATCAGGATTGAAGGACATGGTGGAGGAAAGCAACCAACTCAGAACATCGTGCCAGGAAGCAGAGTGAGAGAACTGAAAACATAAACCAAAACAAATTTTTCCCCTCTAATTTGTTTTGTCAGGTCTTTTGCTCACAACATTACAAAGTGGACTAAAACTAAAATTATCACAATTTATGACAATCTGTAATCTGATCTTTCTTTTCTATATCTAGTTTTGCAATTATTGCTCTATGAGATGCTGTTGTATAACTGGTGTTATAATCTGGTGTTTTGTAAGAAAATACTCCTCTCAGACCAGTGAATTCCATCAGCCCTGACCCCGAGGGTTACCCAGTATGTGGTAATATTAGTAAATTTTGTGCATGTTCTACTTGCTTTCAGATGAATTCCAAGGGCAACATCAATGCTGTGTAGAGTAAAGCAGTGCATACATTCATGAACAGAGGGTTAGATCGAAGCATACCATGGCTATGCTTCTTCCTTTCCATATTGAAAGAGCACTACTGTGATCAATACTTATTAGTTTCCTGTTTCCTTAGGGAAATTGGTTGTTAGTATCAATATATGTTATGGTTTAGATATGTGGTGTCCCCCAAACACTCATGTGTGAGATGATGCAAGAAAGGGCAGATAGGTTGGGGCTGGAGGAGGTGGACCTTTGGGGATGTGCCTTTGGGGTAGACATTTTGTTCTTGGTGAATGGAGTTCTCTCACTCTGCTTCCTGGCATGATGTTCTGAGTTGCTTTCCTCCACCATGCCCTTCAATCATGATGTTCTCCCTCACCTAGAGCCCCCAGGAATGGAATCAGCAATCTATGGACTGAGACTTCCTAAACTGTGAATGCCAAATAAACTTTCCTCCACTAAAATTGTGTTTGCTGGGTCATTTGTTCAAAGTGACAAAAAATTTGACTAAAACAATGTTTATTGTAGGTAAGTTAGATCCTCAGAAATGTCCACAGCCAAATCAGTCTTGATGATGAATCCATGAATCTCCTCTAAGACGTTGAGTCCAAGATGTTGAACTTTATTACTTTTCTCCAGTCACATACTTCATGAGTTCTTTCAATCAGTGTTAGTGTTGCAGGGGAAAAATATACCTGATATCCCGCAGAGGAACTTGTTTTACCTACAATCACAGCAGTTTCCCCTAATGCATTGAACCTTTTGTGGATTTTCACCAGTTAAAAAATAACATACTTGTTCCAATCATAAAATTCTATCTATATATTTTCTTCCCTTCTTCATTTTAAAGGTTTCCAATATTGATTTTTCTATGTTTCTGCCAATAAATAAGTATAGACAATTAAAGGTGACATTTTACCCTTATGGAAAAAAATAAGCATTTGAATAAATGCTGAGCAAAATAAGCCAATCCTCCCAAAAAAAAACAGGCCAAATGTTTTCTTTGATATGTGGATGCTGATCCATAATAGGGGAGGGGATGAATGGAAGAACTTTGGATTGGGCAGAGGGGAGTGAAGGGAGGGGAGGCGGTAAGGGAGTGGGGAAGATGGTGGAATGAGTTGACATCATTATCCTAGGCATCTGGATGATCATTCAAATGATATGACCTGACATCAGGTACAACCAGAGAAGTGAATAGTTGTGCTCCATTATTGTGCAGTGAACCAAAATGCATTCTGCTGTTATATATATAAATAATTAGAACAAATAAAAATTAAAATTATAAAAAAGACTGTTGTTTTTGGCCCTTGGTCATGCCATGGTCTAATCCATTCTTCACTGTATGACAAGAGGGATCTTTCTAGAACATTAAATGTCATAACATCGTGGTAGCGCACGCCTGTAATCCAAGCGACTTGGGAGGCTGAGTCAGGAGGATCGTGAGTTCAAAGCCAGCCTCAGCAACTTAGCGAGGCCCTAAGCAACTCAGTGAGACCCTATCTCAAAATAAAATACAAAATAGGGCTGGAGATGTGGCTCAGTGGCCGAGTGTCCCTGAGTTCAATCCCTGGTTCCAAAAAATAAATAAAAAAATTAAAAAATTAAAAAAAATAAATGTCATAACATGTTAGCATAGAAGAGGAAAATATCAAAGTTACCATGTGAACAAGGAGACTTTATGAGTGAAAATATAAATTATTTACAACTTTAATTGATCTGCAGGAGATATAAACCTGAGCTCTCTTGGAATATCCAGGAAATTTGTAAGTATGTAGTTTTCCATGGATCACTCCTAAATTATGAGAGTAAAGAAGAAGAAAAGCAAATCAAGCTTGGCAGCAAATTTCTCCTTATTTAACTTTTAGAAGAGCACACTCCTCATAGCTATTCTCTAAGTTATAGTCAATGAGTTTGCTATTGACTGAAAGTAACAGAAATACCCAGGATTTATAATTAGAAGATGAATAATTAATGCAATAATTTATCTATATTGATTACACAGTTTTGGGATATTTAAAGAACTAATATCATAATATCCAAAAATCATGTATTAAGCAACAGCTATAGATCAGTAATTTACAAAAATACTGTGCTCCAATAAGCTAGTAATATACTTGGATTTGAGTTATTGTTTTGGAATAACCAAATTGCATTGGCTTTATTAAAATAATTATAAATCTTTAATGTACCCAGGAACCAAGATAAAACTAGCTCCCAAAGTAAGATTGTCTAAAATTGAATGCATAAACTCTTTCAAATCAATAAGAAAAGACATGAACTATAATGAACATGTTGTCAGAAGATATTAACACCAAATACCAGTAGAAGAAAGCACATACAAAAATTCTCTTTTAACAAAAAGAGACTGCTAAGTTAAAACTTAATGAAAATGTTTCACTTCTTATTTTACCATGTTTTAGGAAGACTAATATTCAATACTTTATCATTGTAATAGATATTGGAAGAAAGATTTTTAGAAGATGGCCAAATGATTCAAGAATCAAGAAATATAGATGCTAAGGCAGGAAACATAGTTTCTCTTTAGAAGTGTTGTAGGTTTGGTGGTCTGATGGATTCTACTATTAGTATTTTGTTTATTCAGCACTAAATGCAATGAATATTTATGAAGAGTTCTTCCAGAGTAAAGACTAAATATTCTATCTGACCTTAGAAGTGGAATGAAATGTTTTGCATTTAGAGTGAAAATTGGTGATTGATTTCTTGAAAAGCTCTGAATTGTATATTTTTTTTTTCTGTAGACTAAGTATAAAAGGAAAATGGTTGAGTAAGTGACAGGATTTCACCCAGTTCAGTTCAAAGTTCCTTACTGAATTGTTAATTTTGCCTTTGAAATTTTAAATGGCTTTCAAAAGAATCTTTCATGAATCCCACTTTTTAAAGTAACCAAATTGTAGTAGTCTGTATTACCAAGTTATTTTGCAACAGGCCATATGAAAATCATCTGGAATTAATAATGAACATCAGTAAAATCAGACACCTGAGGTATCATGAAGTCTACATCATCAACTTTTTAGAATTCCCTAACTCTACATTCACACTGCATATTGGATGAAATTTGGTTACATTGTCTGAGTTCCCATGATAGGAAAACTTCCATTTGATTTTCTGGATTTCTAAAGGTGGAGATTATACAACATCATAATGATGTAAAACACATAATTTTAATCAAATTAGTGTCCAAGTACAGTGAGATATCACCTTACTCCAGTAAGAAGGACTATCATCCAAAAAGAAAAAAAAAACTAAAAAACTAAAGATGGCAAGTGCTGGCAAGTATATCAAGAGAAAGAAACACTTGCACACCATTGGTTGGAATATAAATTAGTACAACCACTAATGGAAAATGAAATGGAGGTTCCTCAAAACATTAAAAACAGAACTGCCATGAGATCAAGCAACCCTACTGCTGTAATGAGCCAAGAAATAATCTAAATGCCAATTGGCAAATGAATAGAGAAAATGGTAGATATGTGCAACAAAATACTCTTCAACCATAAAAAGACTGAAGTCTTGTCATTCATAATATTGTAGATGGAAATGGAGATTGTTAGATTAAGCCGAACAACTCAGGTACAGAAAAAGAAGCTCTGGTGACCCGCTCATTTGTGGAATCTAAAAGAGGTGATCTTACAGAATCTGAGAATAAAATGGTGGGTAACGGAGGCTGGGGAGGGTAGGAAGGGAGAGATGGGGAAAGGCTGGTCAAGTGGTACCACCTGTCGTTACAGGAGTTGGATGATATGGTGGCACTGCACCGCTGGATGACCTGAGAAATGGCATTTTGCTATGTATTTTAAAAGCTAGAAGAAAAGGATGCTTTAACCACAAAGAAATGATAAATGTTTGAGGAGTGCAATGTATATTGTACTATGTATACATGGATAAAATATTGAATGGTACTCCATTAATATGTCCATTTTGGTTTTATGCTTGTTAAAAATTAGTGTCAGAATAGTGGCCATTTATTGTAAAAGTCTTTTTTAATCTATGCTTCCCTGTACTGATTTTTAGAATTATTCAAAATCCAATTTTTTGGCATATACAGCAAGCTGGATTCCAGCATACATCTTTTATAAATGTTCTAGTTGCTAAATATTATTTTGGAAAAATATATAATTTAGTTCATATAGATTTGTGGGTTTCTAGAAAATTGAGTCAATTAAAAAAATGGATGTAGAATCTTAACATGTCACATATCCATTGTAGTGAAGACCTGTTTTTAATGTCAGTAGGTTTAGTGTGCTTTCAAATCCAGAGTGTTTATATGACTTTTGAGATTTGTGGATTTGTAAGATGGTAGCATGATTTATTAGCTTTTCAATATTTGTACTATCCAAAACATAGAAATACAATTCAGCACATATACAGAAATATTCAAACCAAAAATATGAAGTGAAGAGACTGAATATATTCTATTTGGTTCAAGATAAAAAGTGGACAGTTTTGAAGTGCAATCCATCTCTTGCCTCAAGTATAATCAGTCTCCCCTTCAAAGTAATGCTTTTATGAGCACGTGTTTCATGCCATCATCTTTTCCTACAGCTAAATCATGTAGAACCACTGATACTTTCTTTTGGTTTGTGTTGATCTCTTTAGACTTTAAATAAAAGAAAAATGAGGCCTTTGCTGTTGGATATAAATAGAGCTATTATAGAAATACAAATACAAGGCATTTGGCTTCATGCAAAAATGTAAAAATAATGATTTACTTAAAAATGTAGAGTTTGTCAAAAGGTGCATGGTTACTCTATGTAAGAATTACTATTTTATTTCAAATATATTTTTTAGTTGAAACATTTTCAGTTTAGATGGCAGGCTTCCCTACCTGCTATTAATCCTGGTCTGAGGATGGTTAATTTTTTGTTTCTTTGTGATATTAGTGTCAGTCCTGCTAAGAGATTTGATATTGGCTATTATTTCATGTTGAATTCAATTGAGTTTGAAGATAATCTTTTATTCCATTAACATCCTGTATGATTGATGTGTGCTCATGAATCAACTTTCTCAAACTACTTTAGAGCAACATTGCTGGATGTAATAGGTATTTACTGGGATGTGTAGACTATTTTATCATTAACTGTAATACTCACTTAGTTTTCATTGATGTCCCTGGCAATTCTCTTTCTTACTAATGCACTGGCTTCACATGGAATATTTTAAGGCATAATATTAATGTAATTTGTTCACTTTCGAGCATTTTCCCTCTAAGAAAACCAGACTTGCACAAAATATTTCTTGCATGAAATTAGGCCTCACTTTTCTGCATTTTCATCCACTCCTGTTTTCCTAAGTTAACAAGGTGAAAAAAAGAAAACAATTTTTAAACAGTTTTACCATTTTTCAACATGAGCAAAGTGAAGGAGGAAGAACATCTTATCCAAGGGAAGAATGTTATTTTCAATGTATTATGTGTCAGAAAATGATTTGTGATTAAACCAAATTGGTTGAAATTACAAATTAGAGAACTGTGTCCAAAATTCAAACGTATATTTAAATTTAAAACACATATATGTAAATTTATATTTAAATTTAAAAGACATATACATATGTTAATTATTTTGGTAAAATGTTTTTAAAATATTTATATTTTTAAGAAGTTTTGAAAATTGGATGGCAGGAAATAGCAATATAATCAGAATCACAACAAAATTTTAGGTATATTCTATCTGAATAAAATGAATAAGTGAAAATACAAACCATTTGTAAAAGTCCCGTAAGTAACCTGCTCTCATTCTGTTCTCAGGTCCGTCTGCCCCTCATTAAAGCACCTGCATCACTCTCCTGTAGACAAAATTGCATGCTCAGGTTTTCCTGGTTCATAGAATATGACCTCTCACTACTGCACTACATTCTAGTGCAATGCTGCTTGTGTAAGTGCAATGGATGGGTAGGTAAATAGACAAATCCCTTCTTGTGAAGACCATTTAACAACTTCTTAGAGAATTTAACAACCATCATTTTTTAAAGTAAAAGACCATGCAGATTGCTATTGCTGGACTACAAGTTAAAACTTTCGCAAGTTAAGCAGAAACATTTATTTCTAACTTTGCTAGTAGAAGTAATTATACATTTTTGCAAATTTACTAAGCAATAACTTCATTAAATGTTTGATTGTTTTAAACACATCTGGATTGTACAATCTACAAGTTAAAGAAGTTCAAATTCATGTAATAAAAGTACAAATTGGCAAACTGCAATAAAATGAAATCTTATAGTTCTGGATGGAAAAGGAGACTGTTCAGTTTTCTAAGAAAAATTGAAAAATGTTTTAGTACATTTTTTCCCATTTTCAGAGAAATGTATTTAGAAACTTGTTCTGTTTTGAAAGAGGAATTGACTATTTGATTTTGCTAAACTAATAAATGAAACCCGAAAGCAAGATATCTACAGAATTGTCACCAAATCCAGTACTATTTCAATGAGGAAATAGGGTTACCTTTAAATAACTAGCTGCTTCTTCCAGAGCTCTGAAATGCAAGCATAGGCAGCCAAATTCCTGTGTATTTTCATTTTCTCCTTTAGAAAGAAATGATATCTCAGGGAAGGAACTAAGCTCTGATCATTAGCAAATTTGCAGCCTCTGTCTATATTGTTTCCTCTGCAATAAACCACATGAGAATATCACAAATGACCCTATGTGAAGATTTGAAGCTTTATTTGTTATCTTCTCTTTATTTCTTTCCACCAACCAACAATTGCATCAAGAGCCACATTCCAAATTAGAATTTTGTAAAATATCAGAAAAGTGAGATATCGATAAACACATGGTGTGAATTATTTTGCCCCCATTTTCTGTCTCCTCCCTTCCTGGGCTACCCCCTTGAAAAGCCATACAGGGGGGCATCACAGCAATGTTTATGCAGGGGGCTATAAGTGAGGAAGAGCTGCAGGTGCCTGTTTGGGGGATCAAAATGGAACGTGGAGAACAGAGGTTGGCTGGGGGCAAAAGCACTCCTCTTCTAAATAACGCCATAATTCACTTGGGTAAATCTCTGAGAGCAAAGTTTTTAAAGTATTAATTTGCATTCTCAAGTGATTACTCATCTTCTGTAAATTAGCACATGTAAATCAAAAGAAATTGTAATTATTGAAGAATGAATACAAACATAATTTTTTTTTTTTTTTTTGTACTGGGGATTGAACCCAGGGGCACTCTGCCACTGAACCACATCCCCAGCCCTATTTTGTATTTTTTAGTTAGAAACAGGGTCTCACTCAGGTGCTTAGGGCGTCACTCAGTTGCTGAGGCTGGCTTTGAACTCGCAATCCTCCTGCCTCAGCCTCCCAAGTGCTGGGATTACAGGCGTGAGCCACCGCGCCCAGCTCAAACATTTTCTTTTTACTCTAAATAATGAGGTTATTGCACAAACCAGTAGGATAATACAATCAATATTTGATTTAGAACCACATTACTAAGAAAAAATTTACTCTCCAAAATAGGATGAGAAGAAAATAGTTCAATTTCCCTGGCAAATTAAACAACACTTGATTAAAATTTCTTATTTTCTATAAATTTGCATGGATTTGAAATGCTACAATCAAGTGTCAAATAACATTATATATATGTATATATATACAAACATGTATACATGTACATATATATTATTGAAGCAATGAGGAAGACTTTCTCACTGCATCATTTTATTTTATTTGAGCCATTACAATTAAAATTTTATCATAAATATATTCTGTGTGTAAAAGAATAACTCCAAAGTAACATATTCTCTTCACTCTGTTCCAAAAAGTATGAGCATTTTCATAGCATGTTTTTTATACAATGAAGTAAGGCAGCTATTTTTAATCTCAAGATATTTGTTTAAACCAGGGAGACAAAAATTATGTTACTTCATGTCTTACATTCTCTTCTTTTTTTCCCCCTCATGCACCAAAGATTATTAATACATTCACTTTCAATAATTGATTTCCTTTCAATGTGATTCAGATTTTAAACTGTTTTAATGCTACAATCAATTCCTATTCCATGATTATCACTATTTAATTCCACTATCATAGTTTATGACAAATACAATGATTTACAGAAAAGTAATTTCACATGATTTCCATAACTGTAATAATTACAATAGTATCAGAGTATGATGATTTAAATAGTACTCATATAAATTGGTAAGCAACCTATAAATGCTTAATAAAAATATATAAACATTCCAGAATCCTATCTTTTCTTGTATTAGAAGTGGTATCAAATTATGAAGCTGAAGTGTCAGAAGTTAAATTTTAAGGAAATTAGGAAGGGAATAGGTGCAGTTGTCCTTCTGCCTATGTGTATTTAAATGGATGAACTACATGGAAGGAAACTGAGCTGTTTCCCATTGTCTTTCCTATTTGTATCTCAGAAATTGTTGGTCATATGCATAATAATTAAAATTATTTTTAAATGTTTGATTGTTTTAACAAATTAATATATAGGAATATATACGATATATATTGAACATGTATTAGCATGAGCAAAACACGGAGTTTAAAAATCTTAGAAATTTTGTTTTTTAAAAACCATTTCTGCCCAAAGTAAAGCACTGATTTCGCTATTAAACCAAATAAAATTAACAAAAAATGAAAACAATGATATAAAATCTCTAAGGAAGTCTGCTACTTATCAGATTCTGGAAGATATGCTCTGTTATGAGACTATGAACTAACACAGGTGAGATATCTACTTCTGCTCCATATGGAATAATCAAGGAATAGCTGAATTTATAATATGCTTAGTATTTGACAGAAACTAAGAACTTCAAGCACATTATTTAATCATCTGAAAAAAAGAACTAATTCATATATGAAATATCTAATTATGATAAGTGGCCTCTCCAAGATCTCATAACTGTAAAGTAGTTGATGAAGAAGCTGAGGTGGCCATCCTATGTCAGGACCTGTGTCCTTTAAGTACTGTCCCATCCTGCTTTCCATCAGACAAAACCTGTTAGGATATTCCCTGCTATAAAACACAGTAAGGCAATTAACAATTATGGGAATATCTGTAGATCAATAGTAATGCACATTTTAAAATTAGGAATGATTTTATTGAATATGGTTTTAATGCTTTTAATTACATAATATATATACATATACATGTATATATATATATATTATATACATATAATTAAGAACTTAAATGTTTCAATGTTGGTCTTGGGAAAAGCAGTGCAACACATTTAATTAAAATAGACAACACAGGATTCGGTTACTTTTAAATAGTATATTCATTTAATTTTCATCCAAATAGACATGAAAACTTTATACCTATCAGATGTTTCAAGTGTGACTTCTCAACTGAATGTTCTAGGGTCCTATGGGTGTGAAGTTAGCAGAACAGGTACTGCTCTTACTGTGGAGATCATAGGACAGAGAAGTCTTTGGTCAGGTCCTATTCATGGTGTCTATATTCAGATCTTGAGAGAAAAGTAAAACTCTAATGAAATCTGCAGTGATTGATTATAAAATTAAATGTAATAAATATACACTATTTGAAATCCCTACACATGCTTAATAAATAAGTTTGCAATAAGAAAGAGACAAAGGAAAATTTATCCTCATTGGACATTTGTGGGGTTTTTTTGGTACTGGGGATTGAACCCAGGGGTACTTAACCACTGAGTCACATCCCCAGCAGTACCCCTTTTAAATTTGTTTTTGTTTGTTTGTTTGTTTGTTTTGAGACAGGGTCTCCCTAAGTTATCCAGGGTCTTGCTAAATTGCTGGCTTTGAACTCGCAACTCTCCTGCCTTAGCCTCCCCCACTGCTGGGATTGCCAGTATGTGCCACGGAACCTGGCTCAATGAACTTTTTAAAAGCAATCATTAACTTAGGACTTTTATAAAAATGAAAGATAATTTTAGATTCCAATGAAATTTAGGGTGGCAAAAAAGTGGATCTTGAACTGTGGTTTTCAAACTACAATTAGGATCACACAGAAATTTATTAGAAACCAAATGTTACTTCCTCCACTCGTGGATGCTGTGAACAAAGTCTGCAGGTAACTGAAGTGCATGCTCAAGTTTGATCATCAGTTACTCAATATGTAAAATACCCAAAAGTTAGGGTTGAATTCTGTTTGCGTTAGTGTTCTACTCCCATACAATTTGGGTATTAGCTTTCAGTTAGAAAGTTGTATGACTTTTCTGCTAATGCTATTGTTTTCCTTCAATTCTTAGTGGAAGACCAGAAGAGTAGTGGAAGGAGAATAGGAGAATAGAGAAGGGGAAAGGAAAGAGAAGTACTGCGAAACACATTCGAACAAATTACGTTGCATGCACATATGAATGTCACAATGAACACGATTACAACACTCTAATAAAAACAGAAAAGAAAACCTGAATGGATGCAACAATTCAAAGAAAATTACAGAAAATTACAATAGACCTTTCTAAATTAGGATGAATCCACAAATCCACTTATATTTTTGTGCCTGAATACAATGTACAAGGTGCTTAGAATGATAAGCATTTGGAATGAAGAAATTTTTAAGACTCAGTGGACCTGGAATTCTTAAACGATCATCTGCATTTTTTTCTCAAAATGCACATGATGCAGATTCAAGTATAAGCTTTTAGAGATCTTTTAGAACAATTAATGAAAACCAATGTTATGAATTATTTATATGTATGAGCGTAAATAGAAAAACTGAAAGCACAGAAAAATCTTGGTGGAATATTTAGATTTTGCCAAGAATACCTAAGCATTATTTAAATTAATTGCTCACCATTAATGTTAAGAAAATAATTTATGTACACATGAACATACTTAAGAACTCTTTCAGGAATTATGTTTACTTGTGTCAACATTTTCATGAAGGAAACATCATATCAAGTCTCATGCTTACTGATAATTTAAATATTCGTGGTGACCAGGCACAGTGCTGCATTCAGGGTGTTAGGAGCTGGGCATGGTGGCACATGCCTGCAATATCAGTGGCTTGAGAGGCTGAGGCAGGAGGATAGTAAGTTCAAAGCCAGCTTCATCAAAGGCGAGGCCCTAAGCAATTCAGTGAGATCCTGTCTCTAAATAAAATACAAAGTAGAGCTGGGGATGTGGCTCAATGGTCAAGTGCCCCTGGTACCTGTCCCCTCCCTCCACCAAAAAAAAAAAAAAGACAACAAAAAATATGCATGCCCATTAAGGGAATAGAAACAGAATGTTCAAAAGTGTTCAACCCCAGGTACCCAAAATATATCTATATCTATCTATATCTATATTGATCTGTATCTATATCTATGTATCTACCTACCTACCTACCTACGTACCTACACCCGGTGTATTAGGCATAATGCAAAATAACCCTAAGCACAAAAAGGAAGAGCTAAGTTACCAACTTTGGGTGTTTTTATATATCCAAATCTAACTGATATAGCTTTTAAATGGTGGATACCAATTCTGTTCTAGCTAGTCTAGTCCTGGCTTTGAAAAACATCTTCAGTACAGCCCTCCCAAGTATCTTCTAATGGGGAAAATCAATGTTAAAAAATTCATGAATTATTTTCTAAAAGTGACAGATTTTCCCAATAGGTTGAGAATAATCAGTCTTCCTATCTTTCCAACAAAGAAGTAGCTTAATTTCCAGTCCTCTTTAATACAGACTTTTCTGCTCAAGATACATAAATTTATAAATCATAAATTTATAATGATTATGTGATTTTCATCCCATGAATTTTTAAACTCAGTAGGGCCTGTGTTAGAATCTTTGTCTCCAGTTGCAGTCTTAGACTGTGTTACCACAATCTCCATGCCTAGAATTTGACTGTTGACAATAAGAATATTGAACAAAAGTACAATTTCTTTCTATTCTTCATAGAAATAAACTTGCCCTAAAAAAGATTTAAGGTGCATTTTACATTGTGCATGTTCACTGAATTGTCAAAGATGGCTTAAGAATTGGCCATTTATTCAATTTACAGAATAGTCTCATTTTTGTGTCTTGAGGCTACCAGAATATATAGTTGTAAAAGGAAATTTTCTCAAACTGAAATGTGAGAACTTCGAATATGGTATGTCTTTAAAAGAGAGATGTATTTTTTGCTCAATTTGGAGGAAAGCAACTATTTTCCAAATATTATGTTTAGGGTCCATTTCCATGTTGTATCAAGCTCACAGGTGCTTTTGAGAGACAGTCTCTTGCTGCTTGTAATATTACAGCCTAATTCAAAACCTTTTTACCATGAAAAATAGCATACTGTAGGTAATAGGACAAAACCTGACTCAAAGCATTATTCCATTTTTAGTCTAGCAGAACACTTTTCTAAAAGAAAACGGGTTTCTTTCCATATTTCTAAACATGGAAATATGTTTACTTGCTCTTCATTTCTTTTGCTGCTTTCTGAGTAACCATGGAAGTACTTAATTAAATGGAATACCACTCACTGGGAAAGGGGATAAATATCTCTCCAAGTCAAAGTAAACTGAGGTGAATTCAGGAATTGTTGCATAGTTGAACTCATTAATGCTCTGCTCACGCTTTGATAGATCCACCCATTGAAAATAACATTCTCAAATACTAAAATATCATGAATGATTATGATCCTTACAAGTAATTCTCTTTCCTCTTCTTGTAAGTTTTCTATTTTTATGCTCCCCTGTGTATATTGGCTTTTATAATAACAGATAAAAGTTGCAGAAAACCACTTTTCCTCTTGGAAATCAGTATACAGTTTCCTCAAAATATTAGGAATGGAACCATCATATGACCCATCTATACTGTGCCTTGATATTTATAAAAAAAAAAAAAAAAAAGCTTAGAGTCAGCCTACTACAGCTACTACAGCAATACATTCATACCAACTTAAGTGTCACTCAACAGATGAATGGATAGGGAAAACGTGAGATGTGTATACAATGAAGTTTTATTTGGTGACAAAGAAGAAAAAAATTAAATCATTTGCATGGAAATGGATGGAACTGGAGAATATTATGCTAAATTAGATTAACTGGACTCGGAAAGTCAAAGATCGCATGTTTTCTCTCCTACGTGGAAGCTAGAGAAAAGTAAGGAAAGTAAAGGGACCTCATGAAAACAGAAGAAAAACCAGTAGGATAGAGATTGGGAATCAAGACACAGACCAAATTATAAAATATGCACATGCCCATATATCACAATGATTCCATTATTATATATAATTATAATGCACCAATAAAAATACAACAAAAGATTTTTGTCTTCGTCTCTTATTTATGACAATTGTCTAGGAGGTATCTAAGTTTAGGCTTCTTGGGATCTGTCTTTTCAGTTTGCTAATCTTAAATGTAGATGAACCTTGTTCATTAAAAATGGAAAATTTGAGCCATATTCCTTCAAATATTTTGTCTGCCCCTTTTTTCCTCTTCTTCTTTGGTAGATTTTGATAAGCTTCATGGCATTGCACAAGACTGTAAGGTGCTTTTCTTTTCTCTAGATTCTTATTCCTCTCCGGCTTTCAGACTGGACAATCTCAAACGATCTGTTTTCTTATTTAAGGATTAATTCTGTTAGTTCAAATCTCAGCTTGAGCTACTATATGAAATTTTCTTTTTAGTTGTTTTAAATTTAACTTCAGAATGTACACTTCATATGTTTGACATTCTGTTTAAAGAATAGTATTAATTAATTAATTTATTTATTTATTTTGTTGTTGTTGTTGTACTAGGGATTGTACCAGGAGTGCTTAACCACATAGCCAGCTCTTTTTTTTTTTTTTTTAATATATTGAGATAGTATTTTACTAAGTTTCTTAGGGCCTCTCTA
>JAJEJO010000199.1:293805-352739 GCA_020662805.1 Glaucomys volans | reverse complement strand
TAATATATAAAGAAAATACATTTATTCATGTGGTGAGGGTTTACTTGTGGTGGGGACTCTGTGCAGAACCCTGAGGTGGGGCAGGGCATCTCATGGCCAGGGAGCTGATAAGAGATGGCTAAATTGACTTTTCTAACTGACCCACTTTAATGATAACCTCTCAATTCCTTGATAGCCCATGCATCTATTAATCTATGAATGGATAAATTCACTCATAAGAATCACCCCTAGTACCATTAATATATGAGTCTGGGGATTAAGTATCACTTGAATTTTTGCAAAGAAAAATATTCAAACCATACCACACCTAAAGGTCAATTTTGTTCCCACTTAGAAGTATCTCAGAAAGGAGGTAGTTCGATTAATCCAGAATGATTCTCTTTAGATGATACAATGTTCTCATAATTTCTTCTAGTTCTTTAAATATAAATTCTTCTAATTTTTTCATGTATTTACAAAAATTGTTTCTTTAAGTCACTAGTTCAATGTTATAGCCTTATCAGGAATAATTTCTATTATTTTTTTTCTGTGTATAAGGCACACTTACTGATGTGTGCCCTATAGCTTTTTATTAACAATTGGAAATTTCTATATAATGTGATGAGATTGGGAATTAACCCCTCATCCTTAGAGTTTGTCATTATTGTTACTGTTTTTTATCTGATTATTTGTTTAGTAACTTTCCTGGACTAATTTTTATCAATATTTTAAAAATTCTGTGCAGCCATTGAAGTATTTTCATGATTTACATAAAGGGATGACAAAATGATTTAATTCTTTAAACGTCTGGAGAAAATAAATCCTTGTTTGTATAATTTTTTGTGTGTGAGTTGGGGCACCTTCCTTCACTCTAACAGGCATTTCCAAACCTTTCTTAGCTTTCATGTCTTGCTTATACAGAAGCTCAAATCCAACCTAAGATGAAAGAATTGGTCCTTCTCAGATCTTTCTTAGGAATTTTCTAGCATCCTACATAAGCATGACTTCTAGAGTCTCAGAAATATATTGGAGCCTTTTGAAGCCCTTTGTAAAAATCTCCCGTTCTCCAGTTGTTGTTGTTGTTGTTGTTTTATTTCTTTTTAAAATCTTCAGCTTCCTTTGAGTATGATCTGGAAGTGTCACCTTAAACAACTACAGTGTCAAATGATTATAGTGTTCTGTGGTTTTTGTTGTTCTTTGTTTTTCCAGCGGTCCTGTGACTAACACTGTCAACACAGATTGAGTTCCGAGGTCAGCTTCAGTAGAGACAAACCCTGAGAGCGGAACCTCTCAGTGAGATTCCAGATCAGTGACAGTGCCCAGCATGGGGCTTAAGTGTGGTTGAAATTAATCCTCTCCTCTCTAGGGGCTGAACTGGCTTCATAACCATCAGGGTTGTCAACCACTGGGTTCAAGGCCACTGCTCTATTGGAGTGAGGTGGATAATATTAGCTCTAATTGAAACTTCACAAACTCACTTTTTGTCCAAGAGTTAGCCATATTTCTTTAAATAATTGTTCCTCAAATTTTTGCTAACCTTTAGCCAATTATTGAGTTCTGAAAAGTTTCTTATGACAATTTTTGTTTTTGCCTTTTAAAAACAATTGTGAAGAAGAATATTTTTGGAATCTTACTCTGCCATTTCAGAAATCTTCCTCTCACTGAGAAGATTTCTTCTAGCAATGGACATTTACACACTAGGTACTATGTTTTTTGTGTATGCAAATACTGTGCATATTCGATCCCTTTATTTTAGCCCTGATGAGAATTGAAATTTTCAAAGGTTCACATTTATATAAAAAGCTTTCTTCTATCTGTTTCTTCACATCTTAATTCTCACTAGTTCTGCTTATTTATTCTTTTGCTTAAACACCAACATTATTGTATTTAATCCCACAGACATTGGAAAGAATAGCTTAGAAGTGAGTGACCCAGGCTGGGACTGTGGCTCAGTGGTACAGCGCTTGCCTAGCAAGAGTGAAGCACTAGGTTCAATCCTCAGCACCACATAAAATAAGTAAATTTAAAAAAAAGGTAAAATAATAATAATAACAATCTTTAAAAAAAAAAAGAAGCAAATGACCCAATGTATTAACTATAGCATTAAAGTTAAATTATTAGGAATTTAAATTTTTCCTTTGGACAAGTTGAGTAGAGTCTATCTCAAAATCTACTTTCATTAAAATGGGAAGAAGGAGAAAAAGTAAAATCAAGATCATGAAATGATTGTGAAGTTAATACAATCAAGACATAATAAATCTGTTTTGGAAAAAAGCAAATGCAATATGCTCTACTTTTATACATTTCTGTTTGTGAAACAAAAACACAATGTGATTCCTAATTTCTCATATTTTTGAAATAGCCACAAGAATAAAACTAAGGAGTCAATAAAGGAAATGTGTCTCTTTACTGCACTTGAATGCTATGTACACACTCTTTCATGTTTCTGAAAAGTCTTGCCATCATTTAAAATGGACATGTGCAAATGCAAAACTAAACTCAGCAAATTGTTTGAACTCAACCTGTAAAATGTATGACTGGATAAAAGATGCGAGCACATATCAGATTAATGAATCTAGTCACATAAAATTACTTTTGTATCTTACTATCAGGTTTCAAGTTCAGAGGGTTAAATTGTGAGAACCTTTAGGGTATAAGAATAAGAACTTGAAGACTCTATGATTAGCTAAAAGTCTCATAAACAGTCCTTTTTTCAATACTTTTTTAAAAACTGGTTAATTTTTTGTGAATAACCATATTGTTTCTCCTCTACTAGGAGTTTCTCGGGTGTATTTATCAACAGAGAAAGGAGAATATTGTAATTGAACCCTATTTTTTTTCAACAAAGTATAGCCTCATGACTGCTTAACTAGAATATTTGTTCTCTTATGCATGTATTTAGAAACTTAGAATGTAGAGCATATTTGTAACATGAAATTTTAAAATTTGTTTTATGATTTTAAATTTGCTCTAATTAGTTATACATGACAGTAGGATGCATTTTGACACATTATACACAAATAGAGCATAACTTCTCATTCCTCTGGCTATACATGGTGCAGAGTTACACGGGTCCTGTAATGATACACATATATAGGGTAATAATGTCTAAGGTTACATTTTATATAAAACATAGAAAAGTATTTAGCATTAGCAGCCCAGTCTCTCATTCCATGTCTTGTCAAACCAAAAATACTTGGCTTTATTGAATGACAATCACTTGTCCTGAAGATTTGGGTGCTATCCGGGTATGAGGAAGAATTCTTCAGCATAAGGAAATCTTCTCTGAGCGGGGGTTGTAGCTCAGTGGTTGAGTGTTTGCCTAGCACATGTGAGGCCCGGGTTCCATCCTCATAAAAATAAATAAATAAAATAAAAGATATTGTATCTATCTACAACTAAAAAGCATATTAAATAAATAAATAAATCTCTTGGTGTTCCAGTATGAACTAAATGACATGTTGTCCCTGTCTCCTGAAAAAAAGGGCCAATTGCAAGTGACTCACTCTTGTTGTCTGTTATTTTTAATGACACTTTTTTCAACTCAAATTTAAAATATAGAAAATTTGTATTCTAGTTTTTTCTACTAAATGAATATAATCTCTTGATCTTGTCACATACAGCACTGGGGAAGATTTAACATTTTAAGAAGTTTGTGTTTATCTTAAATTTTATTTGGCAAATCTGATGTGAAGATTTTTGCTTGAGAAAGGGTAATATTTTTGTTAATTCAAACTGTTATTATTGGACAGTATTAATAAACACATAAAATACAAATATATATTGAAACATTCATTTTATAATGTTTTATTATTCCAAAAAGACCTTTTCATTTCAGTTGTGTGATTTTTAACAACATGCTGCACAGTGACAATCAAGGTAGAGATCTATATAACATATGCTGTCCCTAAGGTCCTTCTACTGAGCTCTAGCTATCAGATGCTATCCTCTCTTCTTTAGCATATTTAAAAATCTGAGCTTTGTATAATCTGGACTATCTTCCTTGTCTCTGTAGAGATGGTAATTTATATATATATATATAATTTACGTATACATATACATTTGCATACACACATACATAAATATATGTAAATTATATATATGAATTATAGACAATTTTATACAATTAATAGTAAATTATTTTGCTAGTTATGAAGAGTTGATACCAGTGACAATTTTGTAAAATGCTTATAATTATTATGAAATAATTAGAAATAATTAGAAAATTTTCTTTATGATTTCTAACTACATTCAATCTAAGTCCTCCAACACAAAAGTGATATTCGAATTTTAATATGCATCCTCCTAAACATTTTTATCTTAATAATGTCTTTCTTATCTAAAAAATGAAGCAATTTAAAAACCATAGCAAGAACAATTTTAAATAAACAAAAGAAAGCCTTGAAGTTATATTTCAAGCAAGAATAAAATAGCATCCCAGATAATGTGCTATGCTTTTATGAAGTAGAAAGCAAATAGAATACAGGATGAAAGCAAGAAAAAGAAAGAACAAAGAATGAACAGGACAGTTTTATTTAAAACTGGTCTTATGCTTTAAATGATAGTCATAATATAAATTTAATAATTGAAGTTAAAAAGAAAAACAGCAAGGAAACTGCACCTAAAAATGTTAATTGGCTGGGCGCGGTGGCACACGCCTGTAATTCCAGCGACTCGGGAGGCTGAGGCAGGAGGATCACGAGTTCAAAGCCAGCCTCAGCAACTTAGCGAGGCCCTAAGCAACTCAGTGAGACCCTGTCTCTAAATAAAATACAAAATAGGGCTGGGAATGTGGCTCAGTGGTGGAGTGCCCCTGAGTTCAATCCCTGGTACCAAAAAATAATAAATAAATAAATAAATAAATGTTAATCGTATGAATGTTTATACTCTTTTTAAGCCATACTTTCCATAAAAGATACCTCAAAATTTAAGGAGCAATTTCGAAACATCATAAGATTGAAAGATTTAATTTTTTCAACTTGAAATGTCACAACTTAGACTAAAAGATAAACTAGAGCATAATAAGATTTTAAAGAGTTTATTTAAGAGAATAGTCATCCATGAATTGGGCAACTCCAAAGGAGAAATACTGTGCTACCCCGAGGTTTCAAAGGAGGCTGAGAGAGAGCCAAGGAAAATGCTTTTTTGGCTACAGTTATACAGTTGCCTTATTTTGGCGTATTTTGCCAAGTTCCTGGTTATATGAATTTGTTGATGGCCTGGGATTGTCTGAGCTTAAGTTTTTCCCTGATAGGAGCATTTACAAGAAGTGGCCAGATGGATGTTTCAGTATTGCAAGTAAGCAGTACCGATATTATTTTCAAGGCCTAACTGGTCTTGTCTCTTTAGGGATTCCCCAGGTTGGTTCTTCATTTTTATCTCATTTAACATCTGTAGGATCTCACACTTTTTCATTTCCCCACGTTTGCATTACCAGTATGCTACATCTAGTGATTATTACTTAAACTTTATTGACATGGCTACTTAGTTGTATTTCCAAACATTTTTAGTTTTGGTTTGTTTTGGATTCTTATGATTCCTTTCTTCATCTACTACTTTACTTCCTTAATTGTCAAAAATATTTTTCTATGTTCACTTTTCTATTTGTTTCTTTACTTATTCAAGAAAAGCTTATTGCTTGTGTATTTTCTTTCTTCTTTTATCCTTTTAATAGTGAGAGAGACAGTCTATTT
Organism: Glaucomys volans; assembly: GCA_020662805.1. Lineage (NCBI taxonomy): Eukaryota > Metazoa > Chordata > Mammalia > Rodentia > Sciuridae > Glaucomys > Glaucomys volans. Next base: position 347,067 of record JAJEJO010000199.1, on the reverse strand, counting down.
TCATGCTTGAATGACAACTTACCTGAATACGTAGGTTTTGAGTAACATCCTACCTTTTATTTCCATTGGAACTCTGTAGCTATTATGCTATTATCCTCCATCACGGGCCACTTCTGTGGGTAAATTTCAGGGCTACTTTGACATTTCCTCATTGTACATAACTTCCTTTGGCTCCCTGGATGTCAGACCATTCTTACCTAAGGTCGATTTTGATTACCATCACCTGGTTTTACCTCGGGGCAAATTGTTCTGCAACTGTTATTTACAGAAGAACACTATGTATTCTGTTTTATTGCAGATATATTTAAAACTGTTTCTGGGAAACTTTCACCCATTACTGATAAATGATTCTTGTTAATTCAGTTGGATTCTTTACATTGCAGATACCGGTTATTCACATGCGGGAACATCTTTTTCTTCAGCATCTATTGTGATTCCTTTAATTACTTTGATCTTGGCCCTTTCCCTCTGCATTCATGCAATTTTAATAGATGTTTTCTTCTTGGTGTGAGGGATTCCATTTTCTGCCACATCGGTTCTGTTTTGTTCTGTTGAGAATGCATTGATTATTTCAGTGTTGTGGTTTTGTGTCTCAATTTGTTTCCACGGCTCTCCAGTCCCCATTGTCCTCTTATTGGGTTATATTATTGCCTGGTCTTTACACTCTCGGTTCACAAATTAATGCTTTCAGTAAGTACTTATAGGTCACTTGTGGAGCATTTACTTCTACGCACTTGACAATGATTTAGTCTTGGCTAAGAAAGTTACTTATTCTTCGCAAATTATGTTTCTTAATTTGCTTACTTTTAAATGTTGCTTACACAGCTGTTAAACTCCTTTCATTTTGCCAACCTATTTTCCATAGAGATTTCCCTTTCTCTTTACCCCATTTTTGTAAATTTCCTTTGATTTTCTCTCTGAAAACACAGTTTGTTGACTTTCGTTGGGTGAACTGAGTGCATGAGTGAAAGAGGAGGCCTCTCTTTCCTAAAATGACTTGTTCTAAAAGTATCCTGTAAGATTTTGCCATCTGTTAAATTAGTATTTTCAAACAATACTATCATAGAAGTCACATGAGGATCTTACTAAAATGCAGATGGATGCCCTTTAGTCCACATTATTCTAGACTCCTGAAGTCCTGCCGGCATTGCCAGCCTAACAATCATGCTGTGAGTAGCAAAGATCTGCAAGGGCTCCTGCAGGAACATAAGGCAGAGGCTAATCCGGTCAGGGGCATGTCTTATTCACTCAGTGTATATCCACAGTTCTGCTAGACAGAGGTGAAAATATGAAATATGTCCCCTGTATTAACTTCTCAAAACTTTAGTGCCATGGGTGATTCTCAAACTAAAAATCAACAAAATATCTCCTATTTTCTGGTTTACTAATTTTTAGTCCTAAATATATCTTTCTCTTTTTTCCCCTCCCTTCTTTCTTCTTTCTTTCCTTCTTTCCTATTTCTCCTTCTCTCTCTTTCCCTCCCTTTTTCCTTTCCTCTCTCTTTCTTTCTTCCATCTAAAATTTTTTTTCATTTGTTCATTCATTCATTCATTTATTTAATTTGTCCAGTAATTGGATCGAACCCAGGGTCTCACACTTGCTAGATACTTATTAAGCATTCCAGCACTGAGCTGCCTCCTCTCTCCCTCCCTTTTTCACTCCTTCCTTCCTTGCTTCCTTCCTTCCTTGGTAGTTTAACAAGTTAATCTTGTACATACTGAGGGAGCAAATTTCAGTGAATAAACTCTATTCTCAATCTTTATTTAAAAATTGAAATCATTTTGATTTGCATGCTTTTTACTTAAATAGGTCTTTGTAATATTTCCAGTACATATAGGTGTTCTTTATTTTTTAATTTTTAAAAAATTCTATTAATATACAACAATTGCATATATTTTTGAGTTATGAAGTGGTGTTTTGAGGCATGTGTACATTGCACATTTACCAAATCAGGGTATGTAACTGTGATCTGTAATGGCTATATTTCCTGGTTTTGAAATTATAATATTCCACCTTACAACAGTCATTTTAATTTTATGTTGATAAAAATGTATACAATGTTTATATGTATATCATTTTATATTTTATTCATTTAAAATTTTGTATTATATTTTATAAGCATTCCATTTCTTTAAATGTACATTTTTGGAAATAGATACCTTAGTCAAACATGGACACAGTAAGATATTGCAGTTACTCCTCAATTGCCTTACAATGATGTCTTTTAAGTATTTATTTTCACCAGAAATATGTGACTATCCATTTCTTAAGCCTTTGTCATACTGGGCATTATCCTGTCTTTGTTGTTGTTGTTGTTGTTGCTGTTCTTTTTAAACATACGTGACAGTAGAGTGTATTTTGGCATATCGTACATGCATGAAATGTAACTCAGGATCCCATTCTTGTGGTTGTGCAGGCTCTGAGTTTCAATGGTTGGGTATTCATATATGAAAATAGGAACGATAGGTCCGATCATTCTGCTGTCTTTCTTATTCCCATACCCCTTCCTTCATTCCCTTTTGTTTAATCCAGTGAAATTCTATTCTCCCTATCTGCTTATTGTGAGTTAGGATCCACATATCAGAGAGAACATTTGCTCTTTGGTTTTGGGGACTGACTTATGCATAAAGAAAATGGAGCATGTATACACAATGAAATATTACTTAGCCATAAAGAAGAATGAAATTATGGCATTTGCCAGTAAATGGATGGAACTGCAGACTATCATGCTAAGTGAAATAAGCTTGTCCTTGATTTTTGACAATATGATGAGGGAAAAATTATATCTCTTGTTTTAGTTTGCCTTCTCTCAACTTCTAATAGATTTAAAGTGATTTCGCATGCTCATTAGCCCTTTTTTCAATCATAGAAACTTCTTATTCAAACTTTACTAGTACCAATTGTTTTCTTTAGCCTACTAAGTTTTAGGAAATCTCTAAAATTTGAAAACATTCTCTATTTTATAGATCAAATATGTTTTATCAAATATATTTTAAAATCTGTAGTAAAAATTCAAACTAACCAAACTAGAAAATCAATGCTTACACTCAACTAAAATGTTATTTGAAAAATATATTGCCTCTCTCTCAAAATAGACTTTACTTTGGAATCCCTATAGCACTGCTCCAAATTCCATCATTCAACATTGGCTACTATCAGTTGAGCACCGCAGTACTTACACAGGAGGACACTGGCACAGTTTCATGGTGGAACTCAAATGGCTGTGAACACAGTTCCGACCCGCCCTCCTATAGAGTGCATAGTTTAGGATGCAAGATTTAAGCTTATAGATGTCATATAGCATTTCTTTCTATCATAATATCTGTTTTGTATTCCAGAGTGCTATCGTCTTCTCAGACTGCCCTAACAACATAACACCCCTTGAAACAGCAGGCAATTATTTTTTAAGGGTTCTAGAGATTAGAAAATCCACATACTGGTCAATCCAATGTGTGGTCAGGTGGATTTTCCTGGTTTATAGAAGGCCATCTTTTCCTACAATCACACATAGCCTTTCTTCTGTGCTCCTGAAGGAGGTGAGTGAGACAGGGCATTCTCTGGTGTTTCTCCTTAAAAAGACTAATCCTATAGTATGAAGTGCCACCCTTATGATTTAATTTAATCTACACTGCTTTCTGAAGGGCCCCAGTGCCCAAATATAGACATTAGTGGTAGAGGTCTTTAATATATGGATTTTAAGAAGATGTGTTTCGTGCGTAATATCCCAACCCTCAACCCCAAATCCATGCCTTTCTTTCATGTAAAAGAGATCAATCACATCCTGAGTCCCAAATGTGCTTACTCATCTCAGTGTCAACTCTAATGTCTGAAACCCAAAGTCCCAACTAGATATCATCTAAGTCACATATGAGTGAGATTAAAGGTTTGACTCCCTTCTCTCTCCTAAGAGAAAACTCCTCTTTGGCTGTGAGCTTGTGAAACTAGATAAATTATGTGCTTTCAAATATAGTGGTGGACAGATACAGAACTGGTAGTTCATTCCAAAAAAATATTGGAAGGAAGAATAAAGGAATGACAAGTCTCAAGCAAGCTTAGAACTTTGCAAGGCAAATTCCATTAGATCTAAGACTGGCGAAAAATCTTTGGTTTGGTGCTCTACCCTCCAAGCCCACTGGGCCCACCGGGGTGGTGCAGTGTAACCCCCACCTACTTTAGGGTAAATCCACTGTTCACCTCATCACAACTCAACAACACTGGGAGCTGGGGTTGGTTTCAGTCCTGTCATATGACTTTTTCCTTTTCTTTCTTTTTCTTTTCTTTTTTTTTTTCAAGCTGGGGATCAAACCCAGTACCTTGTACTTGCAGGGCAAGCTCTCTATCAATCAGTCACCACCAGCCCATGAAGGTATGAATTTTGAGTAGACGCAAACATTCAGTCTGAAACACAGAGATTCCCAGTAAGTGCTAAAATGTATTCAAACTTTTAAAATAGAAGTTAGCTTTAGGTGATGCATGTAAGCAATTACCCATGTTGCATTTTCCAAATAGCACGAATGAAAATGATAGACACTAATGTAATTGTTCAGCGAGTGAATTATGAGTACATTAGTTTGGAGGAAAATTAATAGGTAAACTAGTACCACAGTGTGTCCATAAACATAGTGTAAAAAAAAAGTAAAAGAGAAAATTAGGGCCTGGGGTTGTGGCTCAGTGGTAGATCACTTGCCTGGCATGTGTGAGGCACTGGGTTTGATCCTCAGCACCACATAAAAATAAATGATATAAAATCAAGGTGCTGTGTCTATCTACAACTAAAAAATAATTAAAAATAGGAAAAAATTAATGAAATTTTTATGTATGTGTCTTCATTGACATATTGATTTTTGCCAAATAATTAGAAACACTTTATTAAAAAAATAGCAAACATTGCTAAAATTATTTGTTAAACATAACATGTAGGTAGGGAGATGTGTTTAATTTTCACAAAGGGCACTTTGACTCTGCACATGCGTGGCTACACTAAATGTCCCCTGTGGAATCAGGGCAAGAGGGAAGAAGTTGCCTCTCTACTTTCTTGTCTTCTTGTGAGTGATGGCTGTAAAACTGCTCTTTGGAGTAGATTTGAAAATACCAATTAGATTGATTTCACATAATTTGAACAAATATTAAGGGAAACCTACACAAGAGGAATGTTTTAATCGAAGTATCTGATTTGTACATTCAGTACTCCCCATTCCTGGGGAAATAAAAAGGAAAACAAAGAGAAGGTGTGCATTTTACTGTGAGTGTGGGCAAAGTGGAAAAGAAATGTGGAAGGCCATAATTAAATGCAGATTTTGTATTCAAATTAAAGACATGGAATGAAATCATTTCTCCATTCAAAAGAATGCATTCCGCACTAACAATATACTGTGAAAAGAGATCATTCCTTACTGAACATCAATTTCTAATACTGTTAGTGGGTTTCCATTAGAAGGAATATTTAGTAACATTACCTAGAAGTTAATTGGTTTCAACAAAGAAAACTAGGAGTTTCAGTAGATATTTCCTTTAAAATAGTGGATTAAAATATCCTGAAAATGACTTTGGAGTTACTAATTTTGCCAGTCAATGATTCATTGTCTTTCACCTTCAAATCCATCCTTAGGACTCTTCTCTGAAATGCTGGGACTATGGCTTTGCAAATTGCTTTTCAGTCCTCACGATAACATCAACAGCAGGCCCTAAGAGGGGATAAATAAGAATTTGTCACTTGTTTATTTATTCTTGTTGCTTTTCCTTTCTTTCTCTTTCCTTTCTCATGTCCAGTGTGGCAATAAAAGGAGTGGGCCCCAGCCTCCGTCTTTTTGCCAATTTCAATATCAGCTTCATAGCCCTTCATTACAGGTGTCAATAATGATGCGGGTACTGCTCCTCAAAAATCTGAATGCAGCCTCACAGGGCCCCCTCTGGACTCCTGGGGTCTGCTCTCACCACCTCTTTCTCGTTTCTGCTTTCATGAGTCATTATCCCTGGGTTAGCTTTGAGCTCCCTCTTTGCTGTTCTAGTTCTATAGTTCATATAAAACCACTTTTCTCTGTGAAATCTGCCTTGAGTAAAATACCTAGTGCGATTTCTCTTCTCCTGAATGTTCCATAACTAAGAGTATTTTAAACATGAATGCAAAACTGTTTAAGCTGCACATTTTCAAAGACATTCACCAACCTAGTTAAAGCTCTTGTTGGTTGATTATCTAAATTTCTTCAGTATTCCTTGACTCTCAATTTATCTTACTAGCTGACCCTTTTGCAATCAGGGTGTGGAAAAGGAGATGACACGTGGAAATCAAGACAAAACCTTTGCACTAAATGAACTATTATTGACGATTTATTAACTTTGTAACTGCTACACAAACTGAGTATATGACATTTTTATTTAAAAATTACTGCATATTGCAACAAATACTGAAGTATTGAGTCTTCTATCTGACACTCAGAACTGACAGTTTTCAACACAGCAAACTGATCTTTGTCATTTGTTGGGAAGCAGCTGTTTTGGGTATTTTCACTAGATTATCTCTTCAAAGATGCTTGTGTGTTGAGTAGCCTCAGAATTTAGAGATACTTAATTGTTTCTACCCAGAGAGCAGATTTCTTCCTAATCAGTATAAAACACATAGGTAATCTTTCCTTCTTCAGAGACATTCTGTGATGATAAAGTTGGCCTCTTCCCTCCTGAGGGAACTGTGCTTATATTCTGGGGTAATGTCTGTCCATGGAGGGCAGGAGGGTCAACTTTGCTAGCAGAGCCCTTATAAAATGTATTTGATTGATTCCACATGCTCTAGGTAAGGGTCAGGAAGCAATTTTTTTTTTTTTTTTAATTTCTGGTGGATACTACTTGTTGAATGAATGAAAAATCTGGAATATTGAAAAAAAAGTTGGACAAAATGACCAAGGTTTTTTGTTTTGTTTTGTTTTGTTTTGACCATACCTTGCATGAAATATACTTAGTAAATTATGGTCTCCCTATACCATTATCTATCTACTTTTTTTTTTTTTTGGTACTGGGGATTGAACCCAGGGCACTACACCACTGAGCCACATCCCCATCCCCAGCCCTATTTTGCATTTTATTTAGAGACAGGGTCTCACTGAGTTGCTTAGGGCCTCGTTCAGTTGCTGAGACTGGCTTTGAACTTGCAATCCTCCTGCCTCAGCCTCCCAAGTGCTGGGATTACAGGCATGCCCCATCGCCCCCGGCTCTATCTACTTTTTAACACTCAACATTGTGAGTTGAAATTTGTGATAGTTTGGGGTAGAGAAGCGTTGACATCATGATAAAGACCAGTAAATTGTTTAAGATGATTGAATTGACAGTCTTTTTTTTTCCTTGCGGAGCGATTTTTTAAGGGGATGATAGTACTTTTGTTCTGGGAGGACACAGTCTCGGTCACATCTACTTACCTCTTCCTTTGTTGCCCCAAGGTGGCCCTGAACAATATGTCAATGACCTGCATTCTTCAAGTTTGACACAAACCACTGTGCCCGAGTCCTCATCAGTTGGGGTTACAATATCAGTAGCATAGACTGAGTTGAGAGCCTTAGAAATAAAAGAAATGTACATCTCACAGTTGGAGCGTCTGGAACTCCAAGATCAGTGTGCCCACATGGGCAGCTTCTGGGCAGGGTCCTCTGCAGGAATGCAGATGACTAACTTCTCTTTGGAAACTAACACAGAAGAAGGAAGGCAAGAGAGATTTGGCGGGGGGTCCTGTTTTGGGAGTCCTTTTTTTGTAATCACACCAACCCCATTTCTGAAGACTCCACATTTATTTTTATTTTCTTTTAGTGTTTTAGATGTCAATAGACCTCTATTTTTATTCATTTATTCATATGCAGTGCTGGAATCAAACCCAAAGCCTCACACATGCCAGGCAAGCCCTCCACCACTGACCACAACCCCAGCCTCAAGACTCTGCCTTTATGACGTGATGAGGTTCCACAGGCCCCAGTTCTAAATATAATATTTATGAAGAAATTGAGTATCTTCTCGTTTTGTGTTATAAAATGTATTTTCTCTTATGAGAAAATATTTGAAGAAAAAACCCACCAAAACGGCTGTTCAAAAAGAGTTGTAACATTATCAAAAATAATCTTAAAACAGAAGAAGCAGGAATTCTATGTGGGTTTTAAGGCCCCAATACCTGGTTTGGAGTGGCAGTAAAATCCTCAGCATTACCAGTGAAATGTTTCAAGTTTCCAGAAAAATCTTGGACAGAGACCAATTGTGCTTAGATCTCACCACTTGCCAAGGGGATTTATCAGAAAGTGTTTTATGTAACATGACATCTCAAATTAAATATGGTATTCTACACCATTTTCAGTTAAATTTCAGGATATTGTACTATTAGTTAGATTGAAAGAAATACTAAATGAAAAATTGGCTTCTTTGACCTTTATCTCAAGTTTTCTCAAATGATATGTTGTACTGCAGCAATTTTTATTAGTGTTTGCAGACACTGGTAACACTACTGGCATTGACCTTTTGGAATTATTGAAAAATAGAGCAAAATAAATCTTCCTACTAGAAATTCTAAACAGTCTTCTATTTCTATGACCTTATTTGATGCCTAATCCTATCACCTTGCCTGATACCAAAAGTCAAGGCTTCCCAGTCAGCAGAAAGCAGATCATTTATTTTCTTAGCAGGAGATCTCCCCCATGTCTTTAAGGATTCATACAGGTCATGTTTACCAGGAGCAAGTGTCTCCAAGTATGCTGTACCCTAAAGCAGGAATTTCTATTTTGTATAAACATTGTGCTACAGCTTCTTGTGCAACACAATCAAGAGTGATAATTCCAGCACAATTATTTCATTACTTCATTGACGGCCAAGTAATAAGAAGGAAAACATAAAGAGACTACGAACTTAAATCTTAAGAACAATGTCTTGCTTAACCCTCCTTAAAACTCGCTCAAAGAATTGGAAAAGTTTTATATGCTTGAAAGTTCAAATTGAGACCAAAAGTTGCCATCAGGTATCAAAAATAAACCTTTAATAATAAATAAATAAATAAAAATAAAAATATTTTTAGATGTTAAAAAATAAAATGAAACTCAGTATTCTTGAAAACAGACAAATAAATGGCAGTCGATTATGGTTTTCCCTAGTTTCTTAGCTTTTTCTTTAATTTTATAGTTTCCCCCTTCCCGTAAAATAATATCTTTCCAATGACTCTTTCTCAGAAATCACACCTTTAATCTTATTTAATTTATATATATTTGGGGGGAAATGTGCATTTCCAAAAAGGACAGCAAGTTCTAAGTTTGTCAAATCAAACTAATGTCTATAGCATTCCTTTTCTTCTGCTATTCATCAATATACTCACCACTTTAATAGTAAAATTTGATCCTTTCATACTCTCTTGGAATATTTCATTTCTTTCACTTTTCTGTCTTCTGTTAAGCTGATGAAAATCCAGAGACAGGCATGAATGTGCATATTGATGTCACAAAGCACATAAAATTCTAAGTGAAAATAAAAATGAATTTAATGTGCTCTGCTTGTTCAAAGTTTCTGGTTAATCAAGCAATGCTTTAGTAACTATGCTTACATTTATAAATTTCATAGTGTTGCACTTATTTCTGTAAATTCCACCACCTGCTCAAAAACAAACTTTGGTAATAAGTCATACGTGTACACTTAATTTTAATACATAATGCCAGATTGCGTTTAACAAAGCTTTCAGTAGATACAGTTGCTATATATTTTTACTGTTCTACAAAAGTTGATAAGTCATTCCAGCTTTGTGTGTGTGTGTGTGTGTGTGTGTGTGTATGTGTTGCATTTTTAGTAGAGTTGCTGAGCCTTAGATATTTACTCTACCACTCATAGTCTTGTTCATATGTTGCCATGATGGTTTCCTAAGCAGCAGGCAATGGTGGAAGGTCTGGAAAGTCTTTTCCTGGTGTTGGATTTGCTGTTCCTGTCTATTAAGCCTGTGTCACAACCTCCATCCGTATTTTACAGCATGCATTTTGGTATAACCGATGATAATATCGCACATTTTTTTTTCTGTCCAAAAAATATGCTTTAGTGGGAAATATTTAATTTTACATAAAAAATGTGTCTTAGATCCACTGAATTTTTTTTTTTTGCATACTTCATCATTAAGAAACAGTGGCCGTTCCAGCGTATGGGAAGGACCCTTAGACCGTAAGATGATACCTTGTAAGTTTGGGTGCCACCCAATAATTCAGCAGCACATACTCCCAACCAATGGCAAATATCATGTGCATCCTTCCCTGACCACTGTGCACACAACTGGAAAACTGACCAGGAAGAAGCCTATTGTTAAAAGAAAATTTGTATTTTCTGAACACAGAAAAGTATTTATCTTCTTTCAATACTTCAGATTGTTCATTGATATCAATAAATTTATATCTGTTTGTATTATATAATTAGAGTACTTGTAAATAGTTAATTTTTTATTGTGAAGCAATAATTCCTATTTTAATGAATTTAAAATAATCTGTTGCTTGAGAAAGCTGAGCCAAAAAGAGAATTATATGGCGTAAATTTAAGAATCAAGACAGAGAAAACTAGAATCATCGGTGGCTGTTGTCTTGGTTCAGTGTTCTTATAATAAATACAAAATAAATAAATAAATAAATAAATAATAAATCAAAAAAATAAAAAAATTAAATAAATAAATAAATATACATTCTTTTACAGACTTGATCGCTGGTGAAAAGTTAATGTTTTCACATCACAGAGTTTTGAAGTAGTCTCTTTATACAAATCTGCTTTATCATTTTTTATATTTAGGTTAGTGACACATTTACACTTACACACAAGCATTTCTTAGAGCATGTAACTATACTTGCCTATTCAAATTTTTATTTTAAAAGTGTTTTCTTGGCATAAATTGAATAAACAATAGCAATATTTTATGTGAAAGTACACAATATATTTTCAGCTGGTTGAGCTACTTGTTCTGTCATCATTGTCACACAAATATTTTAAACAATCAGACAAAGAAGGTGTAATTAAGGATCCTATGTGCAATGCATATTTTAAATGAGACAGTAAGTTGCAACCTTTTATGCCACAGAACCACCATTTTATAGCATGACAGCCTAATAACTAATCTATTTTATTACCAGATTATTTGGTAAACAATATTGTGTCTGTCATAACCCATTAACTTAAACTGTTCCCCTTAAGAGGATGGTGGACAAGGTTATGTAGTTAAAGGCCAGCTTATCGTTGCAGTAAAAATCACCTTTTGTCTTAGGCTATTAATTAAGGAGCTAATTATTCCTCTCTTAAAAATATTTTCAAGGGTATAAAAATGAAAAGGCTAGATGCAGCATCCTCAGAACTATGGAAATGCTATCTGAGTACATACATCCTGACCACTGACATATTGAGGAGCCAGCTGACATGTGGACTGTCGTCACCAGTGCATGATTAGGGAAACTACCCCAGAAGCAGAACTTGCACGGATGTGTAGTGACGCTCGAGAGCTACAGCAGCCCAATTACCACTTATAATTGAGCAGATGCCATAATCTTGCTGATTTGTTCTAATATTTGAGACTGCTTATCTAAAGTACAGATCAGCTGTCCATTCTCTTAGCATCCCCAGTTACTAAATCTCTGTACTGTATTAGATCATCTAATGGGAAGCAACTGCACAAATAATTTCAAACTCCAAAAGGAGTATCTTCACTGAGTTTCTAATTAACTTTATTCCCTTAGCCATTACTGAGTTTGATCAAGAGTCATTCATTTCAGCAGTAAGTCTCTTTCAACTTTAGAACAGAATTTGAACCATAATATTGAGTGTATTATCCAATGGTCACGTGAAATTTATAATCTCATTAATGTTTCATTGAATTAAGTTGCAGGGAAAACATCTTTCAGATTGATTATGTGCTTTATTTTGTCATATCCTGAAAATTATTTGTAATTATATGATATTCCATTGATTACAAAATGTTATGGTTTGGATGTGGGGTGCCCCATAAAGCTCTTGTGTTACTGCAGAAATGTTCAGAGGTGAAACGATTAAATTATAAGAACTGTAACCTAATCAGAATATTTATGTGTTTGTCATGTTCCTGATTTGAATGGAGTACTAGGTATGTTAAATGTAGGCAGGTGGGGCATAGCTGGACAAAGTAGGTCACTAGAGGTGTACAGCCCTTGGGCCCTTGGGGCTTATTTTTTGTACCTGGCTCCTCTGATCTTCTGTTGGGCATTTCTCTCTCTCTCTCTCTCTCTCCCCCTCTCCCCCCTACCCCCACTCTCCTCTTCCCCAGCTGCCATACTCTGACCAGCTTTCCTCTGCTCCCCCTTGGTCATGATGTTTGACAGAGAGCAATGGGGTTGGCTAATCATGCACAGAACCTCTGAAGTTGTGACATCAGGATAAACTTTTCCTCCTCTAAGTTGCTCTTGTCAGGCATTTTGATCATAGTGATGTAAAGGTGACTATCACACAGAGCGCTTTCAAAACATCTTCTCACCCATCCTTACTAATATCTAATGACATAGGGCAGATATTTTCATCCCAACTCAAAGAAAAATAACTAAAAATAAATTTTAGAAATTTGACACATGGAGTTAATATGATTCCCCTTTATAGTGTCTGAATTCAAACTAAATTTTTAATTCTGTATTTTGCTAGATACTTGCATATATCCATCCTTTTTAACTTTGAGAAAAATAAAATTATTATTCACATTTAAAATTAACTTAATTCAAAGAGCTAAGCATATTTATTCTCTGTATTGTTCTAAGAGCTTTGATTTTAACGATTGTATTTTAAATTACTTTAAACAATTAGTTATTCAGATAGTTTATAAACACATCCTCTTTGGATATATATTTTTGATATTAAAAAAAGAGAAGCAGAGAAGAATAAAAATACATGCAGCATAGTTCAATTCCCTCAAAACTATTTTGAATACATACTATTGGTGATCAGTTCTTTTGATACTTCCTTGGCTTCTTTCTAATTACAATAGAAGAATATAGACAAAATATAAATGTTTTTTTCCAACTCAGCAGGAAAGGATTCAGGGGGGGTTACATGAGATATAAGAAGACCTTGCACCATTCCCTGAAGATAAATATCACCTTGTATATTTGTGGTTTGTTAAATTTATCAATGCACCACTGAAGGGTCTGTCTTAGTGTATGTGAAAGGTCGCTGTGAACGAGGTCCTTGGTGATCAAGAGTCTCTCTTTAACAAGGTCCTCAATGGTTTGTATTCTCTAAGAAGCTTTCAAAATTCTGTTGTTTGGCTATGATAAGCACAGTGAGAGTAAACCAAACATTAAGAGGACAAGACAATGAATTTGTGTGCCTAATTTCTAAGGTTTCCTTCCAATTCTGAGACAAATGACTGGATGAAGCAAAGACACACACACACACACACACACACACACACACACATACTTTTTCTCTCTCATATACCTGTAGAACCACAGAAATTAGTATGGACATTGGGACTTTGACCCAAAGTTGAGTCAGCAGGAGATTTGAAAGGAAGCAGGGGCTAAAAGACCTCTCTTCCATTCTCACCAGCACATGGGTTTAAATTAACATGTAGATAATCATAATGGGCAGATAAATACTTAGATGCATGCGTATTTCTGTATAATTTTAGGGGAAAACTCTTTCTAAACACATCTCCATAGTACTGGTGCTAAAAATATCACATTTGACAATCTCCTTAAAATTTATTTCTTTTACATATGGTTTTTTTTCTTTAAAAAAATGCCTTTACCATAGGATGCATTTCCATAGCAACAGGAATTTGAGTATTTGCAGTAGAAGTTAACCTGATACTTAGTGCTACTTGAACCAAGTCTCACCATCGTTTTGACAACATGTATCTTGTTATTTTTTGAAGAAGAGGGGATCATGGGAGTAGATATTATTCTTGCCTCATACAAAGGCTTTCTTTCCTTTGCTTCATGGTTTTTACTTCTTATTTTTGGAAGAATTTCACCTGATTCTACAGATTTAATTTCTTTCTTTATTCCCAAACTCACTATGTTTCCCCTGCTGTGTTGTAGATTTCTCATTTAAGCAGTATTTTTCACTGCACAAATGCAAAGGCATGAGGTATGAAATATAGGAGGAAATAGGTAAAATACTCTGAAGAAATTAGGGAAATGGAAAGTTGTGTATGCCAAGGCCTAGGTTTGATTTTCATTTCAGGCCCGAAGGTGGTATATCTTGCATATTTTTTTTTATTTTTATCAATTGACCAACCTCATGTAATTGTATATATATATATATTGAATATATAAATGTAAATACACACACATATATGTACATGTATGGGTTGACTAGAAATAAAATACAATGGAAATCTTTTATTTTAATATTTTCCTCAAAATCCTCTTTTGAACACTGTCATACAATCACTGGTCACTTGAATCCATTGTGGCTGTCCATCTCAGCCCTCCCTGATACAGAATCAATCATAAATCCCTGCATACATTGGGCACACCTTTGGGGCTCCCTAGCAACAGTTTGGTGCAATAACTTTTAAAAGCTGTTTAAAGATAGATTTATATTTTTCAATTTTTCAGTCCAACAGTAAAGGCAATACTTCTTAATCTTGAAGAAGGGGAATACTCAATTTGGAGGATTTAAGATCATTTATTATATTATCAGCTGTCCTATTCTTATATCCTTTTCCCCAGCTTCACTGCATCCTTGAAAACAGTGGCCTTAAAACCAGATTAGTTGTGAAAATCTGTATTCTGGAAGCTGTTGGAAGGCCTTATCCACATCTGATTGTGGGGTAGCCCCCAGAGAAACTGCATTCAAAGGACGTGGCTTCAGTGCACCCCTTTCAGATTGTTCAGGGGGAAACATCCCATCCCCAGGGTGTAAATGAAGTAATGTGAGAAACTGCAAAAGATCACCTGTGTTCAAAGTGATGATAAAAACAGGAGGTTAGACACAAATGTAAGTTAAATGTACGGATGAGGTGTTCACTAAGGTCATTAAAAGCTCTGACCCATTAAGGAAAACTGGGAAGGCCAACCACATGTGTGGGACACCAACATGGTCAGCAAAGACCTTAGAAAACATGACTAATGGTTAGGTTTCTTGTGATGAGGAGGACTAAGGCAGAATTGCCAACTTCCGAGTTTAAGGAATGTACCCCTGAAAAGGCTGGATTTGAGGGACTCAAGGAATTTGCTGTGTGGCCACACTGTTCACAAAGTTATCTGTTATAGCAACAGAAAACAGATTAAAATGTTGTCTTCCCCAGGGAGATTCTCCAGCGCCAGCCTCACCCCAATCCCAAATCCCTTCCCTATAGCCCACCCCAATCCCTTCCCCTCCCTATCGCCACACCCTAATCCCTTCCTGCACCCTATAAAAGTTGGCAACAAAAGAACTAAGGGACGATTTTCCTGGCACACCGCTTTTAGGTGTAAGGGTGGTCATTCCTGGCCAGCTAAAATAAAGGCTTCTTTTGGCTTTACCTGATCGGCTTGGATGATTTTATTTTCTTTGGGTACAACAATGAAGCTGGACCCACACGTGGCATTTTGAAATTAGAAGCAGGTTAGGAGAGAATAGTATCCAGTGCGGTTCCTCACAGAGGAAAAGGAAGTGTCAAAACAGCAAATACACGGGACTAGTTCTTATAAACTCTCATTCATCTATAAATTTTTCTATTTGTACAGTTAGACATTTCATTGGAGCTTTTTCTTTGTTTTTCTGTGTGTAAGTGCTTCATTGTTGGGCAATAGGCTACTTAGGAAAAAAAGGTATAAAGTATACCTTTTAACTTATTGTAAATGCTGCACTGGTCTGATATAAAGACACCCTTGCTCAAATTTATCATTGATTATCTGTATTGTGCCTTTTTTGAGATTTTATCAGTGAAGAATACTAAAATAACTCTTAAGCAAATCTTCCTAGACTTTAAATCTTCCCAAACTAAAATGTCAGTACTACAACTTTCAAACTACTGAAAAAACTTTGTTAAAAGTAAGAGGATTTTAGTGATTGTTGTCAAAACTCCTTGAGTTTCTTCTGCATGCAAGGTCATTTAAAAGTTGCAGAAGATTCTGTCCACAACTTTTCCATTGTTCAGTTTTCTGTGTGGTCATTGTTACATTCACGCTAACACCACGACTCATGCTGTCACCATACCACAGGAGGTGATGGTTGAGAGCTGGGACAGAGGAAAGGGAGTCCAGAATACCAATGCAAAACTTCACATGAAAACATCGTTAAAATTAAAATTTCAAAACAATTGTCAGACATCTGAAAATCTAGAAAATTTTATGAGAAAAGTTAAAAATAAATATTTTAATGGATTCTTGTTTTTAAACTACATAGTTACCATCATCATTATTATTGGTCCATCACATATTCATATTCATGAAGTTTGAAAATATATACAACAGTATATATTTAAATAATATATGTGCACACAAATATTTTGCAAAATTTATATTAATGTATGTTTTACATAAGAACATTATTTGCATACTACAAACCAAACTCAATTTTTATATAAAATTCAGATAAAGAAGAGTTAAGATTGGTTTGTAAGCCTTAGAATACACTGTGTGTGTTTCAACAACCACATTCAGATCTTATCTTTCTATTCCTGTAATACGAATGAAAATCCCCCCTTCTATTTATAATAGAAAAGTTATTCCACTCCTGTTAAGGACTTTACTTTCATAGCTCATTTTTTTTAATAAGATTTTAAATCCAAGGTTGATTGTTATTTGCCAGTTCTTTTTATAAAATGAACCAAAAATTCTGGAAATACTTACAGAGAATCATATCTTTCCTGTTGATTTCATAAAAGACTACCTCACAGAAAGACACCTCTAGAAAAGACTAGAGTGCATTCCACACTCACCTACCTGAATTTTAGACCTGCTTGGTGGCACATAATGTTCTAGAGATGTCAAAGTCATTGTCTGAAGACATTTATTTTGTGAATATTTGGCCATCTTCATATCGTACTTTCTTCTGAAGAGAAACAAGCATGTCAGTGGCCTGTAACATTTACATTTCATATAATCTCTTCAAGTGATAACACAATCAGAAGATGAAGGAATTTCAATCTAAAGAAAAGATTTGAGTGTTAGCAAATAAGATAATGCATACTTGATGGAAGATATTAAATATGTGCAGGGTGCTGTTACTATCTGTACTATAGGACCTCATCTGCTCTGATGAGTCATTAAAATACTTTCTAATTATCAAGGGTTAGTTTTCTAATACATTACTGACATACAGAAGGAAGTCTCTAACCCACTATGTGCTGCTCTGAAATTTGAACTTGTCAAGAAAACTAGACATAGCAACTGTTCTAGCACTTACTAATAAAATAATGTGGTTTATCTATGTGGCAAATTTTATTCTCAGAGGTACCTTTATAAGTTATTAACACAGAATATAAATGGAGGAAAAATAGGTATTGGATAGAATAGGGCCTACCATCATTTAGAAAAACAACTCAGAATGCTCTAATTCTTCCTTTTCTCTTAATTTAAAATTAATGCATTTTTATACAGATAATTTGGGAGTCAGGAAAAGAAAATAAAAGCAAAATTAAGGGCACATAATAATAAAGCCATGGCCCCGATATAACTAATGTGTTGG
Source organism: Glaucomys volans (assembly GCA_020662805.1). NCBI lineage: Eukaryota > Metazoa > Chordata > Mammalia > Rodentia > Sciuridae > Glaucomys > Glaucomys volans. The sequence goes on along the minus strand of JAJEJO010000199.1, from coordinate 329,454 downwards.
TGTACTCCTTTTTAGACAACCTCTATGCCTCTTCAAACATATTTTATAAAATTTGTGTATAATTATATTGAACAAAATACTGTTTTAAAGTATCAACACAGTACTTATCAAGACAGGATGCTAAAAAATAAAAAATTAAGTGAACTTTATTTGTGTGAATGTACATACCTCTCTGGGATAAATTTAAGGATAGTTCTGTTACTCATGAGTTTTTCTAAATTGAAGACAGTACAGAGTTGAAGTGTCTCAGTACTACTTTTGACTAGCCAGTTTCACATATAAATTTCCTTTTTATCGTACAGTTTATATCTCATTTTATGATTTTATTTAAAAATAATAGCAATTACAAATACCCAACATTACAATATGCCCGTATGCTGATGGTGTCCACAGAATGTGCTAAACAATCACAGGCTTTTCTCAATCTCTGTCTCATAGATTTTGAGACTCATTTTTACTTTGGTCTCCTTTATAAATTCAGTAAATCTCACACTCAAACTCAGTACTGAATAACTTTCAATGGTCTGAGTTGTTTGTATGATTTTTTTCTAGTGATGGATTTGACCTTCAACTTGGTCATAGTCCTTTTATTTCTAAAAATATTTATTTATTTATTTCTTATTTATTTCTAATCTTAATCCTCTTTGGAGCAAAAAATCGAAATCCATAGTAGATTATGATCAAAATTTTAATTTTTAAATGATTCATTCAAATGGCAATTTCCATGAAAATGTATAACAATGTGGATTTTCCAGAAACAGTCAAAGGAAAGCTAATGCCTTAAGGAAAAGTAAGGACCACATCCTTGTTTATGAATGTTGATGTAACAAAATAGATTAGTAGAAGTAACACATATTGCATGTAGAGAAGTGGTAATGAATGTTGTTGAATATAGTTGAGATCAGTAGACCATTATATCTTGAGTTCAATGAAAACAGAGTCTACACTCCACATCCTCACATGCTATTACTTAGATAAGAACAAAGGCACCATTATAAAAGTCAGCCTTCCAAGCTATATCTACACAGCAGTGTACTCATGGATAATGTGACAGATAAGAATAAGAGCAGAATATGCTTGGTGAGAAAACAGCAATGAACTCATTGACTTCAGGATAAACAGCTCAATATCATGGAATTCTATAATGTGTTGGGTATATTTAGAACACACATATTTACCAATGTGTAAGTATTCAGACCACTTTTACTTGGAAAATATTTTAATTGTTTTGTTTCTTTTGTATAAAGTGATGATCTGGTTCACGTTCTTCCAGGATTTCACTTTGATAAGATCATGTTTCTCAAACCAAGGGCCACATAAGAGTTGTACATAACAGCTACAGAAGTAATCTTCGACAAATAATGAACTCCCAGGGCTTTGTGGAAGCCTGTTCACACCTGGAAGGGAGTCTGCTGAAGCCTGAAATCTGAACACACTGAACAGACCTAACAATGATTGCCTGTTAGTTACAGGTGGATCACCTCCATGAGATTTTGAAATAGTTTCAATTATATATTGATTAACCTAGATGGAATGTAATTCCTGATATGTGTCCCTCTCAAGAAATCCATTCCAACTTTTTTGGGGGGGATTTCTGTAAGTTACCCCAATACCCTTTACCATATTCATTTTTGACTTAAAATAGTGACTTCTTTTTTGTACCTAACAATCTTAAGACATGGAAACATTTTCTCCATACTGACCTGTGTATCAATTAAGTTTGTTCTCTTTGATCAACTCCTTACCAACCTATAAGAAATTAATTTTATAGAAATGTTTTCATATACTAATTTAGAAATGCCCATGGAATGGTAAAGCTATAGGCACAATTCACTGGAATATTTCAAATATACAATCCCTGTAAGTCATGTGAGTAGTTCATTCTACACAAAATATTATAAAACAATACATAAGCAACATTTTTCAGTTCTATTCCTAGCAAACTGTTAAAGCTACAGTACAGAAAGTCAACAGTGCCCTAAAAAAATTTGAAACTTTATATTGTCCATCTTACAAATTCAGGTTTTTCAGATGTTTTTCCAGTGGGATATTTTGAAAAACCTCACTCAAATGACTGTATTGCACATACGACAGTTTGCAAGATGTTGTAAGGATTCCCAAGCTACCATTTGATAGCTTTTTATAGGAGTTCAAAGGAAAAAAAATATTCCCCAAATTTGAAGAATTCAATTTGTATTTGCACTATATTAAATCTGTTTTTAAAGGTAGAGAATTCAAAAATGGGCATTCAGTCATTCAAGATACATTGAACTCAAATGTTGCAATGCACTGTGGCATGAAAATGGATAAAGTAGGAACAGTAGATAGATAGTCACTCTCCATCACAGAGAACCATAGCCCCAGGCTTCCAGGGTGTTGCAGTTGAATTAGTTTGAGCTACATTGCCCGCCAACTACTGTGCTCATACAGTGAGCCATGGACTCTTATTTAATGCTTTCCTTATGCTATTTCATTTATTTTTATTCAATATTTTCAATAATTGATGAAATAAGCTGGAATCATTGTATTTTTATTTGAGCAAATGAACCCAGAACTAGCACAGGTTAAATAATTCTTTGAAGTTTATAACTTTTAAATGATAGAGATAACATGTCAATTTGGTATTTAGTGAATCCGAAACCTATGCCTTTAGAATACTAAACACCAATGAAAAATGTTTTTAGTTCTTGAAATTGTTGTAAAATTCAAGTTGCATTAAATTACAAATTAATAATACCGTTTTGTTACACATTTATAAATAGGTCTTTCTCAAAGAAGATATTGTTCAAGAGGCAACAGAGAATTCTTGCTTAATTTGCTACAAAAGTTTTAGTAGCGGGGAGCGGAGCTGTTTGCCAGCCCCAGCGGGGAATTTGGGCCCGGTCGGCGACATTCTACAGCTTCCCTGGCGGAGAGACTCCATTTTGACCTCTGAGCCCTCGGACCTAAGCCCACCCCTTTCCCCGGGGACACAGCTCTGCGGCTTGAGGTGAGATTTACCCAGGAGCGGAGCTGCTTGCCGGCCCCAGCGGGAATTTGGGCCTGGTCGGCGCCATTCTCCAGCTTCCCTGGTGGAGAGACTCCATTTTGACCTCTCTGAGCCCTCGGTCCTAAGCCCACCCCTTTCGCTGGGACACGGTGCTGCGGCTCCAGGGACACGGCGCTGCGGCTCCAGGGACACAGTGCGGCATCTCCTGGTTGCCTCTGCCCAGAAACATTGATCATTCCCAACCTGGAGGTGGTGAGATAGAGGCTATCTTGGTTCACCACTTGATCAAGCACCTCTCAAACATCTGGTGAGTTGCTGGAAATCTGCAGGGACACTCTGGGTCTTTACAGGAAAGTTGCAATCCCTCTGATTTGCACTACTAGAGGGGAGGATATATGAGCAGCATGGGAAGACACGGGAAGAAAGTGTCCCAAACAAACCTGGATGGTGCATAAGGAGATCCTAAGGACAGCACGGTAGAGGGAATGACAGAAATGGAGTTCAGAATGTTCATAATTAAAATGATAAGAGAAAAGAATGAGGTGACGAGAGAGCAGATTCAGGCTATGAATAATCAACTATTAGAGCAATTTCAGGAAGCAAAAAATCATTTCAATAAAGAGATAGAAGTTCTGAGAAAAAAACAAACAGAAATCCTTGAAGAAAACAAGGAAATGAAGGAAACAATCAACCAAGTTAAAAACTCAATAGAAAGCATAATTAATAGAATAGATCACTTGGAAGACAGAACCTCAGACAATGAAGACAAAATATTTAATCTTGAAAACAAAGTCAAACAAACAGAGAAGATGGTTAGGAATCATGAACGAACCCTCCAAGAAATATGGGACATCATGAAAAGACCAAATTTAAGAGTTATTGGGATTGAGGAAGGCACAGAGATACAAACCAAGGGTATGAACAATCTGTTCAATGAAATAATATCAGAAAATTTCCCAAATATGATGAATGAGATGGAAAATCAATTACAAGAGGCCTACAGGACAGCAAACGCACAGAATTTCAACAGATCCACACCAAGGCACATTATAATGAAAATACCTAACATACAAAGCAAAGATAGAATTTTAAAGGCAGCGAGAGAAAAGCAGCAGATTACCTACAGGGGGAAACCAATACAGATATCAGCAGATTTCTCAGCCCAGACCCTAAAAGCAAGAAGGGCCTGGAACAACATATTTCAAGCTCTGAAAGAAAATGGATGCCAACCAAGAATCTTATATCCAGCAAAACTTACCTTCAGATATGATGACGAAATAAAATCCTTCCATGATAAACAAAAGCTTAAAGAATTCACAAAGAGAAAGCCTGCCCTACAGAACATTCTCAACAAAATATTCGAAGAGGAGAAATGAAAAATAACAATCTCAGTCACCATGGGGAGGAACTACCCTAAAGAAGGGGTCAATCAAAGGAGAAACAAAGTTAAGCTAAAAACCCTAAAAAAGCTAAAATGACAGGAAATACAAGTCATATCTCAATAATAACCCTGAATGTAAATGGCCTAAACTCATCAATCAAAAGACATAGACTGGCAGACTGGATTAAAAAGAAAGACCCAACAATATGCTGCCTTCAAGAGACTCATCTCATAGAAAAACATGCCCACAGACTAAAGGTGAAAGGTTGGGAAAAAGCATACCATGCACACGGACTGAGCAAAAAAGCTGGGGTTTCCATTTTCATTTCAGACAAAGCAGACTTCAAACAAAAGATAGTCAGAAGGGATAAAGAAGGACATTTCATATTGCTTAAAGGTAGCATAAATCAACAGGACATAACAATCATAAATATTTATGCACCAAACAATGGTGCATCCATGTATGTCAATCAGATCCTTCTCAATTTCAGGAATCAAATAGACCAAAACACAATAATACTCGGAGACTTTAACACTCCTCTCTCACCGTTGGACAGATCTTCCAAACAAAAATTGAATAAAGAAACTATAGGACTCAATGACACAATCGCTAATTTGGACTTAACGGACATATATAGAATATTCCATCCATCAAAAAGCGAATACACATTCTTCTCAGCAGCTCATGGGTCCTTCTCTAAAATAGACCATATGTTATGCCACAAAGCTACTCTTAACAAATACAAAAACATAGAGATACTACCTTGTATACTATCAGATCATAATGGCATGAAATTAGACATCAACGAGAAAGTTAGAAACAGAAACTACTCCAAGACCTGGAGATTAAATAACATGCTATTGAATGATACATGGATAACAGAAGACATTAGGGGGGAAATTAAAAGATTCTTAGAGGTCGACGAGAATAAAGATACAACATATCGAAATCTCTGGGACACTATGAAAGCAGTGCTAAGAGGAAAGTTCATTGCAGAGAGTGCATTTAATAAAAGAATGAAAAGTCAACAAATCAATGACCTCACATTACAGCTCAAAGCCCTAGAAAAAGAGGAACAGATCATCACCAAAAGTAGTAGAAGACAGGAAATAATCAAAATCAGAGCTGAAATCAAGGAAATTGAAACAAAAGAAACAATTCAAAAAATTGACGAAACAAAAAGTTGGTTCTTTGAAAAAATAAACAAAATTGACAAACCCTTAGCCACGCTAACAAAGAGAAGGAGAGAGAAACTCCAAATTACTAAAATCCATGATGGAAATGGAAATATTACAACAGACACAACTGAAATACAAAACATAATAAGAAGCTACTTTGAAAATTTATACTCTAACAAAATAGAAAACCTGGAAGACATCAACATGTTCCTAGAGGCATATGAGCCACCCAAACTGAATCTGGAGGACATACACAACTTAAATAGATCAATTTCAAGCAATGAAATAGAGGAAGTCATCAAAAGCCTACCAACAAAGAAAAGTCCGGGACCAGATGGATTCACAGCCGAGTTCTTCAAGACCTTCAAAGAAGAGCTCATTCCAATACTCCTCAAAGTATTTCATGAAATAGAGGAGGAGGGAACCCTTCCAAACTCATTCTATGAAGCTAATATCACCCTGATACCAAAACCAGAGAAGGACACATCAAGGAAAGAAAATTTCAGACCCATATCTCTAATGAACATTGATGCAAAAATTCTTAACAAAATTTTAGCGAATCTCATACAAAAACATATTAAAAAGATAGTGCACCATGATCAAGTGGGTTTCATCCCAGGGATGCAAGGTTGGTTCAACATCCGGAAATCAATCAATGTAATTCACCACATCAACAGACTTAAGGTCAAGAACCACATGATTATTTCAATAGACGCAGAGAAAGCATTTGATAAAATACAGCATCCCTTCATGCTCAAAACACTAGAAAAAATAGGGATAGTGGGGACATTCCTTAACATTGTAAAGGCTATTTATGCTAAGCCTACAGCTAACATCATTCTAAATGGAGAAAAATTGAAAGCATTCCCCTTGAGAACTGGAACAAGACAGGGATGCCCTCTTTCACCACTACTATTCAACATCGTTCTTGAAACTCTAGCCAGAGCAATTAGACAGACTAAAGAAATTAGAGGAATACGAATAGGAAAAGAAGAGATCAAACTATCCCTATTTGCTGATGACATGATTCTCTATCTAGAAGATCCTAAGAATTCCACCAGAAAACTACTGGAACTCATTAATGAATTTAGCAATGTAGCAGGATATAAAATTAATGCTCATAAATCTAATGCATTTTTATTTGTAAGTGATGCATCCTCTGAGAGAGAAATTAGGAAAACTACCCCATTCACACTAACCTCAAAAAAAATAAAATACTTGGGAATCAATCTAACAAAAGATGTGAAAGACCTCTACACTGAGAACTACAGAACGCTAAAGAAAGAAGTTAAAGAGCATCTGAGAATATGGAAAGATCTCCCATGTTCTTGGATAGGCAGAATTAATATTGTCAAAATGGCCATACTTCCAAAAATGCTATACAAATTCAATGCAATTCCAATTAAAATCCCAATGATGGACCTTATAGAAATAGAGCAAGCAATCATGAAATTCATATGGAAGAATAAGAGACCCAGAATTGCTAAAGCAATCCTTAGCAAGAAGAGCAAAGCAGGGGGTTTCACAATACCAGACCTCCAACTATATTACAGAGCAATAGTAACAAAAACAGCATGGTATTGGTACCAAAATAGACAGGTAGATCAATGGTACAGAACAGAGGACACAGAGACAAACCCAAATAAGTACAGGTATCTCAGACTTGACAAAGGAGCAAAAACATGCAATGGAGAAAAGACAGCCTCTTCAACAAATGGTGCTGGGAAAACTGGAAATCCATATGCAGCAAAATGAAACTAAACCCATATCTCTCACCCTGTACAAAACTCAACTCAAAGTGGATCAAGGACCTAGAAATCAGACCAGAGACTCTGCACCTAATAGAAGAGAAAATAGGTCCAAATCTTCATCATGTTGGCCTAGGACCAGATTTCCTTAACATGACTCCCAAAGCGCAAGAAATAAAAGCACGAATCAATGATTGGGATAGAGTGAAACTAAAAAGCTTCTTCTCAGCAAAGGAAACAATCAGCAATGTGAAGAGAGAGCCTTCAGAGTGGGAGAAAATCTTTGCCACACACACTTCGGACAGAGCACTAATCTCCAGAATCTACCAAGTACTCAAAAATCTTTACACCACGAACACCAACAACCCAATCAATAAATGGGCCAAGGAAATGAACAGACACTTTACAGAGGAAGATCTACAAGCAATCAGCAGATTTATGAAAAAATGTTCAACATCACTCGTTATAAGAGAAATGCAAATCAAAACCACCTTAAGATTTCATCTTACCCCAATTAGAATGTCTTTTATCAAGAACACAGGCAACAACAGGTGTTGGCGAGGATGTGGGGAAAAGGGTACACTCATACATTGCTGGTGGGAGTGCAAGTTGGTGCAGCCACTCTGGAAAGCAGTGTGGAGATTCCTTAGAAAACTTGGAATGGATCCACCATTTGACCCTGCTATCCCACTCCTTGGCTTATACCCAAAGGACTTAAAATCAGATTGCCTCAGTGATGCAGCCACATCAATGTTCATAGCTGCTCAATTCACAATAGCTAGATTATGGAATCAACCTAGATGCCCTTCAGTAGATGAATGGATAAAGAAACTGTGGTATATATACACAATGGAATATTACTCAGCTATAAGGAAGAATAAAATTATGGCATTTGTTGGTAAATGGATGATGTTGGAAACTGTTATGCTAAGTGAGATCAGCCAATCACATAAATCCAAAAGCCGAATGGTCTCTCTGATAAATGAATGATGATGCATAATGTGGGGGGGAAAGATGGCAAGAATGGAGGAAAGATAGCTAGCATAGAGGGAAGGGAGGGGTGGGGGCGGGTGGCGGGTAAAATTAATAACAGAGTGTGTGACAGATACCATTGCCCTGTGTAAATGCATGAACGCACAGATGGTCTGACTCTACTTTGTGTACAACCAGTGAAACAATAGCTGTACTCCATTTGTGTTCAATAAAAAAAAAAAAGTTTTAGTAGCATTTTAAAATATTTTCTAAATTCTTAATGTGTAGATAGAATGTATTGAATGTGTAGATGATTGATTGATAGATTTTTTGGGGGGAATAGACAGAAATATGGAAAGAAGTCAGGAAAGTAGGCATACACTTGTAATCCTAGTGACTTCAGAAGGCTAAGGCAGGAGGATCACAAGTTCAAGGCAAGCCTCAGTAATGTAGAGAACCATGTCTCAAAATAAAAAAGTAAAAAAGGTTGGGAATGTATCTCATTGTCAGGGCACCCTTGGGTTCAATCCCCAGTATTTCAAGTAATAAAAATTATAATAATAGTAATAATAATAATAATAGAAATATGAATAGATAAAGAAATGGAGGTTGAAAAGCAAGAATAGAAAAAGAAAGAATGAGAGACATTTTCTCTGTGTATGTGTTACGTTTTCTCAGGGGATTATTTAAGTAGCAGATTGGAAGTCTTTAGAAAAGATTAGAAAACAGAATTAGTATACTTTACAAGGTGCACTATATTGATCATGCATGCTCTAGGAAGAAGACAGGAAGCAATCTTTTTTAAATAGCTGATGGGACACATAGCCTTTTGTCCTAGCGGGCCAGTCTGTGTAGTATCTACTCACGTCTTCCGCTGTAGCCCAAAACTTCTGTTGTAGTGGCCTTTAATTGGGGCTCAGTTTTTAAGTTTCTGAGATTCATCCCCAGCCCATTTTATTTTTTATTTTGAGACAGGGTCTCACTAAGTCCTTAAGGCCTCACACTAAATTGGCCTAGAACTTGTGATCTTCCTGCCTCAGTCGCTAGGATTAGAGTCATGTGCCAATGCACCTGGCTAGGATTATAAGTTTTAGTTTAAGTATTAAAAAGTAATGAGGAGCTGGGGATATGGCTCAGTTGCTAGAATGCTTTCTTTGCAAGCATAAGGTCCTGGGTTCAATCCTCAGCACTGCAAAAAAAAAAAAAAAAAAAAGCAAACAAACAGAACAAAAAAAAAAAAAAAGAAAGCAATGGAAAATAACCAATTTTTCTGTTAATAAAACAACCAATTTTCTCATTTATGAATCAGCTGGTTAGAAAACCAAAATCATTTGGCAAAGCTCTAATTATAAAGATCACTGTACGTCTGCCCTTGAAGGGCTCTCCTCTAAATGTATTTTTCACTTTGGCTCAAAACTGAAACTTTAAGAGACTTGCATCATTCCATTTGACTGAGTCCTATCATGGGAAAATGGGCAACTTGTTTCTCATGTGAAAGTGATCTATCTTTAGTGCTCTCTTTTCTGCCCTGTGGAGATGAACACATTTTGTCACTGAAGAATGATGGAGACTCCTCAGCAGTGCTATGCATTAGCACTCGTTTCTCCCGTGTCCATAAAAACACAGGAATAATAGAGTGGAAGTGACTTGCAATACTTAACTTCAGGGTATGACCTATGGGATTACGATACAAGCAACTGAGTCATTTATCTTTACGTGGAATTTTCTATCAATCATATACTAACTAATTCTCTGGTAAAAGTCTGTACATTCCAAAAAGTTATTAGACATAAAGTTGTATGAAATTTCAAGTCACTTTCATACAGACAGATTTTATTATAGATATTGGCATAGGCTTAGATATTACATATTTTGAATCTTAAATCATCCAAGTTTAAGTAACAAAACTTGGATCACAAGTTCAAAACTATTCCAGATTTATTGATTTCAAAATTCTCCCCTTAAAGAGAAAAAAATAATTGAGAAATAAATTTGAATTTAGAAATAAGTACTCTTCTTAAAATTTATTTTCCTTATGTTCTTAGAAGGCATTAAGGCTCATCATATAATCTCAGGAAATCAAAAAATACTTGCAGCTAAGCAAAGAAAGCATACAATTCATTTAGTTAATAATTTTATTGAACAATTTTTGATAATTGAGCTGATATTTTTAGGCCTCAATATTATTTCTGCGGAATGTCTTCTGTTAGAAAAATTTTAAAGTTAGTGGAATATCAGGAGTAAATGGTTCCAGGGATTTCAATTATCAAAGGGAACACATGTATGAAAATATTTTGATGTGTCAAATATGCTCAAGACTAATTTTAGGTGGTTATGAAACTAGAGTTACCAGGCTGAGAGGCAAGTTGGTTTATTGAGAGACTCTAGAAACCGTGCACTACATTTATTTCCATCAAAGATTTTTGTGTTAAGAGATTTTTGTTCGTTTTGTTTTAATTAGAGCAAACAACTTGCCCATGGGGTATCTAAACTTAGAACAAATTTGACATCGAAATGCAGTTTATGATCTCTGAGGAAAAATTAAAGAGAACTAAAGGAATTTTCCCCAGAATTAAAATCACAAAACAAAACAGATACTCCAATTTACTTTGGGTTCTCAGTGATATAATTTTGTCTTCGGGCTTTATAACACTGTGCCATTTTTGCACTCTAAAAATAAAAGATTTTGGTTCAAAAGTTCACATATGTACTATCTCTGTAATTTTGCTTTAGATCTATAGTTCTAAAACTCTTCTAAATTGTAAAGTTTACTGAAAATCTAGTACACTGTGTGCTCGAATAGACTGCTAAGGGTGATGCACTAAGATGGCGAAAAAAGTTGTACCAGGTAAATATGCATCAAACATTGCATATCTTTGCTAAATTTAGGTGGCAGATGGTCATGTGAAAGGATCCTTTGTATGTGCAACACCCTAAAAAGCAACAAAGGTTTGTGTATAGTATGTATATATTCTTATTTTTTATAGAATATATATATTCTTCATTTGAATTTTAACCAATATGAATGAGTGATGGAGTAGAGATTATAATGAAAATCATTAACTGTCATTTATTTTTTTCTGCAAGCCCTTAACTTGATACAACATTTAGTCATAAAACAATTCATCCTTTTAAGAGATGATATGATGTTCCCCATTTTAGTTTATTTTATATTATCTGTTTCCTGTCAATTTATATCATGTTCAATAGTGGAAGAAGATAGGATATCCACTAACATGGGCTCCCAGTACTCAGATATTTAATGCTCTTAAATCAACTTGGTATTGCCTGGTCAATTCTAGAGGCTAGAAAGAATCATTTGAAGCAATGCTTATCTGCAGTAAGTGCATATATTTTATCAGAAAATATGGAGAATCTTAGCTATTATAAATCTGTTCATGACTTTATATATATATACATATATATATATATGAGAACAAATGTTGAAATTTTAAACTATAATACATATATATGAAAGAAGATATAATACATTTCACTAGGAGTATACTAAGGTGTAGGATCATACCATTTCCTCAGTACATGGCATTAGACAGACCCAACATTCACTTAACCTCTCAATGCTTCAGTTTTCCTATTTTTGGAAAATGAGTGGTTATCTCAAAATGTATTTTTTTTCCTGGAAATAGAATAAAAACTTTCATTTTAAAAATCCATTCACATTTTTCCTAAGTAAAATAATGTGATCATTTCTCATTTTGGCATGATGAAATAGTGTACATATGTAGATACAACTCAGCCATATGTGAAATAAAGTTCTACACATTCACTTCCTATCTTTCAACATTTAATAGCTTTATTTTCATATTAAACAGTCTTCCACCTAATTTCCTAGGTATCACAATTTATTCACTATTTTTCATGATGGCCTCAGTAAATTTTACAAAGATTAAATTATCATTTTCATGCTCAAAAGTATCCACCAGTTGCACAACAAATTTTCTGTTTAAATTTAGAATTTAAAGTATGGAACTATTCTCTAGCAGTGGTCATAGACAAGTTAATTGATATGTCACGGTTTGGCATCTGGCTGATTTTGTGTTTGTAAATTGTGTGTGTATGTTTGTATGTTTACTCAATTTAAAAATGAAATTGTTCAAAAATTTATTTTCTGGTTGGATATATTTGATTAAAAATAAAAGCCATACTGTTCCACCATGTATGTTTCTACCTTCTACTATGTTTCATGTTTCTACCTTCTACTATGCAAATCATGGTCTAATATTGCAATATCATTTGAAGGTAAGCCATGAATAGTAAAGATAGATTTCCTAACTTATAAAATAACCATGAAAATGACAAAAGAGATAACCCTAGTATCTAATAAAGGAAAAAATAGAGTTCAAAAATAGATGCAAAACAGGTAGAAAAAGAAAACATGTGCACCAAAAGTCTATTAAAAAATAGAAAAGAAATAGACATCAAGCTGAAACCCTATCATGTAAGTAATCTAATTATGTGTGAATGGTGTACACTCCACTTAAAACTCAGAATTTATCAGATTGGATAGAGAGTAAGGCACAAGTGCACATAGCTAAGAAAAATATATGTTGAATATGTAGACATAAATATGTAAAAAATAGCACTCTGTCAACAGTAGTTAAAGGAATTGCAATAACAATTACTGGACAGTGTAGGTTTTAAATCAAAGAATACAATCATCGTGAAATAAGTTTTTTCTTAAATAAAAAGAGTTCAGCTAATGAAGAGATCATAATGTTGTTAAGTATATGCATAACTTCAAACTGCATAAAAACACTGACAGAACTGTAAGCAAAATAGATATTCTGCAAATTAGACATGCTACACAGATTTCAATGCAATTCTCTGAAAGATGCACAAAGTTCAGAGATAAATTCAATAAATATATTCAAGAATTCAGCAATACTGTCAACCAAATTGACATTTGGTAGTTACAGAATATTCTACCCACCAATGGTAAAATACATGCTGTATCCTTGAATATATGTGACATTGCTCAAAATATACTGTACTGTGGATCATGAAGTAAATCTCAGTATAAGGATGTTTCTTCATACAAAAATTTATTTCTAATCCAATTACACAAGAAATAAACAGAAAAAAATCTCTTTAAAATCTCCACATAATTATAAATCACATAGAATACTTTTAAATAAGTAATGAGTCAAAAAAAATAAAAGGACATTAGAATAAATTTTGAACAGAATATACTTGAAAACACACTATGGAAAAATTTTAGGATGCTGCTAAGAAATAACACATTGCATGATATTGATAGCAGTCCCACAGAGAAGAAAGAAAGTCAGTGAGCTAGGTTTTCATTTTGAGTAATTAGAAAAATAAAAACATATTGTCTAAAATAAGCAAATAAAAATTTATTAAGTCTAAAGTAAACACATGAAAAGAAATTATAAAGACCAGTAATCAGTAAAGAGAAATAGATACTAAGTAAAACAGAGCCCAGTCCTTTGAGAAGATTAAGAAAACAGATCAACTTTCAGCAAGATTGATCAGAAGAAGAAAAAGAAAGAGTAGAAACATGTCCCCAGTGTCAGATATTAGAAAGACGGCATGACCTTAACTTATTCTGAATCCCAAAAGGCAAAAATTGCATAATTTGATGTCGATAAATAATAAAATAAATAAAATGGAAAAATTGATTGAAATATGTACCTACCTACTAAATTGCAGAAGCAAAACCAAAACAGCCTTACAGAAATTAATAAAATGGACGTGTAATTTAAACATTTCCCACAAAAAAGTTATAGGTCCTCTATATTGTATTCCACAGTACAGAACTAACTTCCATTGCCAACTATAGTGGTTATTGGGAGATGGACAGGTGGGGAGGGGAGAGAGAGGGAGGGAGGTTGGCTAATGGGCAGCCACCATGTGAGCACCGTAGTTCATGATAACCTAATTTTACTTTATTTTTATTAGAGGATAAAAATACATATATGTCATATTTTACAATATGCTTGACCCTGAGTTGTAGTAGAAGAACTAAAAACTTACAGGAACTAGATTTGTTGCTAGCATATTTTGAAATAAAATTAAACAGTGTTTATATTTAGTAATTAGAGGTTTAAAAAAAAAGATGGATTAAAAGTGTTCTTTCTATTCTTCTTTATGCCTCTAATATTTAAATTTTATTTTAAATTGAATGTATCTTGTGTGTTCCATTTTCCTCTGAGGTATTAATGGTTCTGAGAGGTCACAAAGAAATATCTAAATATTGTGACACAATATCCTTACCAAAACTGATTTATTACTAATTAAATGTCAAAATAATGGGTAAGGGTAAAGTGAGAGTTGGCATGTATATTATTAGTGTCACTTATGTTAACTCACTATTTCACAAAACAATAAATAATATACAATTCGACTAGTATATTTATGACTAAGTCATATTTTAAGTACTTTAATAAGCCAATGTTAGGTTTAGATGATTCAAATTCCAAAGCAGAGTTTGTTTGTTTACATTTCATTTTAGTTTAGCTTATAAATTTGTGTGACTGAGCGTTAATGTCCTATGTTACCAAGTCTTCTAGGGTACTCTTCTTACTAACAGAAGTTGGTATCAGCATTTAGCACTTAGCCAAGATTTTAGTTTTAAAAATTCTTTTGGTAAACACTTTGCATAGCTCCAGTGAATTAAATAACATCAGAAAACATGGACCAAGTTGGATTTGACTAGACTGCCTAGCACTTAAAACTAATCCAAAGGGAATGAAACCCCCCCTGCATATGGCTCAAGTACAGTTACAAACCAAGGCTGCATGTAAATGAGAATTTATAGGCAGCATGACCATCTGTCCAGAAAGTCCTTCCTGATTTGCTTGTGGAAATGTTGCAGGCTTAGTTAAAGCTAGCAGTTCCAGAGGGAAAATTGAGGAAGACAGCTGCCTCCTCTCTGCAGCAAAGCAAGGCAACTCTCACTAATAGGAGCTGGGACCTGTCTAACCTAATCACAGGGATCTCGAATGGCTTCTCAGCAGTCTCTCCATCTATCACTGACATAGCTGAATCCTTAAAATGTTTGATGCATGAGTAATGACTAATCTTTTTACTCTATTCAAATGAGATTTCTTGCCTTTTATAGATCATAGGCAACTCTAGTGGAAAAAAATAAATTAAGTAGGAGAAAAAGGGATGATATGTCGAGTGTGATAGGCTTCAAATCCAGCAGTAAAATAATATATAGCACACAATGGTAGAGGTTTTATACAAAAATACATGAAATGTTCTATTTCTTTAATAGGGATTGGGTTAACTTCAAATTTACTGTAAGTCAGTTAGTCTATATATGCACAATAATTTAAACCAGTTGACATGTTTGAAGAAGTGAAGTCATTGGCTGAGACCTAGTTACTGGCTTCATGTTCCTTGTCATTGGAAAAACCTTTCATGACATAAATATTAAAAGAGAGTTATATTGCGCTTTCCTTACGCTATAAGTTATACTAACTCTACATGAACTAATTGAGAAATGTAACTCTGTAGGAAATGGACCAAGACCATCATTATTGCCCTAGTACATGTATTATTATATAATTGCTGTGAATCTATATGGTGGACAACCATAGAAATGAAAAGTTGGACCTCATTTGTGTACAGTGAATCAAATGCAGTCTGTAAAAAATTTTAAAAATTATTTTTAAAAATCTGTTTAATGAAAATCAACCATTTTTTCAACCATTCTTTTCAGCACTTTTCATTGATTATGTTCCTTCTGAACACATAGTCTATTTCTTTTAATCAGTAGTCAATCCAAATACAAGCATATCACCAAAAAAATAGAAAACACAAAAACAAAAACAAACCAAAAAAGTGTTCTGTACCTGGTATTTATGTTCAGGAAAAAATAACTCAATTTGTCATTTTATCTAAAAAACAGTAAAAGATACTAATCTTTCAATGTTATTGTTCATAGTAAATAAACAACTGTAAAAGTTTTGATACATAGGAAGTAGTCAGTAAATGATATTGTTCATTCATCAGTTTGTCACTGAGTTCCTACCAAGTACTGTTATGGTAAGCCCCGGGTAGTTTCAGCTCACCGGGGTTAGAATGTAAGCTCGCAGGCAGGTGACCAAACCAGAGTCAGACAAAAGTAGCCAAATCAAACTTTATTGGGCGAAATGCCCAGCCCTCCAGGGTGAAAGTTGGGGTGGAAAGCCGGAGAAAATCGCACATGGCTCTGACTGCCCAGGGTTTTTATAGGGCTGGAATAGGCTAGAGGTCCTGCCCAGGAATAGGTGGACCAGGTGGCGTAAGGGTCAGCAGGTCGTATCCATTTGCATCTAATTTCTTCAGCACACTTGCAGTAGGCTGCCAGGTGTCCTTGCTTCCTCCCCCTGCAGCCACTTAAATCCGACCTGACAGTCACATTCTGAGGAGTTATTGATAATTAATGAACATCCACATTAGGCACTTATGAGAATTATCAAAAGTAGCTTTGCATGTGGTAAAGATTTTCTCCCATTCTGTAGGATCTCTCTTAGTGTTATTGATTGTTGCCTTTGCTGAGAAGATGCTTTTTAGATTGAATCCACTCCATTTATTGATTCTTAATTTTACTTCTTCAGCTTTAGGAGTCTTTTTTTTAATTTTTATTTTTTAATTTGATTCATTGTACACAAATGGGTTACAACATTCATTTCTCTAGTTGTGCACAATGTAGAGTTACACCATTTGTGTAATCATACGTGTACATTCTATTATCTTTCCTTCCCCCCGTCCCTCCCACCCCTCATTTTCTTCTATACAATCCATCATTTCTCCATTCTTGCCCACCCCCCGGCCCTGGTTATGTATCATCATCCACTTATCAGAGAAATCATTTGGCCTTTGGTTTTTTGGATTTGGTTTATTTCACTTAGCATGATATTCTCCAACTCCATCCATTGACTTGAAAATGTAATAATTTTATTCTTCTTTATGGCTAATAATATTCCACTGTGTATATATACCACAGCTTCTTTATCCATTCATCTGTTGAAAGCATCTAGGTTGATGCCACAATCTAGCTATTGTGAATTGAGCTGCTATAAACGTTGATGTAGCTGTGTCACTATAGTATGCTGATTTTATGTCCTTTGGATATAGGCCTAGGAGTGGGATAGTTGGGTCAAATGGTGGTTTCATTCCAAGTTTTCTAAGGAATCTCCATACTGTATAAGTCTTGATAAGGAAGTGAGATCCTAGGCCAATATGGTGAAGATTTGGGTCTAATTTTCCTCTATTAGGCACAGGGTCTCTTTTCTAGTGTCTAAGTCTTTGATCCATTTTGAGTTGAGTTTCATACAGGGTGAGAGATAGGGGGTTAATTTCATTTTGTTACATGTGTATTTCCAATTTTCCCCTCAACATTTGTTGAATAAATTATTTTTTCTTCAGTGAATGTTTTTGGCACCATTTTCTAGTATGAGATAACTCTATTTATGTAGGTTTGTCTCCGTGTCTTCTATTCTGTACCATTGGTCTGTGTGTCTGTTTTGGTGCCAATACCATGCCACTTTTATTACTGTAGCTCTGAGGTATAGTTTAAGTTCTGGTATTGTGATGCCTCCTGCTTCATTCTTCTTGCTAAGATTGCTTTGGCTATTCTGGGTCTCTTATTTTTCCAAATGAATTTCATGATTGCTTTTTCTAGTTCCATGAGAGCCTACTGAATGGGAGAAATTGTTTACAACATGCACCTCAGGTACTGCACTAATCTCTGGGATATATAAAGAACTCAAAAAATTTAATGAATAGCCTAATCAATAAATGGGCTAAGGAATCAAACAGACCCTTCACAGAAGAAAATATACAATCAATCAACAAATAAATGAAAAAATGTTTAACATCTAGCAATTAGAGAAATGCAAATCAAAACTACTCTAAGATTTCATCTCACTCTAGTCAGAATGGCAATCATCAAAAATACAAGCAACAATAAATGTTGGTGAGGATGAGGGGGAAAAGGTACACTCATACATTGTGGGACTGAAAATTTGTGCAACCACTGTGGAAAGTAATATGAAGATTCCTCAGAAAACTGTGAATGGAACTACCATTTGACCCAGTGATCCCACTCTTTGGCTTATTCTCAAAGGACTTAAAATCAGCATACTAAAGTGATATAGCCACATCAGTGTTTATAGCAGCTCAGCTCACAGTGACTAAAATATGGAACCTATCTAGGTGTCCTTCATCAGATGAGTGGATAAAGAAAATGTGGTATCTACACACAAGGAAATATTACTCAGCCTTAAAGAAGAATGAAACTATGGCATTTGCTGGTAAATGGGTGTACCTGGAGAATATCATGTTAAGCGACAAAAACCAATCCCCCCAAACCAAAAGCTGAATGTTTTCTTGAATATGTGGATGCTAATTCACAATAAGGGTTGGGGTAGCGACTAGGGAATAATAGAAGTTCTTTGGATTAGGTAGAGGAGAATGAAGGGAGAGGAGCGATATAGAGGTGGGAAGGATAGTGGAATGAATCAGACCTTATTGCCCTATCTACATATGTGAGTACACAATCAGTGTGATTCTACATTACATACAACCAGAAGAATGAGAAATTATACTCCATTTATGTAAAAAAAAAACTAGATTTGCTGAAATCCATAGTATGCTATAATCAAAATAAAAATAATTCTCTTTAAAGAACAATGAGTCTAGCACATAGAATGTAGAAAATTCAATCTGTCACAATTTTCTATTTCAAGCACAATTTTAAAAGGTCATTAAAAATATCAGCTTTACTTAATTAAAAATACATTTTCTCCTATGTGTATTTAAATAAAATTTCAACTGGTTTTTCAGCTTGAAAATATTTGCTTTACCTAAAGATTTAAGAAAGATTTTTCCCTCATAGAGTGATGTAAAATATTCTAGAAAATCAACCCCAAACAACTCTTATGGTTATCTCTCTTTATTATTCAAATCCCTGCTTCATCAATATA
Source organism: Glaucomys volans (assembly GCA_020662805.1). Classification (NCBI taxonomy): domain Eukaryota; kingdom Metazoa; phylum Chordata; class Mammalia; order Rodentia; family Sciuridae; genus Glaucomys; species Glaucomys volans. The sequence goes on along the minus strand of JAJEJO010000199.1, from coordinate 310,227 downwards.
CATAACATTGGTATTGTCTTTGTTAAAAATACTGTTTATTCTTTGAAGTACTTTAGTGGCCCAGTTGGTTGCCAATCCAATGATCATTTAATGCTTACTGCTTCCGAACAGGATGCTGACTTAGTTCTGCTGTATGCCCTTCAACAGCATGACTTGCAGAAGGTGAGAACATATGGGTCTCCAGTGACATATCGTGATTTGTTTCAGAACAAGATGGCAACCTCATATTTATTGCCATTGGTTAATCTGAAAGACCATGTGGGCAATTGTGACTAATGAGGTCTGAGTGAAAGACTTCAGTAGTTGTGGAAATATATCCTAGTTCCTATGAAAGAAATCCAAGAGTGAAGAATCTGCTTTGGGTGGATATTATTTGGTATGAATGTAGAACCTGGAAACACTGGAAAAAATATGTCTGATTCAAAATTGAAGCAACAGTACAGAACACTCAACAAAGAGCAAGCAAGAGGCTGAGCCATAGGGTGTGTGCAGCCTGCTCAGTACTAGGTTTTCCATTACACAATGTAACATAGATCCTTGCTTTGTAAACAAAGTTGAGTCTAGTTTTCATTTTGTTTGCTGCTGAAGAGATCCTAACTGGTAAATGCTACTCCATACCAAATTATCTAATCACCTCTTCTCCAGACAGTAGGAGAGCAGTGGCATTAGGGTGTTGGGAAACCTGAGAGTGATAGACTAAAAAGGAATATATGAGATTAGCTCAGTGGTAGAGTACATTGGTTAGCATGTGTAAGACCCTGGGATCAATCTCCTGCATCACATAGAAATACAAACACATAAACTGCAAAAAATTTAAAAAAAGAATATATGATAACATATAGGAAATCCAACCTCCTCCTTAAAATATCCCTAAAATTTGCTTTCTTAGTGCAGCATGCCCATAAGCCAACCCTGTATTTCAGAAAAAGGTTATTCTCAGAGCGAACATCAAAGACAAGTGTGGCTCTACACCTTTATCTTAATAGGATTTACATAGTTTAATGGAATTTCTAAAATTTCCTAACACTGATCTAATAATCTCATTTGCATAGGTCTAAATTTGCATATGTTAGAATTTAAGTATAGATTTTAAAGTCTTACAACCTTCTCAGAGATGATTATAATGTCTTACGGAGCAAAATTACTCATTTAAATTCTTTAAAACCAAATTACCTACTCTGTTAATGATCAGATTTCTACCTACAGGGTTGACAGAATTTATAATTTTTTTTCTTTTATCCTGAAAATATCAGATTTCATATCCCCTATTTTCAAGAAAAACTATTATTAAAACTAGATTATTTTCTTCTAGCTACTATTAGATGCACATTATATTGCAAATTTACTTTCTGTGCTTTTAAAAACTTACCAAGAAATCCATGACATGATTAGTTTTGAATGTCATTTATTTAGAGAAAGAGTTTAAAAAAATCTCTATTCTTTCTTAAGAGATAGTTTTTCCTACCTGACTCCTCCTACCCCATACCATACATACAAACATAGAAGGCAAAACATCAGTTTTATTATGATAGACTCAATGTTGTACAAAGTATTTCAGTGCAATGTCCAAATGGAGCTTCTTTCTGAATCCTGGAATAAAGCTCACTACTCTGGGACCTGTTCGACTAATCTTGGACCAGCTGCTCCATTTAGGAAGAAGGTCTAGCTAGGTAAGAAAGAAGCCATCAAGGAGACAATAAAAATTTATTTTCCCTGTCAATAAATCTGCCCTCAAAGGGAAGTAGACAGTTCGCTACACATACCCCACTGGTCTTTTTAAATATACTCAAGGGGTGAATTACTGTAAACCCTCACCTCCACAGAAATTGGATAGTAGGCAATACAGTCAGAGGGTACTCAGAGAAAATATCTGCTCTTAGAAACTGAGAAGATGCTCTACTTGTACCCTATAAAAATGATAATGACTTTGTATATGTATCTGGAAAATGTTTGATCATTTAAAAATAATTTTGTGCATTTTAAAGTTTTTATTAGTGCATCATAGTTATATAGAATATTTCGTATCATTGTGATGTAATCATATATACATGGAATATAATTTGTTCCACTTCAGTACCCTGATCTTCCTCTTTCCCTCCCCTCCTCACTCCCCTTTCTCAATTAAAAATTAATTTTAAACATTATTTGAGGATCTTTATTTAAGCAACATTCAACATATGAAAAATATTTGTTTCATTTTCTGCTTATGAAGTTATATTTTCTCCACTACAAAATGGACACTAGTAAATAGTGGATCCAATTAGTGATATCCACTTGTTAATGTTAAAATTACAAGGATATTTGAAATAATATGTGAATATAAGTCAAAAGAAATGTATTTGACCAATATTGAGAAAACATATCACTTTACCATAAAATATAGTAATAGACAAGCATTGTATATTTTTAAATAAATGGGATGGACCCCTTATTTCAACTTATACATAATTAAAATCATAACACAATTTTTATGAAACTTGGAAAATAGTTTCTCAAACTTTTTTTTTCTCATTGCTTATTTTTACTTTTATCTTTTATTTCTTCTAATTTGTTGTACATGATAGTGGAATGCATTTATACATTTTGATAGATCATACATAAATGGAGTGCAATCTCTCATTACTCTGATTATACATATTATAGGAGCACAAGGGTCTCAAACTCTTATGTGAAATAAAAAACAAGTAATATTTGTAAGGATGAATTCAGGGGATTTGCTTCTCAACTATCTAAATATTTCATAGAATGACCCATGTAAGTCCTTGAAGAGCCCCGTCTTGAGACTGTCAGCTCCTTTCAGAATCTCCTTCTCTTCCAGTATTGAGGGAAAAGCCAGTGGTTAGTATGACTCAGAGCTAAGTAGGCTCCAGATTCCAGAGGAATCCTGTAGGATCTGCATTCAGAGCTCTGTGAGGCATATTCTCATGTCCCCCACAGACAATAATAAGGATGCAATTAATACACAATGAACAGTTATTAAGAGAAAATCTAGAAGTACAATTTTGAAATAAGAATTACATTCTAAAATTGAACATGATAAAGATTTAGTACAACAAATTTATAACTTGACTGAAATGTAAACCATTAAACAATAGAAAAATAAAATGAAAAATCTTAAGAAAATACGGACTAAGGTAAAATAGGTGGGATTCAAATAGTATAGGAGGACTGATATTTAGAATTGAATTCCCCAAATCAATAAGAAAAGAGAGCATTACATTAGAGTGAGTAAAGTTTTAAAATAGAATTCAAAATGGACAAATGCATAATCATTATTTTTAAGTCACAGAGGAAATTATTTTCATTTTTTTTCTATACCTCTGCTACAGGGAATTCAGAAATGTGTGTGACAGTGACACCGAACAAAACAAAACAAGTAATTGTTCACACACAGATACAGAATCAAGGAGGTGTGGTTTTACCCGGGGACATTAAAGTTCTGAGTCTCAAAGACAGAACGGAAGTCAGTAACTCAATACCCACTTACTGACAAATTCGCCAACCCCCAAGAAAGCTGTCAATCTGCGATTGATGATGAGTTATATTTTTCAATTCAGTAACTCATATTTGAGACGTGTCCTGGAGGCATTCCTGTTAAAAGATCCATGATGCAAAATTTCCAACCAAGTAATGACTGTATTACTTGAATCAATTTATAGCACACTTCATCATCAAATGCATGCAATGAATGCGAATAACTTGAGAAGTAAGACATCTTGACTTCTCAGAAAATTAACATATTTGCATACATTTTCAGGTATATGTTTATCAAGTGGTATGAACAACAAATTTACCTGGGCTGGGGGTATAGCTCAGTTGGTAGAGGGCTTGCCCTGCAAGCATGAGGTCATGGGTTTAATCTCCAGCACCGCAAAAAAGAAAAAAAACAAAAACAAATTTACCTTCAAATTTTCCTGTTTTGTTTAGTCATGATTTCCAGACCTCATGAGAACTTAGCTAAAATTCAGGGATTTTTTATTTAATGGAAGACTATTTTAGTCTTCTTTTAAAGAATGATTACCTTGGAAAATAATTTAGTCTGATTCACTGAATAAAAATAATGATAATGACACTGATGACAAAATAAATAACCTTTACTAAAAACTTGCTCTCTCCTAAGATGGTTTCTATATATTAACTATGTAAATTACCTCATTGCTTTCATTTTATTCAGTAGGAAAATGAGTTACATAAAAGAATTTAAGTAATATACTAAATTTGTATCTAACATAGGTAGCACTAACATTTGAATATAATCAGTCCTGTTTGAGGGACTGTTCTCTCTATGCACTTTTTAAAATCTATGGTTATTCTGCTTCTTCAGTTTGCATAAGTCAATTGTTACAATGACAAATAGATATTTTAAAAATTCTATTAATGCTACTGTAAGACATAAAAACTATATATTAAATTACATACATGGATAATTCATCCACATTTTTAATTTAGAAACTTGAAATATTTTCATTGACATTTGAAATAATATGAAGTTTCAGTTGAAGTACATAAAGATACATTTTTTAATTTTTGAAAATAATTTCTCTTTATAAAATATTCTATTTATATAAGGAGTTCATTTAATATTGCTATTTGATTGAATTATATTTATTTTTTATCTCTGCTCATTTATTTTTGAGCCTAAATGAAAATTAATAGCTTGAATGAACATTTGATTACTTACTGACCTTGGGTCAATATCTCTACTTGTGTTTATTATCTTCCATGTGAGACTCCACTCCCTGGTGGACTAATTTAAATGAACCCATGCACAGGGTTTAATTGAGTTCACTGGTGAATACAAAAAAACAGTGAAGTATCTCTGGAGCAAAAGATCAGATCTTCTTTGACAAATCTTTGATTTCTTCTAATGTGTTTTTTTTTTTTTTATAGCCAACTGTCTTTATGTCCGAAGATGAATCAGTCATCCGTAGGAGGCCTCACATATTTCCTCTTTATCTTCTTCAGACTAAATTATTGCCTACACACTTATCTATTCCCTGATATTTGATATTTGGTGACCTAAGTTGAAGGTGATAAGCTTTAGAAATAGTATTACCTTAAAAAATATTACGATTGAATAAATATACAATAGTGAAGGAGAATTCTCAAATAAATCAGGAAAGTAAAAAATATTATGGTTCTCAACAATCAATCTGCTGAGAAAGAAATCAGAAAAATTTGATTCACAATAGTCTCAAAAAACAATCAACCAAACAAAAAGTCTTTCACCAAGGAGGTGAAAGACCTCTACAATAAAAACTATGTACAATGGTGAAGAAAGAAATTAAACAGACCTTAGAAGATGGATATCTCATGTTCATGGATATGCATAATTAATATTGTTTAAATGGCCATAGTACCAAAAGCAATATACAGCTTCACTGAAAACTCTATCAAAACACCAAGGACATTTTCTTCACGGAACTAGAAAAACCAGCCCTAAAATTCATTTGGGCCAAAAAAAAAAAAAAAAAAAAAAAAATAAGACCCAAAATAGCCAAAGCAATTTTAAGTAAATTTAAAGCAATGTTAGAGTTATCACAATACCTGACTTCAAATTATACTGCAGAACTGTAATAACAAAAACTGCCTGGTACTGGCATAAAAACAGAAGCAGAGACCAATGGACAGAATAGAAGACACAGAAACAAACTCACACAAATATGGTCATCTGATCCTGGACAAAGGGGCTAAAAATATAAATTGGAGAAAAGACAACTTTTTTAACAAATGGTCCTAGGACAACTGGTTATCTATATACAGAAGAATGAAACTAGACCCTTATCTTTCAACCTGCACAAAAATCAGCTCAACATGGATCAATGACCTTGGAATTAGACCAAAGAATATGCAATTTCTAGAAGAAATGTAGGGTCAACACTCTAGCTTTTAGACACAGACAACAGCTTTCTCAATAGGATCCCTAAAATTCAGGAAATAATGCCAAGAGTTAATAAATGGGACAGCATCAAATTAAAGACCTTCTGCACAGCAAAAGAAATAATTAGGAATGTGAAGATAGAAGCCACAGAATGGGTGAAAATCTTTCCTAGCTACTCTTCTAAAAGAGGATTATTATCTAGAATATATAAAGAGCTCAAAAAACTTTCCATCAAAAATCAAATAACCCAATTAATAAATGGGCATATGAATTAAATAGATATTTTTCAAAGGAAGAAATATAAATAGCCCACAAATACATAAAAAAGGTTCACTATCATAAACAATTAAAGAAATGCAAATTAAAACTACAGTGAGATTTTATCTCATCCTAGTCAGGATGACAGTCATCACTAATACAAATAATAATAAATGCTGGAGAGGATGTGGAGAAAAACAAATACTTTTGCAATGTTAGTAGTATTGTAAATTGGTACAGACATTATGGAAATTAGTATGGAGTCTCCTCAAAAGACTAGACATGCAACCAACTTATGACCCAGCTATAACACATCTTGTTATTAATCTTGAATAATTGAAGTCATTTTACTAGAAGGATATGTGCATACCCATGTTACAGCAGCACAATTCACAGTAGCAAACTATGGAAGTAGCCTAGGTATTCACAAATGGAAGAATGGATAAAGAAAATGTGGTATGTATACACAATGGATTTTCATTCAGCCACAAAGAAAAATGAAATTCTATTATTTGTAGGAAAATGGATAGAAATAGGGACTGTCATGTTAAGCAAAATGAGTCAAACTCAGATTCAGTTAAGGGTTAAAGTTTTCTCTCATATGTGTAAGCTAGAAAGGAAAAAGAAAAACAAAGGCGGCAGTGTATCTCCTAAAAATCAGAGGAATATCAGAGAACAGTGGGACCAAAGAGTAGGTGATGGGCATGGAAAAGAAAAGAGCTGGGGAGTGATATTGGGTAAATTATATTGTTTTGTTGTGTGCATGCACAAATATGTAAAAACAAATCCCATCATTATGTACAACTATAATGGATCAATAAAAAATGTGGTGAAATAAGTATTCTGGTTGTATATAGAAATCGTGTCCTAGGTAGCAACTGGTAATATGGCTGCAACCTTTACTTATTGGAATTTTAATGTACTCAAACTATAACATTTATAATGATAGATACAAGTGACACATTTTAAACCTGAAATGCTCCATACATTCAGTTGATAATAATATAATAATAAATTATAGGAATTATAACCTAAATAGAAGTGAAATTAATAATAAAAATAGACAAAGGCATATATTGTTATTTGGTTATTTAATAGATAATTTGTGTATAAAGTGACATGTTACTTGAAGTTAGAATATGATGAGCTAAATAATTTTATTATAAACCCAGTAGAACTGCTACAAGAACACAATTCCATCTGATAAGACTATAAGGCAAATACATGGAATAAAAAAATAAAAAATGCACTACCCAGAATGAAGCTGAAAAAAAAGAAGAAAGAGCAACACAGAACAGATGGGAAAAGTAGAATACAAAGAGCAAAATTGTGTATTAAGTCTAAATTATTAATAAGAATATTAAACATAAATGGTAAAAACAATTCAAGTAAAAGATTAAGGTGACCAGTTTGGAATCTATGAAATAGTGGCAATTGATGAAATTGTTAGCCTATGTAGTTATTTCAATGGCAGTTCCTCTGAACAGGTCAAGATTATTTTAGTAGAGTAAAATCTCAATACTTCTTAGAAGAAACATACACAAATGAATTCAGACTGAAAGGACTTTAAAAATACGCTGCTGATCATATGCAACATATATATGTGTGTTATAAAAGTAATATTGTGAGGTACATTTTAGAGCTAAGAATATCACCAGGGACACAAAGTCAATATCAGCAAAATCTTGTAGCAGTGAACCAGTTTAGCTGCCTTGCAGTGAGCATGAGCCTTTGACAAAAAATGTTTAGGAAACCAAGATGTTCCTGGTGATACATGTCTTCCTGCTAGCATAATTAGCACCTGGTAACATTTTTGTTCTCCTTGACAACTGTTCTACTCATCCTCCATCTGAAATTCTAATCAAAATAATTTTGTATCATGCAATTTTCCCCAAACATGAATTCACTAATTCATTCATGTGACCAGGGTATCCTCAGATCAATGAAGAGTAAATATGAAAACACTTTTTTGCTTGTAGTAATGAAGTGTGGGTTTGGAAGGTTTTCAAAAGGTCGGAATGAAGGACACTGGATATGCTGTTGCCAATGTGTAGAACACAGTGACTAAAGACATAGTGCGCACACCTGGCACAATTTCTGACCTTCAGCTGTCAGAAATGGTGATGGATGTCACAAGTGAGAAAAAATGTGATGTCTGACTTACTTACATATGCAAACATGTATGCCTTTAGATTTTTCAATGAACTAAAAGTGGGTGTCAATGAAGTTTATCATATTGATAATGAGACTTCAGTTTTGTGTTCATTGACTAATGGTGAAATAGACAAAATGGTTTGAAATTAAGGTGATCATGTTAATAGAGACAAAGAAGATGATGTTGTCAACATTGCAGAAAAAATACCCACGGATGACATGGTACAAATGCTCAATGGTCTTACTGAAGGAGTGGAGTAGTGTGCATTTATAACAGAACAAGAAATAATGTCCGTTTATAAAATCAAAGAGGTACTTGAAATAAAAAATAAAATAATAAAATAAAATAAAATAAAATAAAATAAAATAAAATAAAATATTGTTGGTGAGGTGAATGACCCTGGAGAAACTTTTTAAAAAGTCATCCAGCAAAATGCCCTGGAGTTCCCACTTCCTGGTTCTTCAAATACTTCTGATTTTTTCTAACCTAAAAAATTGAGCTACCATTTATAGTAACCTTTTAATCAAAATATTGTAGTAGGTGGAGACTGAACACCTGTCATTATTTGTTGTTGCTTTTTCTTAACAGCTGATAGAGGGTTTGGGGTAAGGTTTAGTTAACCTGAACACATTATTTTCATGCTACATTAATATTTTTACTGTTAGATAATTACATGTAAATAAGCATAGGAAAATACTTGCTTATTTGTGGTATAAAAATTCAGAGGAATGGTAATGGTATCAAACAACCACAGAATGTCACTTGGGTGGAAGAGATAGTGACACCTTTTTTTTTTTTTTAAATAATGATTCAGTGAACACCAATTTTGTTGTATGCACAGAATTATTTTAAAATATTGCACTAAATTACCTTCAGGCTACTGGGTTCAATATAAAAACCTACAATCTCAAGGAATTGGGAGGCTAAAGCTGGAGGATTGAAAGTTCAAGACCAGCCCAGCCTGGGTAATTCAGGCCTTGTCTTAAAAAAAAAAAAAAAAAAAAAAAAACTGCTGGGAAGGTAGCTCAGTGGTAGACCACCTCTGAATTCAATTTCCAGTGTGAGTAAATACATAAATAAATAAATAAATAAATAAATAAATAAATTTGTCAAAGTAGAATTAAATAATGTAACTTAGGCTATGTGTATATGGTGATAATGAAACAGAAACACATTTTGTATTTAAATGTGAGTCCCATTCCCAAGATATGTCTTTTTCTATATACAAATATTTCACAATTAAAAAAAATTAAATGAATCAAAATATGAAGGATTTTTGCTTCTAAGCATTTTGGATAAGGGCTTCCCAAGTTTCCCTTGTGAGTGACACTATTGTTTGGATCAGACAATAAGGCATTAGGTTGTTGGCATATAAAAGAAATTTCCCATGAAATCCATCCTGCAAACTCCTATGTCTAGCTCCTTGTCATTTTTGGTTAGCAGGGGGTTGCTATTCTTTTGGCTACTGGAACCCCAACTTAGCCAGAGCCTCTCAAAACTGATTGTCAAATTACTTCAATATTAAGCCTCATACAGGCATTCAGAAGAACCTTTGGGCAACATTTGACACCCATCCATGTTAAAAACTCTCACAAATCTAGAAGAAATCAAGGTTATCTTTAGAAAAATCATGCTAACTGCAAATGCCCTAGAGTGTGTGTTTCTTCTTCTACTTTGTGATCAATGCTCATTGCTCAAACTCTTGTCATGGCTAGGGACTGGTAGCCTCTGGTCATGGTTGTTTTTCTTTTCCCTCACAGAAAAATAATATATTTATCTACTGGAAATTATATATTTTATATATATGTTCTACCTATATTTATTTCTAATGGTTCAGTGAACACAAAATTCTTTTAAAATATTGCAGTAAATTACCTTCAGGCTACCAAGAACAGGCACACAAACCAGTAATCCGAGAGACTTGGGGGCTGACACAGTAATATTCCATCTGCTGGAATTATAACAGAGAAATAAAAGTTAAATCTCCTAATATTTGTGTTCTTCTTACAAAGAAAATTAACTTGCCCAGGTACTTGGGGAGATGTAAATGTAACAGAAGCTTTCCCATTAAAAGAAAGAGACTGTCTAACAAGCTTGAGCAAATCATATTACTTTAAAGAGAAATATCTCCTGACTATCATTGGCTGTTGTAGTAGGCAAATTAATGTCCTTCCCAATGAAGAGGTCCATATCCTAATGCCCAGAACTTATGAATACCTTAGGTGTCATTTTAAATGGAAATTAAGTTTATAGAAGAATTGAAATTGCAAGTTAGCTGACCTTGAGTTGTGGAGTTTTTTTAGGTTATTTGGGTGGAGTCAATGTTATCACAAGAGTTTTATATTGAAAGGAATAGGCAATATAGACAAAATCAATGATATAATAAATTAGAAATACTAGAACAAATCCTGCTAGCTTTGAAGATGTGGAATGGGGGACCAAGAGCCAAGAAATGTGGCAACATCTGATATCTGCAAAGTGCAAAGAGCAGATTTCCCCAGGGAAGTGACATTCATGCAGACACCCTGATTTCAGCCAGTGAATGCATTTCAAGCTCCTGACTTGCACCATCACAATAAACTTTCTATTCTTTTAAACCACTGCAACCACACCACTGTATTTGTGGTACGTTCTTATGGCAGAGATAAGAAATTCACATACCTGCCATTCCAATATTTTATCCAGACCCTCTTGAAAGCCATGTATTATCAACCCATGAAGGTAAATTTGATCATGACTCAATTTCCCAATTCATACTTCTGTAAAAAATACCAATCTTTCTATTGTGTCTGTCTGCATCTCCATGTGTCTCTCTGTCTCCTATATTTTCTGTATTTTTTCTCTCATGCCCATTAACAGAATTATTTATGCTACTTTTTCCCAACATAAACTCAACTTCTAACTTCCATTCTTCATTAGCCAAAAATACCATCAATATCTCTCCTTTAGCTTCTATGGCACATATTATTTGAACTGTTCAATTGGCTGCATTATATGTTAATGAGTTTTCATTTTTCCTTCATCTGTGCTTGTTGTATATATTTATAAACTTCAGAATTTTGTCTATGTTATGATACATATGCAATTTCATATTGTCATTTTTATTTTGAATTTTCTTGTATGAATTTTTAGTTACACTTTAATGACATTTCTTTTTATTTTGAAATAAAAGTAAATATAAATGTAAAATTAAGCAATATATTCAATCATAATATATTAAATCATCTCAGAAGAAATCTCAAACACAAAATTTTCCTATATATTGAGACATGTAAAAGGAGTGAATTATCTTCTCGGTTAGTTCTTTAACTATCTGATATGACTAAGGAGTTGTACTGAATTCTCAATGACGTATAAGAAGAATAAAAAACTCTTGTTAAAGTATATGGTTGATGAAATAATTCATGGCAACAGTAAGAATAAAATCCACTGGAAGAGAAAAGATCTATTAGGAGAGTTGAGTCAGGATTGAAAAGCAAGCCAGAAATGAACGTAATCCAGCCATTCCAAAAATCAGAAGACAGGACTACGAAGATGATTTTGTGTTAATCAGAATGGTAGACAGAAAAAGTGAAAAGGTGACAATGAAAAAACTGTGAGCACAAATTAAGATTCTGGTTTGAAGTTAGACCTAATAACCCCAAACTACCATCACCTGATCTCACCAGAGACCCAAAGCAAAGGGAGCTTCTTTTCCAGGGATGTCCACAAAGGTTCCCTTAAGACTGGTTGCTCACAGCAAGAAAGGTGAAAATTTCAAAGCTGGATTTTAAGATCCTCAACCTAGACTCTAATATGGACATTTGATTACATTTTTCAGTGTCTTCAAGATTGTCAAACTGTAAGTATTGTATGGAAAAAAAATATGATCTCAAACATCTCTGTATGGTCTATCCATCTACATATCAACTTATCTGAGTTTATATATCTATGTCCATATTTCTATCTATACATTTAGATTATGGAGTTTACCTTGAGAAAACATTATTTATTGGCATCAATTACAAATATGTAAAGATGAATAGTGGAATGGTAATAGGTCTGTTGGATTATGGGGACAAGGACACCAGTGATCCAGGACAGGCAGCAGTGGGAGAGCCTCACTGAACTCAGTACCAAATTCAGGGCAGAACCCTTTCTGTGTTTATGGTTATTTGTTATCATTAAGTACTTATTATTCAGGGACCCAGTTTCTGGGTTCATTTATCATCATCATCTGAAGTAGATTATGGCTAATGATGGGTAAATATACAGCAGCAATTTGGATTTGTAAGGATGTTTATTTGTTTGTTGAACATGAATTTTGTTAATGCAGTCATTTTTCAATCTCCCCCAAGTTGCAGTGATTTATAACTATGTAGATTAAAAAATGTGGAAATTAATCTGATGCCATCAATTTGCTTTTCTACTAAGCAATTTAGGATACAAGCGTGTTCTTTTAGGATGTTAAGAATAAAATTAACTTCCAAAAAGCATATTAGCCATTCACATGGACTTTATTTTCTATAATAAGAGAACTTTTGAGTGTATTTTAATTCTTAATTTTGAATTGCAAATTATGTAAAAATTCAATATTACATTTACTTCTAAACCATATATATGTACCTTTTAAAATGTATATGATTTTGTCTTCTTTTATTATTCCCTTTAGTTAATATTCTTTGAGAGATGACCTACTTACAAAACACATTTGTGTAACTCTATACTATTTAGAAGAGTAGATTCTTAAAAAGGTTTTTAAAAATATTGGTTCAAAATAACAAAATTCTATTTTTATTTTGATGCAAATTTCTCATAATAAGAGTTGAGATTCATTCTGTTCTTCAAATTAACATGTTCATTAAAAAAACACAGAATATTGATTTGATAGTTGACCATGCTGTGTGTGTCATATTAAATGAATGTTAAGAAAGTTGTTTTACTAAAATTAATATTCTTTCTTTATGTACTATTCTTATCTGACTTACCTGAAGAGAAATGAATCTCAACAAATATACCTGGTAAATCTAAATTGACATTGTTTTCATAAAAAGTAGCAGAAACATAATCCTGTATCTCTTTCTATAAGGATATTGTATAATATTATTTATATTTTACCAATAAAATATTCAACTTTTATGGAAGAGGTGAAAATGAATACAGATTAATTAAAGAGATGCCAAAACAAATATGGTTTTGCAGAGCATGGTAGGGATTCCACAGGAGTTTATTGCCAAAATTGTGCATCACAAGTATGTATAAAATACACTGGTCCACAGTGTATATTAGTAGCTCAGTGATATATTCAGTGATCAACGAATATATATATTCAGTGATCTATTAGTAGCTCAAAATGTATCTATTTTAGGAAGATTATGACTATATATTGCCCACAAACAAGAGAAGTTTTTGAATAAGAAAATGAGTGCCTTTATAAGCTTCATTCTTATCATAGGCCATAAACTTTAGTCTTTGAAATAACATTTGATGTTTCATAACCTAACTTTCAGTACATCATATTCAATGCCAATTCCTGTCAGTTGTAGAGTGTGGATTTTCAGTGATGGGGAACCCCTCTTTCACCTGAGGTGGACTCAGTTCCCCAGTAATGTGCATTTTATCCTGTTTCCAGGAACCTCAAGCCTTATCATCACAGTTGCCTCTCTCAGATTGAACTCTAAGTGGAGTCAAAGTGTTGAATGGTACTCAGGTATATGAAATGTATGCCTCCTGTTATCTTGTCTGTCCTGGCCTGTATCGACAACCACAAATCTCATCAGTGCTTTCTAGAATAACCTCATAAAGTTGCAAATAATGGTACTATCTTCTAGAGTCATAAATCTCTTGTGAACTATATTCAGTAATCCAATGGTATAATTTCACACCACATCACCACATTTCCATAGGTACAGTGTGTAGTGCATTCTCCAAAGTAGTAATTCTGTAATGTCTATCAAAAGGGGAATGGCATTCTGTATTCTCATCTTCTACAGAAGCATCCCAGAATTTCTGAATATGGAGCTTTTTTTTTTTAATTAGTGCATTATGTTTATGCATAATGATGGGATTCATTTTGACATAATCATGCAAGCATGAAAAATAATTTGCTCCTGATCTTCCTTCTAGAAATTTACTTATAGTTTTTTAATTAGTGCTTTATACATATAAATAAAGGTGAAATTCAATGTTATGTAGTCATATATGTAAATAGTATAGTTTGGTCAAATTCAGGCTGAGAAATTTTCATGCAGTTTGAATAAAAGATCAGGCTATTGCCCTGTTGAAAGGAATAAACTTGGGATTGCATGTGATAGGAGGTGAGGTAGGGAAAGTAGCATATCTGGAGCTGTGCAAAGAAATTTGCAAAAAAAGAAGCATCCTTGGGAAACTCAGTGAAGATAGGAAAAGGAAGTAAATGTCTTCAAAATGATTTATCAATTTTAATACCGAGAGTTGACTCTCCACACATGGTGCAATTTACTAAGAAAATTGCACTTTCATGCAATTAATGGAAATAATCTTGAACTTAGAAACTGAGCACACCTATTTTACACTTCCTGCCCAAATGATGGCTCTGTACTATAGATTTGTGAAAATCAGTCATGAATAATAAAAAATAAAAATGATGAAAAACAAGAAAACGTCATACCCATTCTCATTTACTGAAAAAAAAAAAAAAAAAAAAACATAAAATGTGAGAATCAAAAGGATTAGAAGATGGCAGTACTCTGGACTTGGAATTTTGCTGTTGCTTTTGTTCTCTGTGCTCCAACTGCTGAACCACTGAGCTATCTCCCCAGCCTCTGACTCACTCTTACCGTGGAAGAGAACCCAATGCCACTTTCCAAGATGAATTTGGTATAAATGAAAAAGCTACTGCAAATGTGTGGAGGGGGGGTCACTAGAAATTTTAAAAACTAAGAATAAAAAAGACAAACTACCACAAAAAATTAGGAAAGTGGAACAATTGTATTTTTGCTGAAGACTGTGCAGAGCTTCAGGGAAAAGGGTTCTGAGACTACAGTTGTGAAAATCCTAGACCTCAGGTTCGGGTATTTTCTAGGCCTGGCACATGACTTGTAGACACAACTTAAAGTTGTCATTTTAGGAACAAAATTTAAAAGACAAAACACAGATAATCATGTTCTGTTTTACCCTGTGCCACGACATAGTCATGTGCCCTCTGTATGTTTTGATATTCTCTGATCTGAGATGGAAGAGAAATATAGCCAAATTACACCAATCTATTACTATGGACTAGAAAAAAAAATTTGATACTGTAGGTTGCTAAGATGTTTAGGGTTGATTGTGACTGCAACATATGTGAGATTTCCTGACTTGAAGAGAAAAATTAATTGAATTCAGGAAATAAAGAAAATCTTGACAAGGAAAAATTAATTACCAAATGCCCATACACAGGAACAAGTTAGAAAAATACACAGAGAAGAACAAGAAAGTAATCGAAGAAAATAAAAACTAATTAATTAATTAGTAAGGTAAAAATGGTCATGCAGGAATTTTCAGAAAATTTAAATATATATATACACATATATATATGTATACACACACACACACACACACACTTACAACATTCTTCCAAAAAATAATTAATAGTAGAAAACACCAGACAGTAGAGGAACAGGATGGAGGTGGTAGAAGGGGAGGAGGGAGTGAGGAAGTACTGGGGAAGGAAGGCTATCAAATTATTATACGACAACCATATACAAATATACCACAATGAATCTCATATATATGTATATATATAATTATGATGCAAGATATATGTATATATCTACATAATAATATATAATTATAATGTACTAAATAATATATAATAACAACAATAAGAAGACAGTGATCAGTAGAGTTGAGAAAGCAGATCACAGGAAGATAAAGGGGAGTGAGGAACACGCTTGAGCAAATGATGTTATGTGCAAGTATGAATATGGCACACTGAATTCCATTATTATACATAATTATTATTTTTTTATTTAGTTATTGATTCATTGAACACAAATGGAGTACAGCTATTGTTTCACTGGTTATACACAAAGTAGAGTCACACCATCTGTGCGTTCATGCATTTACACAGGGCAATGGTATCTGTCACACATTCTGTTATTATTTTTACCCCCCACCCCACCCCCAC
>JAJEJO010000199.1:142205-279964 GCA_020662805.1 Glaucomys volans | reverse complement strand
TCTCTCTCTCTCTCTCTCTCTCTCTCTCTCTCTCTCTCTCTCTCTCTCTCTCTCTCGGCTTCCATTTAAGATGTAAATTACAGAGTCCGCAAGATTTACAAGGCTTATAAAAAAACAGTTAAGACAAAAGGAAAAAAAGTGTCCCTTTTAAATCAAAACTGCTTGGCTGGCAATCTGTTTTCAGCTGGCTCTCCACCAGCTCATCCCTAATGCTACAGCACAAAAACAGAAATGTGGAAAAATTCTGAATGTACAAGCTTTCTTTTTCTAAAATACTCTCCCCCCTGAGGACTTCACGGGCTTACCACATTCTTTCGATATTTGAAATGACTCTTATCTGAGCTAAAAGTACACTGAGACCTGATGGAGATATTAGTGCTGCTGCTGTGTAAATATTTTTTAAACTCCTGTTTTATGACATTTGACATAAGTTAATGTATTTTTCTGATCAGTATTATATTATCTACTATAAAGGTTTTTACATTTTGTCTTTGTTCAGAGGCCAGTTTCTCTAGGGTTAGCTCTCAAATGAATTAAAAAATTCCTTTTAATAAATCTGAAGGAGGAAATAGACATGGTGATGTCAGGAATGAGTCTAGTAGTCATCAAGAACAATAGCCAGCTATTTGAAATCTTTGATTTCAGTGTCCATCATCATGGCTATTAGATTTTCTACCTGGACTTCCAATTGGACAGGCCTGTCCTATGCCTATGTATTATGTACGTGGTATGCAAATTGGCATTTAGACAAATGAGCTCTCATATATTAAAATTTAAATAAAGAGATGGATCCAAATCTTTTAGTTTGTGTAATTTAAAAGAATGGAATTTAATTTAAATCAAGTAATCAGATAAAAATAAAGATGACTTTAAAATCCTAATTCACAAATTTTTCTAGGAAGTCAGATAATTAAAGTGTTGATTTCTATAAAATGTCTAAAATATAATGTAATATCCATTGCTTCTTGGAATTTTCTTCAACTAGAAGGAGATGGTAAATACTGTTATTTACATTTATCTGATATTTTTATTTTATAATAAAAATGAGTAAATTAGATTTAACATAAATGGGATTAAACTTCATAAATGTGTTTGTTAAAGAGAAGACAATTAGTTTAAAAAGTTAAGTTCTAAAACATTCTTAACATCTTCAATTTCATAAGGTAATATATTTAAACATTAAATGTGTTTTCTTAAATGGATAAATTTAAAAAGGAGTTTAAGATTGCTTTGTTTCTGGGACTTCACTAAAGCAAGGTTACTAAGAGTTAAAGTTCTAACATATATAATTCTGTATGCAAAGGGTCCAAAAAGTTTCAACTGTGTTTCAATTAAAGTACTGTAAAAAGCTTAAAGTGTTTCATCTTACTAAGAGGAGTAACTGGAAAAAATTCACAAATTTCATAAGGATTGTTTCAGAATGTAGATTTCAAAAGGGATCAACAGCTAAGAAAGATGTATAAGAAGGTTTGTGAAAGGAAACAGATATAAGGCTTGTGAATGGAAACAGATAAAAAGTTTGTGAAGGGAAAGAAATATAGATCTCTAAGTCATAAAAAAGTTCTGAGTAAGTGACTAAAAGGTTTGTATGACTTGTAGAAGTTTTGCAGAAGGTAAATTTCATAAAGTTTTTGTGTAACTAAAGAGGTTATATATAATTAGCACAATCAGTTAAAGTTATTTAAGGCCTTTTATAAAAAAATCTTTTATTTATTTATTTTAACCTTTATTTGTTTGTTTATTTTTATGTGGTGCTAAGAATCGAACCCGGTGCCTCACACATGCTAGGCAAGTGCTCTTCCACTGAGCCACAACCACAGCCCCTTTTTCTTCTTTTAAAAAGCAAATTTCTAATCTGTGAGGCCGAAGGTTTTGAATAAGGTCTCTGGCATGGAGCATACGTATGAAAACAGATAAGAAAAAACTACTCTTTGCACAAACATTTGTTACATTTCAAGAGGGAGCAATCAAACTCCTAGGACAGTTGTTTATAATTCAAAATATAAATAAAGGTTTGGAATTACAAAAAATCATGTTTTTGGCTCATAGCTATTGTACAAACTAAATATGTTTTTACTCTTGTTAGATTTTATTTTGTATTTTCCTCGTAAACTTTATAACTGTCACCCGTGAGTGCTTTACAGAAGTACAAAAGGTCTTTCCTTTTTATATTTGAGCAGCCTTGTTATGGGATGGATGATTTGTCCATGAAACTTACAAATTAAAGTGATGTTTTACATGTTTCAATGATTTGCAAAAGTTCCTGGGAGATTTTAAGTGGTTAAGGCCTCGCTTACTATTATCTACTGTAGATTTGAGCCCTTTATTTGATACCTTATGTGGAGATCCCTCTCCAGCCTCTCCTCAACAGCTTCCTACAGAAACAAAGGCTGCATTAATGAAGGTTGAAACTTCCACTGAAACTGCACAACTTACTAGAATTAATTCACAGGAGCCTGTACATGTGTTGATTTTTCCTACTTCTCAGATGCTTACCAGGGCTATATAGAAATCATTGAATGGCTCCACCTTGCTCAGTCCCCTCCAAAATCTTTAACCCCATTTTATAATTTTGTTGCTCAACTTATTATTAAAGACAGAAGCTGAGCCTTCTTCATTGTGGCGCCCTACATGCCTGGCAGAAGTCTATTACTAATTTTCCTGGCCAGGAAAAATTTCACATCAAGTTATTTCCCACTGTTTGGCTGCTTCTGCAGTGCTGGGCTATCCATTGCAAATTAAAACTGATAATGCTCCATCTTATACTAGTTCATCTTTTCAACAATATTGTGATCAATATGTGTTAAACACCAAACTGTCATTATGTATAATCCTCAAATCCAGGCCATTGTTGAGTGAACTCATTTATCGCTAAAGTTACAATTACAAAAAAAAGGGAGGGGGGTGGAGTAGAACCCCACAAAATTGTTTAAATAATGCTCTTTTGTATTAAATTATTTGAACTGTGATGCATAGGGTTACACTGCAGCTGAGTGACATATGGCTCATCTAACTGTAGGCCTGACAGATCTGGTCTGGGGGAAAGACTTTCAAACAAGAAAATGGAGTGGACCAGATCTAGTCATCATGTGTGGTAGAGGTCATACTTGTATCTTTCCAGAAAGCACAGCTCATCCTATTTGGGTACCTGAATGTGCTATTCACCATCACCATGGAAGACCTCAAACCACAGTTCAAACAACTGAAGCTCATACCAGACATGTTGATTCTGACACCCATCAAGAGCGAGACGCTGGGGAAGAAGAGAAAGAGAACTTGACGAACCCAAAAGACTGGTCTGCCAACATGAGGACAATTAAAGAATCCAGGGCAACAGGATGAACAGATGGTAAATCAACAGGAAAATATTAAATCTCCAGCCACAATGCTGTGGCCATGCTGGCTTTCTTAAGCTGTCAGTTAAGTAGTGTTCATAGGGAAACTTACTTGACTTACTTTTAAAAACCACCTTTAGTACACCCAGCTGTGTGGATTAGATAATCTATTCTAATATTTACTAATGATGCACACATTATGGGAGGCTTTTTAGATAAACATATTACACCTACCTGTTCATTCAGTTGGATTTAATTACACTGGATACAGTGGTAGTCTACCTATATGTTGATCCCACAGTGACAGTACCTGCTATTGAAATTGGTCCCAGAAGATAAGACAACATACGGGGGATCCAAGGTAGCCAAACTCACTGGCCCTTGGGATGTAACTAAATACATTGAGACAAGTTATAAAAATGGGACTCCCCACTATTTCCCAAGGAACACCCACCAATACCTTACAGTCCTGTCCTGATCATACTACTACAGAATTGGGTGCTTTTCCTAAACGGGTGGAGTGTGCCAACATTTGGCCAGTACATCATAATATCTATGGCAGTAATTAATATATTTTCGATTGGTCTCACAAAGTTGATGAGAAGCACTAACATAAAAAAAATCTATGAACCCTGGAAGATTTATAAGTAATATTCCAACCTTCAGTGGTGGTGTCACACAAAGAGATCTTTGGTGTTTGATAGTAGCCCTAGATTTTGTTCACTTTACTGGCATTCCCCTACATGATCTTGTGAATAAGGATTATAAAATAGCTCCTTGTTATGGCTTATGAGCCTGCGTCCAATCCCCTTCTATTTTCATTTCTGGAAATACAAAAGTAAACAAGATAAATACCATGTAGCTTGTTGTAACTATCATTTGACTAAGTGCATTACTACATGAAAGAAAGCACAAGTCATCCTTGAACTCTGACCACCTTCATTTATTATGAATCCAGCTAATATTTCAAAGCCCTGGTATTCTGATACTGGAGTTCAAGTTTTACAACAGATTCATGCCCAGTAGATGGACACTGGCATACTCTGGGTCTTGTTATAATTGGAGTAGTCACCTTGATATCTGCTTTAGTCTCTGTAATGACTGCTGCTATAGCCTTCAAAGGTATACAAAATGCTCAATTTGTTAATGACTTAGCTCAGAATACTTCAAAAGCTTTGTAAAATCAGGCAAATATTGATGACAAGTAAGAGGCTAAATTAAATACTTTACTTTAGAAGCTACGGTTATTTATATTGGAAATTAACTGGCTGCCCTTAAATTTAGACAAAAGCTTCGCTGCCATGCTAACTACAGATATGTTTGTGTCACAGCAGCAAAGTAGAATGCTTCTCAGTGGGGTTGGGAGAAAGTTAAAAATCATCTAATCTAATCTGGGTTTGGCAGAGAAATAATAATAGCCTGTATCTTATGGAATTACATCATCATATCCAGGACATTCCAGAAAGTCAAGTTGATTCTGTGGATCCCACATGGCTTGTTAAACAAACAATGATTTAAGTGACTTTAATCCCTGGAATATGTTAAAATATACAGTATGGGACATTTTTAGAATTATATGTTCGCTACTAATTCTCTTTTATGTTGTAACAATAGAATGTCCATCTTCCAAGGAGAAATCCAAAGACTCCAAGTCTTAACCCATCACTTGCATTTAAAAAAATAAAAAAGGGAGCGATGTGGAGAGCAGTGACAGAGGATGGGAAAGCAATGAAGGAGATTGTGGGTCTCTGATGACCTCATGGCTATGGCACACCTGGTGCCTGGGAAAGTTTCTGTGCAAGAGCATAGGATACCTAGCTGCTATGGCAAATTCCTGCCTGAGGAGTCTCTGGGCAAGCGTTTTATCAGCTTCGACTTTGATCTCAGGCACTTAGCTCCCAGGGATTAGAAGAATTCTGTGCCAACCACAATGTTTCCTTTACTCCGGAGCCTGCTCTCTTAACAGTAACTTTAAACAGTGGACTCCTTTTCTTGCTACAGAAAGCTCCTAACATTGCACTTTGCAATTGTGGATTGCAACTGTGGAAAAGCTACATAGATATCTTTGTTTCTGTAAGTGTCATGAGTACAAAGAATAATGCTTGCATAGTCTTTAACTGGAAAATGAGACATATATAAATAAAAATTGATGGCCTATCTCTTTGGATCTGCTTCTCTATCAGAGAGCAGCACTCCACCTGATCCCAACTTTATCTTCACATTCTGCATGTGTGAGTCTTTATTTTCTAATCTGCCATCACCCATTGCTGGAACTGCAAGTTTGGCCATGTTGGCCAAGGCAATACCCTTCATGGTTTGTTTGTGACCCTATGCATCAAGGTGCCTCCATTAAAGTCTTGAGCTTTAAATGAAATCTCCAGCTGTCCTACTTCCTTGAGCTTAAATCTCCTCATGAATGTTATATTCTTTTTGTGCAAAAATCATGCACACATGATGAGACTCCCTCTTGTGACTACTTTCTTGCCTCCGATTCCTATCAGGTAAATTTACAGCAATTTGTTGAACACATGTCTTAAGAAAGATGGTGAGAAAGAAGGACTAGGTTTTCCCTTAGATACAGAATTATTCACTTGAATTTTGTCCCAAGAAAAGAAGTATATATACAAAGTATATATACAAACAAAAACAGAAAAAGTCAGCCTTATTGACTAACTCTGGACTTAGTTTTACATTGGATTTTAAAAACACACAAATATTTCATAGCATCTCCATTACATACATGCACAATTGTTTTATTTTCTCTTTTCCTTTCCATAATGTGGTGAATGCGACCAAGTTGACTTCATCACATGAATAAAAGGTAGTTAATGAAAATCTATGTATTTTTTTTATCAGGGATTTATACTTTTCACTGAAATGAGGACTGAAAGTATATAATGAGGGATAAAGAATGGGAAGGAGGAGAAATGTCAGAGATCTGTCTGTTTTACTCCTCCCACTCAGTGATCTTGTCTGCACTGCCTACTCTTTCCTCTTTATCAGTATTTATCAATGTCATCTTTAATGCAAAAATGAGGTTTCTGGTGCTGAGCAGATTTTTATTTACTTACAGCAAATAACTATGCTGATCACCTAACCCCCATTTTTCCCTCTGCTGAATTTCCAAGAGATGCAGATGAGTTGCTACCCTACACATGCCAATTGTGCTACTGGTGAGGAACCTCAAAATACAAATTTGTGTGATTTATAGAAGAGGAACAGTGATATCCTTCTCTCTAGAAATAAAGGAAGACAGAACCTTAACATGCATGTTTAAGCAAATTCTACTTCGGTAGGAGATGGTGATCTTACATTTTGCAATGCAAATAAATGTATTTAGGGGAAGATATGACTAATGCTTCCAGCTATGACATTTTAGCCCAGTGATGAGTCCTGGGTCCTGAGTCTCTTGACCCCTTATGCCTTCAGAAAGTAAAATCTATCGGGAGCTCTTTTATTATGTATTCAGTCATAATTGAGCTTGCAAGGATTGTTGCCTTAACACTAAAATATTTTCTCTGCAGTCACACATTGCCTTCCTTTGGAATTTAACACATACACAGGTCAGAATGAGCTACCCTGCCCCTCATGTCTGCTTGGGTGTGGTAAATGCAGAACTCTAGTGAGAAGTTACAGAGCAGGTAACTCTGA
Organism: Glaucomys volans; assembly: GCA_020662805.1. NCBI lineage: Eukaryota > Metazoa > Chordata > Mammalia > Rodentia > Sciuridae > Glaucomys > Glaucomys volans. Next base: position 272,978 of record JAJEJO010000199.1, on the reverse strand, counting down.
GCTCTGAGGGTTAATTTACCTGACCCTATCTTGGTGATGCCAGTTTGACCTGGTAGTATTACCCTTAAATGAAAATCCCTGTTTCTCTAATGCAACTCTCTCTATAAAAATTAGTCTTGCTGGTCACAGTGTCACACACTAGTAATCCCAGGAGTTCAGGAAGCTGATGCAGCAGGATCACTTGTTCAAACCCTGCCTCAGCAATTTAGCAAAACCTGTCTCTAAATAAATTTTAAAAGTGAGGATGGGGGCACTGGGGATATGGCTCAGTAGATAAGTTCCCCTGGGTTCAATACCTGGCGCGCACACACACACACACACACACACACAAAGTATTTTCCATTTCCAGTATCTTCTCCTTCCATCACTTTTGGAATCACTGGTAATAAATTTCCACTATATTAGCCCACTTTATAGCTTGCTTTATGGCTTGTGAACATGAATATACTTTTAAAGATAGTCCTGCATAAATAAATTCATCTCAGAATATCTTTGAGTGAGCCATCTCCTTATTGAGACCCACCTTGTTCGGCCTTATCTGAAATCATTCTGCGCATCTGTTTCCACTGCCCTAAGCACACATATAAAACTATGCTAGGGGTTTTTCAGCATCCATTTACTTATCTTCACATTGTATCCATGATTATCTAACACTCTGTGGTACATTCATATTTTTATTATCATTTGTTTTAATTTTTCTACACATATGTGTGACTACAATCTCTCTTCATCTCCTATTTACTTTAAGGAGGTTTCGCCAAATATCCTTGACATTCTCTACTTTGTCTGGCTTCAGTTTCCTCCCTTGTCCTAAATTTCACTTGAAAGATAGATTAGTTTGGCAGGACTGCTATAAAGACAAAGGAAAATGCAAACAACTGGGTGCTTAACACCCAGCAATTTATTTTCTCACACTCTTTGAGGCTAGAAGACCCTATTGAGGTGCCAGCAGGCTGTTTTTACCCTGGCAAGATTTCTTCTCCAGCCTGGCAGGAGGCTGTCTTCCCAGGTTCCCCTCAGGCCTTTCCTTAGTGCACTTGCATTGGGGAGGGTTGGGAACAGGGAAGGAGACAGAAGCAGAGGGAGTGGGGGGGAAGGGCTCCGATTTATCTTCCAGTAAATACACTAATCCCACTGGATCAGGGTCCCACCTTTATGAACCCATGTAAGCTTAATAACCTCTTTAAGGGCTACATCTCCAAATCCAATCACACTGGGAGTAGGCACTCAACAGATGGACCTTGACGTTCATTCCATGGCAGAAGCCATGGCAGTACATCGGAGCACCACTTGGGCTGATCATCTGAGGTGCAGTAGCAATGAATCAGTTAGGACACTGAGTGAAGGAAGCTTTGGGTCTTGGGTTGTGTGTTCTTTTGTGAAACCCTGCATTGGCATCCCCTCCATTCACACAGGAGTTTTCTTTTCCATTCTTAAGCTCTTTTTGGTTCATGTTCCATTTATTTTCATGCAATTAAGAACAAGCATTATGCTATTCAGAGTATATTTTACAGAAATATTTATAAACATCTTCCACCAATGAATTATTAGAAAGGCTGATGTTATACCAGGCCAGATTTCTAAATGAGAAGAATGTTTATTTCAAAAATAATTGCTACTATAGCATTGGAAGACCTTGTGCCAAACACTTGATTAACACATGCCTTTTGGAGAATTCTCTTCATGTTCTTAAAGCACAATAAATTTTTTATGACTCTGGTAGGTCTTAAAATTAAGCAATCAAAAATCTTTTACAAACATCTAAAATCTGAAGCAAAATAATAACAAGAAAACAAATGTCACAGAAATTACTGCACCCCACCATCTGTTTCCAATACTACTTAATGTACCAAATCTTAATGTACAGACAGGAATTATTTCTCAAACTACCTAATTAAAATTTAAAATAAAAAGACTTAACCATCTGAGAAAATCTTACATAATTTTCAAATCTAAATATAAAGTACTGTTTTACTTTATCTCAACATTCATCTTTCAGTTATCTTACTCTTTATTAGTGTCAAATAATTATTCCTAGAAGTTACTAGAATAACTAAAATTTTAATAGAAGTAGTATAAAGAACTAACCCGATTTTTATGTATTTGCAACTGATATATAAGTGCCCATAGCAAATGGATATAAAATGCATTGTGTCAAAACCCCAAAGAGAGGATACATGAACATGGCCTTCATCTTCATTTAATTTCATTGTAAATGTCGACAGAATAGTTATTTTGTGTTTTGCCTTTAAATGTTTTATTACCTGAATCTCCTCTGCTGGGCTGCACTTACTTACTTATTTACTTTTTCCATTTGGATTGCCTAACAATGGATTACTTTCACAGAAAATGTGTGATGTTCAGGGAGGAAGAACTCTTTCAGCCTAGAGGTCGGTGACTGTTGAAGTCAGCTAGAATAGTCTGGTTTGAATAACACAGTTCTATTTCATGGGGCATTTAATATTACAACAACTAAATATGGCTTTCCTTCAGCTTGGCAAAAGTGATAGAATGCCACCTATAAATAGTAATAATTACGTTTTGCAAATTTGTTGGCCCAGATATATATGAATTCATTAAAAATATTTTAGATTGGTGCCCCATGACAGAAAGTATTTTATATTTTATGTGGATTCTGAGTGGAATGATTCTAAAAGCATTTTCACAAACCTAAACATTTTATGAGCTATTTCAAGACACCACATTTCATTCTGAATTTCTGAAAAGTGTTTCCCTTTACTGTGTAAACGTCCATATTTAAGGATGCTTTCTCTTGAGTGCAGTTTTGTTGATGAGTTTGTGAAAAGATTTCATCTGCGTTTATTTTCTTTCATCATTCTCTATTAGAGGGTACAAAAAATAGTGTCCCGATATCCAAAAATTCATGGAAATTCAAGTCACAACCAGAGAATATGCTGTTACTATAGTTGCAAATAAGCAAGCCTTTGTGGATTCTTTTCAAATACAAATTCACATGTGCTCTTTTGATTTCAGAGAATTATGGGTCAATTTCTTCAAAGAGGTTTTATTAACTTCATATTTATTTACTATGCATTTGAGTGTATCAACATAACACTTGGCATGCAGATGGAAATGATGAATATAGGTATGGATCTATAATAGAGGAGTTGAAGGTATTTCTTATTTCACAGTACAAAATCAAGATATAGTAAAGGAAGAAATGTAATTATTAATATTTTATCGATCACCACACATAACTTAAAGTTCTATACAAGCCATATGGCATCATAAACATAAATTTTCCTTTGAATTTTTACTTTAAAAATGACATGAGTTTTTTGTTATACTAAATATACTGCATGAATTTGAAATGATTGTATTTTAGTGTATATATCACATCATATATGTTCACTTTGCTGTTCATATATTCTCTTTTTCTTTCCTTTTTTTGTTTGGTTGCTTAGCTTCTTCCTTTCTTAAGATAATACAATTCTGAATTAATAAGCTTCTTGAAATTTATTATGTTTCTTAAAAATTCTTTTCTCTAAGGTTTTTCCTTTCTTATTATTGTCTATATTATTTGGTGCAAACTCAGAACTCTTGTGATTTCTAAATGGATTTTAATTTTATTAGACTAAGTAATTCTTCACATTTTTTTCTGAATTTTTGCATATCTCAAAAACTATGCTAATTATATAGTTGACTACAGCTTTGGTTGAGTTGATAATTCTGCATATAAAATTGTAATTCTCTTAGTTGGAAAAATGTGATTTATGTTCCTAAAATGTTCAGTGTCAATGATTAAAATTAATGATATATTTAATATTGATTGTCAATTGCTGATGATTTTTGTTGTTTCCTGGGAAGTGTTTGGGTTTTCTTATTATCATTAGTGAAAACTCTGAAATTCCACAAAGTTATTTCTAACATAGTTCTTTTTCTTCTTAGTGTATTGTATCAGGCACTCAACTTGACCATCAAATACAAAGATTAACTTTATAAATAAGCTGAAATTTTATTTAAAAAAACAAAGGCTATTATCTGAGATTCATGTCTAGTTCTTATGAAATTGGGCTATGGTAGAAATTATTTTTTAAGCATAAGAACCAGCAAATTAACTTCTAATATGTAACAACAAAGCAAGCTTTCCATGTAAGCAAGAATGTATTTTTGGAGCTTCCTCTGCTTGTAGAAAGATATAATCAGCATTATCATCATATTAACTAATAGCCTATAATAGGAAAAAAATATTTTGATTAAATATGTTCTTTCTCTGTTGATTTCAACTCTCACTTTTTCCATGAATGCTTCAGTCAACTGCATTATCCTGGACAAAGCCTGTAGAAAGTATTGCATCTACATTCATTCCATCCTCACTACAATGCATTTCCCCACACCTGCAGGAGTTCTTTCCAGCAAAATAATCTGGTCACTTGATCCCATTGCTTGAGAACATTGAAGAACTTTTGCTGACTAGAAGATGGAGGGGCCAATTGTCAAAGGAATATGATGATTTCTAGGAGTACAGAGTGACCTCTAGCTAACAACCAGCAATAGAATATGCACTTTATCCAATTGATGCAAGGATTTAAATTCCACCTAAAATAAGTCTGACCTTGAGGAGAGTTTCCCCTCGCATCTTTGAAAAGCTTGGGTTGGCAAATGCCCTGATTCTGACCTTACATCATTGTGTGAGGAGAGGAACCAGTCATTCTCGGCTGGGCTTTTAACTTCAAGAACTGTGAACCAGTAAATGAATGCTGTTTTAAGTTACTAAATTTGTGGTTATTTGTTATTTCTAGAATGTGCTAGGAAACTAGAATATTCTCATGAGGTAGTTGAACTAAAAAAATAAATTTGAAAATTCCTGGGTGGCTAGTGAATAGTAAGAGCATATTTTATCTTACAATAGAAGCTTATTGGGATTGAGACTAAGTTTTATTAGTAACAAGTTTTTCCATAGAAGAATTGTCAAAGTGAGCTTCTAGAACTGTTTTTTGTTTGTTTGGTTTGGTTTTGGTTGTTGTTTTTTTTTTTGCTTTGAATTCATAAATTGAAGATGCAATTCAGGTTATTAATGTGTGTGTGTTTTGGAGAAAACACCTTAACTATGATTTAACTTAAGATCAACTGTAGTTTTCCCTTAACTATGAATGTAAACATCAAGAATGTTATCAGTATCATTCACTTTGTCTATGTTATTATTGTAATATAAATCAGACTTTATAATCAGATTATACAAGTTGTAGAGAAGTCGCCTAGAAAGAGCATCCAAGATTATAGTAATTTCAAAATGTTATAGTTATACCCATCAATAGATCAATAGGCTTTCTTTCTTTGCACACATAGGGCCATAGCACAAATTTATCATTTTTATATGTTCTAATTAACTATTTAACTGCATTTTGTGCATGTCTTTTACCATGATTTTTTCCCCAGATTCCTGTATTCCTATGTGTTTTACATTGTATATTTGTATGCATCATTCCAAGGTAGGAACCTTCACTTTAGTGGACTGAAACAAAAGTTCATGACCTGAAAACATTAGGAATCTTTATTGCATAAACACCTGAGCACCTTCATCCTTACTCAACTTCAGTATCTATAAAACTGAGTGTATTTCTGATGACGTCAATCATCAGACCTTGGTGTTCAAGACTATATTCATATAGTCTTGGTGTTCTTTCTGAGACTAATAAAGTTTGCTTTCCTTGCTTGCTTTTAAAAGTATCTTTCCCTCTCTGATTCTCATGGTTGTTCTAATTGTATTTAGAACAATATGACTTGCTGGATTCTTAGGTTCCATAGCTCTAGACCTTAGGCTGATATATTTTCTATTTCTAGAGTGAGTCTGATTCCTACATATCTTAGAAATAAAATATATTTTCAGTAAAACAGAAACCAATTAAAACCAGAGATTTTAAAAACTCTTATTAGCTGCCACAGAAGAGCAATTATTTAATTCTTTGTTTCAATGAATTAGAATAAGAAAATAAAGATGTTTTATTTAGAAAGAGGAGGAGCAGAAAAATAAAATTTCTCTAGAATTGTGTGTGCTCCTATGAAAAATCCCAGGCTTTTCTGAGACATGGAAATAAACACAGTACCAAAGGAGGGAATGTTTTCTTCTCCTTCTCTCCCACCCTGTCTCCTAGTCTTCCTCTCCTCCTCCTCCTCCTCCTTCTTCCAATTCTTCTGATTCTTCCAATTCTTTTCTACTTCAGCTGGAATTATTTTATTCTTCAATTCCTTAAAAAAAATAAAGCTTTATCCTTTTGTTTAGTTACTGATCTGAACTGAAAGTGCTAGGTATTTATAGTCTAGACTGAGTCCCTAGGCTAATGCAAAGGTGCCAGGAAAATTGGAGCTCTATCTCCCTGTTTTACATTCTAAAAGATTAGTGTGATGTGTTTGACCATTATGGGGTTGTTTGATTTGCTTATGTTGTGGATATTTGTAGGTAACCTATAGACAAGAGCAATAGGAATGTGAAATTAAGGGAATAAGTCCATAAATTGGGCCTATTGTGCTGACCCCTGTTGTTCCTTCCGCACCGAACAACAAAGGTTGAGTGCCTTCCTCGGACCAGCCAGGGGGGCACGGGGTCAGGCAGGATGGTGAGTGTCGATGGCTGAAAAACGCACACCAGCCGGGAGTCTGTCCAGAAGTATCTCAGTTTAATGGAGGAGGAGAACAGATATATAAGGGGGCGAGTGAGCGGGAAAGAAACAAAGAAAGGAGAGGAGATACCTGCAGGGCCAATCACCTTAAAGGTAAACAGCCCATGCAGCACACATCAAAGCCTGCAGGGCAAAGGTCTCCTAAGATTTGATGGTGGCCAGAGCTGCTCACGTTCACAGAGGTCGAATGGGCCAATCCTAGGCCACCACCTTGGTGGTACCACTGGTGAGGGGGGCTTATGCCCCGAGGGTGGTGGTGTTGTTGCGGTCGCCATCTTAAGGTGTGTCCCTACAGACCCCCACATTCTTTCTTTAGAAAGCATTTTTCCTGCAACCCTACCTGCCTTAAGTCAGTAGGATATGTTGTATTTTTCCAAAAACAAGATTTTATCTATACAAGAAATGCAGACCCAAAAGTCTCCTCCCTGTTCATAAGGAGGATACAAGTTACCCTGAAGCTGGGGTGGGGGACACTTTTATGACCTTTACACAGATCAGATTCCCAAGTTCAGGGAGACAAGATAGAAGTAGTCAAAGTGATGCCCACAGTGGACCTGATGGGAATCTCTGAAAACCTCCCAGGGGTAGGAGGAGCCCCTGGCACTTGGCTGGCAGCTGCGAGTGTATCCAGTGTGTAAGGGAAACCTGCCCTCACACAGGCCTGACAGGAATACCTGCAGGAAGGAGCTTTCAGCTCTAGCAGGCCAGAAGGGCAAAGGCCACTGCCCCACAATTAGCATAACCATTCCCAGGGAAATCTTAGGGGCCCAGATTGGACACTAAGCAAAGGTGTTAGTGAAAAGATGATTGGACAAGATACAATCCCTACTTAGCATATGTGTATGTTACATGATTGGACACAGTTACAAACCCTGATTAACATAAGGGCATTCAGGTAATAAATCTTAATTGACTATTTAAGAACAAAACATTCCCACAATAAACAAGTCAGTAGGCAGCTCGCAACTCATCTACTTTTCACCTGACTCTCTCGATGGATGCCTGTGTCCTTGGCTTCGCGCCTTTATCCCTGCTTCTGAGTGAAGCCGAGGCGGACTTACTTCACCCTGGGACCTCCAGTAAAACTGGAGGGCAGGGGTTGCACCATCTTTCCTTTCTCTGAGAGGACCCACTCACTGAGAGGGTCCCCATTTCCCCTTTTTTTTAAATCTCATCTAATAAACGCATGCTAACTTCTCTTAGTGATGACTCTGAAATATTTTCAGCATGATCAAAAATGTGGTGGTGCACGCCTGTAATCCCTGTGATCCCTGTGACTCCAGAAGTGGAGGCAGAAGGAGTCACTCAAGTCTGGGCACTCCAAGAAGCCCTACGTAATTTAGTGAGGCATTGTTTCAAAATAAAAAAATAAAAAGGGTGGGGGATATAGCTCAGTGATAAAGGATCCCTGGATTAAACTCCCAGGACAAAAAAAAGAAAAGAAAAAACTGGTAGCAGAGGAACTTCCTGACTATCTTTGCTCTGAGGCCTGCCCTTGCTCGGTAGCTCTTTACAGATAATGCTATTTATCAAACGTAAAGTTTGCAATTGCTTTCTCCCAATCAGTAGGCTGTCTCTTTGTTTATTTTCCTGTGAAAATTTATTTTTTTATTTGGTGCAATCCCTTTCATCCAAACTTTTGCTGTTGTGCTTTTGGGGTCATAGACAAAAACTTAACAAGACCAAGTCCCTTGTCCTTTAAACAACAACATGAAAGAGACTAGAGAACACTGTGCTAAATGAAATAAGCCAGGCCCAGAAAGCCCAATACCACATGACCTCATATATAAATGGCATCATGAAATCTTACAGAAGCAGAGTGGGAGGGTGGTTACCATAATTGGAATGGGGAGTGGTAAGGAAGCGAGACCAACTGACAATATTGCTTACCCTTAGATCAGTTCAGTATGTCTATTGTTTACAAGGATGACTACATGTAATGTTATTATACCATATGAGGAAAAATTGCCACAATTGGAGATTTTAGACATTCTAATCACAAAATAAAGATATGTATATGAGCTAGAGGATATGTTAGCTTGATTTAATTTTTTCACATTGTGTGCATATATAAATTTCAAAATATACACATCAAAATATCATTATATATCATGTTTTTAAATGTTCAGTTGTTAATGAAAATATTTAATTAATCAAATAATTATTTTTTAAAGAATAGGATGAGACTCCAGGATCCTTTCTATTTGCCTTACAGTCAGTTTTCTCCCTGTCCCCATTCACTACCCATGAAAGGATGGCTGTCTCTTTCCAGCACACCATCAAAGAATATCTGTTCTTTCCATCCTTCATCTATGGAATACTGGTACCTCGTGTTTCACTTTTTCCATCTGATTTCCACTTTTCCCTAGGGATTGTGTTTAGTCAATGAAGTTCAGAATACTTAATTTTTACTATAAATTAATAGGTGAAAAATCTGTCTGGGATGCAGACAACTGTTGGGTGCACATGCAGGGTAAAATTAATAAAGATGAATATAAAACAATCTACAGGACTGATCGGATTCTGACCAGTAAGTCTTCCTCTAATTCACTAAGGTGGTTCAGATGAAATCACCAGGAAAATCTATTTTTTTTATTATAAATATAATTTGAAAGAAGATAGAGCACAATTTTTGTAGCAATATGTAGCTTCTTTTCTTCTGAGAACCATACACCAATGAGAGTTTTCAACAGTACAATGTACATTTAGTTCCAAATATCTGAAATACAATCATTAATCACAGATGTATACTTTTTCCTAATAGTCTCTGGGATAACTACTAATATAGGGTATTTTTGTTCATGGAGAATATGAGAAAATAAGATCAATCAGATTGTCAGCAGAAATCAAGTCTTTACAATTTTAAAACTGAGTTTCCTGTTTTGGGGGTTTTTTACTAGATATAAACTGAGGATTAATCTCAATTTGATCTCAGTTTCTAGAGGCTACCACGTGCTTAGGCCATGGTTCCCTTCCTCCAAGGTTAAATCCAACACTGACAGGTAAAGGGTCTCTTATCTTGCAATCTCTCCTGACTCTTCGCTTTGGTTCTCTGACTGCTACCAGGGAAGCTTATCCTGTTGTAAGGCTCATGCAACTGGATTGGGCCCAAATGCATAATACCAGAAAATCATTCCCTCTCAACATCTGTAATCTGAATCACATCTAGAATCCCTTTTGCCATGAAAAATAGTGTGGTCCATTTCTGGAAATTAGAATGTTGACATCTTTGAGGAGCCTTACATGGAAAAGGGACTTTTCAGATGTGAATAATCAAGGGCTTTGAGAAGGGGAGATTATCCTTAATTATTTATAGTAGGCTCAATGTAATGACCCAATACTAAGTTAAGAAAGAAGGAAAGTCAGAGGAGATGTACTTGGGAAGTAGAGTCACAGACATGAAGACTTTGAAAACTGAAGATGGGTCCCTGAACCACAGAACGCAGGTTGTCTCTAGAGCCTGAAAAAAACAAGGGATAAATCTCCTTACATTCTCCACAAGGAACCCAATCCTTTGCTGGGTCTTTTGCTACATGACCCAGGATTCTACTCTTAAACTAGTTGATAAAACACTCAACCGACCTTGGCCAATCAAATTCTCTCTTCTGGAATAAGAACCTTTAAGTCTGAGGACACTCGGAGCCTAAATATCTATGATGAAAATTTGCAGGAACACTGTAGAGAGTGCATTTAGGACTTCTTTAGCTGGGACACCTGAAAAAGTCTTTTGTTAGTGTCTTCATGAGGATGGAGACACTGCTCTATTTTTTGTTACATGAATTACATAAAAAAAAAATAACTCCTAGTAATCCCTCTGTGTTGCTATTAGGAAAACCAAAAGAAACATGTAACAATATCCCAAGTATAATTAAACATGTATCAAGTCTTCAAAACAATACAACTTGCACTGAGTCCATCCCTATGCATATCATTAAAATAAACACAATATGGGGATAGGAATGCTAGTGGAGTGAAGCAGACATTATTCCCTCATGCACATACATGACTGCATGACCCATGTGATACTACAGTAAGTATAATCAGAAAAATGACAGATTACCCTCCATTTATGTATGATCTATCAAAATGTATAAATGCATTCTACTGTCATGTAGAAGAAATTCAGAACAAACTTTTTTAAAAAATAAACACAATAATCACAGTTTCTACCTATTTTGAATAGGCAAGTGTCATTCTTGCATCTTCAAATGAATTAGTGGTATGGAACAGATTTGATGCTTTTTTTAATATTTAAATACTAAAAATAGTACAATCATCATCACAACTTAAAGTAATATTTCTCCTTATATAGCAATAAGTGTGCTCACAAATAAACACATTTAAAAAAAATTGCAGTTTTGGAACGTTTTCAATTTATTAATAATGTGAAATCTAATTAAAGCTGTTTTTTATCCTTTCTCAATAACTCTAATTACTTTCTCAGAAAAATTAATATCACCTAGGTTGCTGTTATAATTTTTATGAGAGTGTGAACAGTCTGCTACAAAAGTTTATAATGACCTAACATTTATTAATTGGTGAAACTAGCATAACCCAAACTGATGAGAAACATATTATCGCAGTATTTTTTTCTGACTTGGATCCATTTCTCTTTAGCAATTTATAAAGTAATTTCCTAATTCAACAGGACCTGCTTACAATTCTACACACACGCTTTTAGGTTTCCATTGCCCATTTTTAATTTAACAGATTTCAATTGGTGATGTGAGTGTATATTTGAAGTGCCATTATTCTGTGCCAACATGACATAAAGTAGAAATGGAACACAGTTCAACTAGATCAGGAAAAACAGAAAATGACCTGGAAGTATGCATCGTATCAAAAAGCAAGAGATTCACAGATTTCAACCATATTTTCTATTGCTGTTTAGAATTTCATTTCACAGTACAATGTGTTTTTAATATTCTTGTTAGCTCAACAATATCTTTGGGGATTAGTTTTATACCTACTGTGTTCATTTGCACTTCCACATTTTATGATTCGGAATACAAAAGTACATAATTTTCTTACCTTATAATTTATTTGATAGTTGATTGTTGCTGCAGCTGAAGTTCATTCAAAGCTGTAAATCATATTCTTTGTTAATGAACATACCATCTTCTTCCTGTATTTATCTTTGTTTAGTTTAATTTGTCATTGTATTTGCTTTTTAAGCTCATGGTGTTGCAGTGTTATGGACGTTTTTCTCTTTTCTCATAAGTCTTATATGCCCAGATGGAAAGTGTAATCGTTTGCTTAGATTATATGTATGTATGCAGACACACACAAGAAAGTGAAATATTTCAGAAATGATTCCATGAATCTGATCAACTCATAAAATACTTTGAATCTCAGAATGTGATCAATTAAATATCTTTATAATTTTGCTTCCACAAAATGGATATGAAAAGAATGATCTACTAATATCTTTTCAATTCTTTATGTTCAGAATTCATGAGAAGTTAGCAAAATTTTAGAAGTGTGGACTGGATACAAGTCCAGGTTCCATTCCACAATAGATATGCGTGTGTGAAGCACTGGGTTCCATTCTCAGCACTGCATATAAGTAAATAAAAATAAAGATCCACTGACAACCAAAAATATTTTTAAATTTTTATTTTTATTTTATTTTTAAATAAAACACTTGAAATATGAGAATATTTGGCAATTTGAGGATGAGAAAAGTCTGGAGAGACTAAAGCAAGGTTGAGAAGAAGGACATATATTTTGAAAGTTAAAGGTTTTAAAAGAACATTGTTATTACCGAATGCTGATGTCACCTGAAAATTCACATGTGAAATCCTATCCTCCAAGGTAGTGGTCTTAGGAAGTGAGACCATCAGGAGATGATTAGATTGTAAGGGAGAATGTTATGAATGGGATTCGTGTCCTTGTAAAGAAGGTTCGTGAGGCTCCTTACACCATTCTTCCATGTGAGGATAATAAAACTGCGCCATCTACAAACCAGAAAGAGAATCCTCACCTGACATGGAATTTACCAGTACTTTGGTTTTTTACTTTTCAGCTTCAGAAATAGGAGTGAAATTTTTGTTGTTTATGTCACTCAGTCTATGGTGTTTTGTTCCTAGCATTCCGAGATGACTGAAACAGGCATCCTGAGCACTAAGAATCATTTACAAATGTCTAATATATATATATAATATATATATATATGCATATATATACATAAATATACATAGAATCTATAGTATACCATTTTGAGTTTTACTGTTTAGGAAGAACATTTTAAAACTGCATAGCAGGTAAAAGTGGTTGAAATATTTAAAAACAGGAGTTTAACTCTAGCTAAGCTATTGATAGAGTCTGCAATAAAAAGATAATTATTGGGCTGATTATGATAGCTATATTGATAAACTAAGTGGATAAATTCAGGACAAATTATGGTCTTATAATTGACATAACTAACAAATTAGCTTTAAGTAAAGAAAAATCATGTTAACTTTGTTTTCTACCATAAGAATCTAAGCCAAATGGTAATTTTTCTGAAACACAGACTATGAAGTACCAGGATTAGGAAATAAAACAAAAGTTATATTTTGTTTTAAAAAAAGATTCCATGGAAAAGAGTGCCATCAGAATGGGTCACCTCTCTAATTTCTCGGAGAGGAATGAAAGTACCTTCTCATTCTATACTGAATATTTGTTTCTTATATTTATAAAACCAAAAATAGGATTATTTGAATTCCCAAGGTTAAGTAAACTGGATTGTAATATATAAATCCAATTCCAGATAGAAAGACTTACATGCCAAAATGTTAGAGGAGTTATAATATAAATTATAACTGGCAAAGGGACTAAATACACACTTACTTTGGTCATCATACTTTTTACCTAGAGATAAAAACTAAATGAGATGATTATGCCCCACAGACATTGTGGTAAGCTGGGAATCTGAGTACATTAACCTGTACTTAGTCCAGCTGTTCTCGTGTCCTTAAGATCACTTCATCTTGTGTAAGTAAAAAGGAAAAAGTAACAGGAGAGAATTCATGAATTGAGGATGTGAGTTATGAGATTAAAAAAGAAAGGAATAGGGCTGGGGATATAGCTCCCAAGCACAGGGCCCTGGGTTCAATCCCCAGCACCACAAAAAATAATTTATGTATCATTATAGTTGCTTTATCTCTATTATATCAAAATGATTGTTATCTACCCTTCATTCATCACTTTTCTAGCCAAAATTTAAAAGAAATTGCCTGTAGCTTTTGCATGAGAACCTGCTCTGCTTTCCTGAAATCTGAAAGAGAAGTGTAGATTCCTTTCCAGAGTCACATTATAATGTTTCTTGCTCTAATTGTATGTGAATAATGAAGTTTTCTTTCCTTGAGTAGAAACTGATTAACTGGTTGAAAATACAGGAATAATATTGAACCATCTTTATTTTGAGAACCTAATGATTACATGGTTTCTTTTCACTAATGAAACCTTTCTTTTTCTGAGAGAAGTAAATGTTATACAAACAGAAGCTTAAAATTTCACATGAATAATCAGAACAAAATGGTACAGAAAAGAAAAATAGTAATTACAGTGATACCAGTTCTAATAGAAAGGACCTTGATTCTTAAAAACAGCATGAGGAAGCAATGTTAATGACTCATTAATACTTAACATTATCGTAAAGCACATGTATATTCCAAAGAAGCAGTTGACTATTTTGCTGTTTTGTTTTTCTTCAAGCTTTGTTTATGTTAGTAGTTTCAGATAAAGGAGAATAGTGTTCTTGAACTAAAATTTGGTCCCACATTTATCACATAAATTCATACTGTTTTTCATTACTTAGTAATTATCTCATGTGCATTATTCATCCTTCTATAATTAAATTGTAACATTATTAAGAATAAGACCCGAATCTAATACTTCTTTTTTAATATATTCATTAGCCAGCATGTACAGAAAAAGTAGTAACAACTTGTTAACCTATCAGACAATATGTGATCATGGATAAATGTTCCAAGATGTGAGACTATCTCTTGATAAAAACATCCTTTACTTTGATTCTATGATTGTCTGACTACCATTCCTTCATTACCTTGTTATTTATATTATATATTTATATTTATAATGTAGATTTATATTTCAGTGTGAAACAACTCAGTTATATTTCCATTTCAATAATCCCAATTGGAATAAAAATATTTTATTCACCACAAAGGAATTATAGGTATATGATAGGTGATACATTTTTTTTTATTTTTTATTTATTTATTGATTTTTGGAACCAGGGATTGAATTCAGGGACACTCGGCCACTGAGCCACATCCCCAGCCCTATTTTGTATTTTATTTAGAGACAGGATCTCACTGAGTTGCTTAGGGCCTCACTAAGTTGCTGAGGCTGACTTTGAGCTCACGATCCTCCTGACTCAGACTCCCAAGTCGCTTGGATTACAGGCATGCGCCACCATGCCTGGCAGTGATACATTTTAAATAATGCATGATCTTTCCTTTGACTTTTTGAAATCAGTGTGACCAAAATACCTGCCAAGATCAACTTAGGGAAGGAAATATTTATTTTGCCTTAGAGTTTCAGAGGTTTAGTCCATGGTCAGCCAATTCATAACTCTGGACCCAGGATGAAGCAGAATATCATGTTGAAAGAATAAGGCAGAAAAGTGGCCAGGAAGTAGACTGAGGAAGGGGAAGGGGCCTCAGAGAAGGTAAACCCTTCTAGGGAACATCCCAGTGACCCACCTCCCCTAGCCATGCCATGCCCTGCCTGCCTATAATTAGCAGATGGTTTTGGATGGACTGATCAGTCTCCTTTCCCCAGGGAAGCGCCACATGGTCAGCTGCTGAACGCACTTCATCAGCCAGCCCAGGTCTTTCCGATTTGCCTTCAGCCAATATCAACCCAAGCCTTTTGATCTATATAACATTGCAATGGAGATTCACGTGCAAAAAGCTACAAAGCCTTTGCTTTTGTGTTCTGTGTACATCCTGTTGTCTGATAGTGTGTTGTCTGTCTATATATGTGTGTCCAAATATAATGCTCATGAGTTAAAATTTTTAAAAAATGAATCCAGATACCTTTAATTCACATGATTTAAAAAGGTTCAATTTAAATTGGGTAAACAAATAAATGTAAGACATCTTCAAAATCACTGAATTCACAAGTCTCTAGGTGGTCAAACTAATAAAAATGTTGTCTATAAAATGTTAATAGATATTAATCAATTGTTTCTAGGACTTTTCTTCAACAGGAAAGAGATGGCAGATACTGTTCAATACACTTGTCTGATAGCTTGGATTTTACAGTAAAATAAATATATTAGATTTGATATATAAAGGATTAATCAAATGTGTTTGTTAGAGACATCCAGTTAATTTACAAAGTTAAAATGCTGTTAAATAACATCTAGTACTCTTAACTCCTTGAATTCCATGGAGTAACATACTTAAGCATTATTGGTATTTTCATCAATTGGTAAGTAAGAAGGGCTTAAAAAGGGATCCAAAAGTTTCAACTGTGTTTTAATTAAAGTACTATAAATAACATAAAATATTTCATCTTATTAAAATGAAATAATTTATCTAAATTCAGAAATTTCATAAGAGTTGTTTCAGAATACGAACAAAAAGGAGTCAACAGATAGGAAAGGGAAAATAGAAGGTTTTAGGTATGGAAATATACTCAGTAAAAGGAAAAAGAAAATGTTTCTGGGTCAGAAACTCTTTGTGTGATGAAATACATGAGGGTCTAAGTAAGTGCAAAGAAAGTCTGGGTGTAAGTGAAGGGCAGATTTCAACAAGATTGTGTGTAACTAAGTTGGTTATATATATGTGAGATGATCAATTAAAAGCTATTTAAAGTTTTTCCCTATGATCAAATATTAATGGACTGATAAAAATCAAAGTGCAATCTATATGTTAAGATAACAAGGATTTCTTTAAAAGTGCTAATTTACTCAACATTGTATCTGTTATGTTTTATTTTTTAGTGCAATTAATCTTAAAAATTTAGGTTTATACAATTGTGGTCAAACAACAACTGTTAAAGTATCGTACTATGTTACAGAGTCTAAATTTTTCTTAAAAAACTAAATTTGGTTAACATCAAGATTATTGTGCTATTACTCTTCTTTGTACATTAATGTATTCAAATCTTCCAGGTACACAAGTCTTTAGAGCAGAAAATTTACCAAGCTGCTATTCTCCAAACTAAACTTGTCTGTACTGGTAATTTTAGACTTATAAGAATAATAAATTTTATTGGGGACTTATTTATATAATTTAATGATCTATAACCGAACCTATTATCAATAGGGTATGTGTAAATTTGTTACTTTTTACACTGAGATCAAAATTTAAATGCAAATACATTTCTAAAAGTTGGCGAGAGCCTGATTTTTTAAAAGGTTAATATTGTGAAACATGAAAGCATTTTGCCACTTTGCCACACGAAAGGAAAGTTAAAAACTCTCAGCCTTTGCTTGGTTTGTTTTAGATATAATATCATATTGTGTCAACTACCATTCACATAGACTCAGGAAACAAAACATATAAACTTTGTAAAATGATGTTCAAAGTGGAGGCAAAGATCAACTTCAGAACTAGAATGCTTTACCTAAGATTTGTAAAAAGCCCTGCCTTACCTGAGATAAGGCTCTGCCTCCCACCCTGCTACATGTCAGAATGTCTCCAAAATAAGCCAGACTTTAGCTCACTTAAAGTTATATTCAAAAGATTGTTTTCTCTTGTACAATTACTGTGATCTCAAACAGGTGATGTAATATATAGCTTAGACAAAATTTAAGATGGCTATTACACAAACTAGATATTTTTTACCATTAATTCCACTTTGTATTTTTCTTGTAAACTCTGTAACTGTTGCCTGATTAATGTTTTTCAGAAGTACTGCTTCAAGAACAACCTAAATTAATTTGAGATACTAAGTCATCACCTATAGAACAGATAATATAGACCCCAGTTAAAAAAAAGGGGGTAAATAATTATAAAATTACGGACATTGAAGTTAGAGCCCAGTATTCTTACTTTATGACTGGTAAGACTGACTTGCTGGATGTTTAAGATCAAACTTAGAGATTGAGATTAACACAGAGGGCCAAGGAAACCAGTATTTGGCTCTTGCCCTTAGAGTCATCCTGAATCCAGGGAACAAGAGAACTTCTCTAAGGAGCTTTGCAACTCTGAGCCACACAACCTTCTGATCAGGGAGATTGATGAGACCACTAGAGGATGAAAAGCCAATCATTGCACCTGCTATAGAGGAGGGTCATTGGAAAAGGGAGACACATCCCTGACGCTTCCAAGGGAAGCCACCCATCAAGGAGACCCTACCTAGCAAATAAAGGAGCTAAGAAGCTAAGAAGCTGCTCTCAAGTTTCCCATGAGTGACAACTGTGGGAGGTTGACTCAGCTGACTCTTAAGAGACAGAACAGGTCAATTTGACCAGCTTGATCTTAAACACCTAGTAAAACAGTTAAACCCAAAACTTAGCCATTCTTGGGCATTTAAAAAAGAAACAATAGTTAAACGTAACTTAAGATGTACACTTGTGTCAGCCCCTAAATTAAGTAAAGTCTGGAGGCTGCAGAAGAGAGATTCTTAGGCAAATGTGCCTGATAACCTCAAGAGAAATTGTCAAAGTCAGAAATTTTAATCAGTTTAAGGCATATAGATCTTCCTAAGCAACACAGGTAGGCTCAATCTATGTTTGTTAGTATGATCATCTAGCCCTAAGTAACAAGAATATAAAGATCTCTACAAAACACAGGTTATGCCAATAAAAGAACAGTTTACAAAAATCATATGACACTTAGTAGCTTAACTGTATTTTCTGGGGACATCAATGACATTAAAAATTAAATGTTGTATTTACATTCATGATAACTCTGACAATGTTAAAGTTCCAAGTAGAGGCCTTGACCACTCCAGCCTTTGTTAGGCCTGGTTATGGGAACTTCTTCTCAGCTCTTCCACCTCCTGGTGAGAGATTGATTTCTGTCATCATGATATTCATTGCCATGTTCCAGATGCTACAACATTTATTCTATACTAATCTCATTTCAGTACTCATGTCTTTTTCTCTCTCATAGAAGCACCCACCCCCAGATGACTTTACAACCTGCTCTTCCCCAACCAGACTTCTACCCTGCATCCCTCGATTGACCAGATTTCTAAAAGGGAATTCCAAACTACTTGTCCCCTTCCAGCTCAAAGAGTGGTGGTCACCCCCTTTTCTTACAGCAGTGAGGAATTCCTAAAGAATAGGGGGAAATGAAGCCAGAATTGTGGACAGGCAGTTAGTGTAGAAATAGGGAATCTGGTCAAATTGAGGAAAGGAATCAGAGTCTGAAAAGGTGGAGACCACCCCTGGGAGATTGGAATGTCAGTGTTTCCAGAGCCCTTTGGATCACCAAAGACCATGTCTACTAAATTGCCTACAGAAGTTCCTACAAGACCAGATACACAAATTCTGGAGCTGGTGGACACACACAAGTTCACCAACCAATCAGTAAATCAACTGCTTCTCCTTCTAGACTACCAGTCCCAGACACCTAAAGCCAAGACCTGCAAGTCACTATTGACACCTCCAGCTCCAAAAACTCTGCTCCCACAGAGATCTACAAGGGCCCCTGTATGGTGATTCTGGCTATGCCAATGGCTGTCAAGATCTTGCAAGATGCTGCCTATAATGTGGCAACATCACTGCTTGCTGTTCCTACAAGTGCTCTGGGAAGACAGCTGGCTGATTCCTCCCATCTCCACTACTATAGACTTGGCCAACATCATAATGGAACTATGGCTACAAGGCACATTCATGGATTTTACACCAGTTGAGATTTTTTCCTTCAGCTCATGGCTTCTCAGAATTCTCCCCCTGGGTCTGTCCCTTCACCATTTCTCCCAAAACTCCCCACAACACACCCCCAAATAAGCAGGAAGTAGCCAGAAAGACTCATGGCACCCCCTTTCCATAAAACACAAGAAAAGGGAGAAATGTTGGATGGGCAGATCCATCTCTTTTTCCCAGGGAAGCTCCACATGGTCACGTACTGAACGCACTTACTCAGCCAGCCCGGGGCCTTTCCAGTTTGTCTTCAGCCAATAGCAACACAAGCCTTTCCCTCCAGCCAACCCCCAAATATCCTAGCCAATCCCCCAGATACACAATCCCACTCAGGGAGCACCCCAGCCAATGAATTTAAAGTTGCCGATGCAGCCAATTCCAGTTCAACACCCACCCCTAAGAAGGTACTTAATCTCAAGGGACCATTTTCCCTTTTCCTTCTGCTGCTACCTTCATCACCCAGAGAGGCTATTAAGCCACTCCAAATAAAATCCCCTGGCCAAAACATGGTTCTTGGTGTGGACCTTTTGCCTAACAGTCAGTCCATTCAAATTAAGATGGACTGATTGGGTTATAGCTCTCACAATGCAATCATTTCACTTCTGAATATTTCTGCATTAACACAGGAGTTTTGATAGGGGGGAACCTCATATCCAAACTATAACAGTGTGTTTTTATATCATAATTTTATTTATATCTCTCTGCAAAAAATACTCAAGACTGGAATTAGTAGTTTGAACTCTAAGCATAATATCTTAAAATATTATAATGGAAGATACATACCCTTTCCCTACCCCACAATTTCATTACCATTGCTTACACTCATTAAGTCCCTTGCCATATGTGCTAGATTTTTATTTACTTATTAGGTTTTCTAAAAACAGTGCACTGAGCACAAATCCTAGCTCATTCCTTAAATAAACCACACAGATACCAAAATGAATCTATAATTAAGACTAAAATCAGAGGTTAATATGTTTTCCTAAAGAAAAATAAAATGTGTTTCTGAAGAGTTGCAGCATAATTTCTTAGTAAAAGCAAGACTGTATTTTACAGGATCCAGAACATTTACGTTCACACTTACCCAGAAATGACTCATGATTCCTGCCTCATAGGAAAGGAAACTTGACTGTAGGTGCATCTGCTCCTCTTGCAGGGGATGACCTGGATTGTCAGTCTTAGCAAAATCCAGACATGTGTTCTATAGTTTATCGTATCTCTAAATCCTTTTCAAAAGCATTGCACAAAGCCTTGTTTCTCTTTGCTGACCATATTGTTTTTACATAACTGCTGCAACAAATTACCACAAATTTAGCTTTGTAAAACAACACATTTGTATTGAATCACAATTGGGTGGGTCAGAAGTCCAGTGCCAGTTATCCTGCACTTTTATCTGGGGACTTAGAGGAATTTGTTATTCAGGCAATTGTCCAAATATAGTTTCATGACATTTTTCAAGGGATGGATTTACAAGGGGTACTTCTTAAATTACAGAGACCACTTTCATTTTTCTGACTGACTTATTAAATGCAAGGCCATCAGTTATTTGTCAATTCCTTCTTAGACCTTTTCCTTTTTAAATGACTTTTGTTTTCTTTATGTGCTTTTATAGGCTCCTTTAATTTCTTTGGGCCTATCCAGACAATACCAGAAATGTTATTGTCATCTGATTTGGAACATTAATTCATCTTTTCAGTTCAAAGTGTTTTCACAGAAGTATCTAGAGTAATCTTTGAATTAATAGCTGGGAATCAAGACTCTTGGAACATCTTTCCAAATAAGTCTACCATACCTATACTCACATTCCTTCCTCTTCTTTCTTTATTAAAAACTGAGAAACACTCATCAAAATTCACCTGCTTCATATTCCCATTCAATTAATACACATTTACTGCAGATGAAATAAAGTATTAAGTCATTGGTGAGTAAACTCTCAAAAGTCCCTTGGTAGAATAGAAGAGGCCTACACATATGTGCTTCAGCTGCTGTGATTCTCTGGGTTGAATTCTCTGTTTCTTCTGAATTCTGTGCCCCACAGCATCACCCATACGGCTGCAAAACAGTCCTTCAAGAAGTATTTACACCATAGATATCAGCAGACATTACCCAAGAGTGTTTGCCCACCATCTTTGAAGAGTTAATGTATCAGCGCACCACTGAAATCTCAATGTTCTGATATAGGCTATGATAAAGGTTTTCAGAGGACAAAGTAAACAACTCATTTTAACAGATGAAAAGGTAGATGCCTGAAAATGGTTCTCTGTGGTAGAAATGCAATAGAAAACTTGACATCTCAAGTAGATGTGTTTTCCACTTGCTTGGAACTTTAATATTTCCATTTGGAGAGACCAAGTTTGCCTCTCTCAACTTGCACATACCAAGTGAGGTGAGCTTGAGCAATTGAGTTAAATTCTTCACTTTTCAACCTTCAGATCTGTAAAATTATCTTATCTTTTGTTTATTCAAAACTCAGCAAATACTTACGTACTTCCATGTATCATAATGCATCTGAGTATAACATCATGAGAATTAAATATTATATTAATCTAAACTTCACCAATATAAACTCTACAGAAATTAGAATTTAACAAGTATGCCAGTGAAAATAACTCTATTAGAACTGCTCTGACACTCAGCATGTTTCTTTCTCTTCCTCTCTCTCTGTTCCTCCCTAATCTCTCCACCCCCAAACTCAGGGAAAGCAGGATTACCTTTCTTTCCCATTCTTGGCAGATGATTTGACCTTAAGTACACACCCAACAAAGGAATGAAGTAATCCAGACTTTGAGGGTAGATCTTTGAGGGAAGATCTCAGAAAAGACTATCTCCCAAATTAACAAGTGAATTACAACTCCAACAGAGATCACCTGGAATGTAGCCTGTGGGGTCTCTTTAAAAAAACCCCTTTTCCTGCTAATGGGCAGAATCACAGCCTTTGGGACAGGAGTGCCCAGTGTTTCTCCTTTGCTGGTAAAGCAATAAATCTTCTTTTTCCTTTTTCTCAAAACTGGGTCCTCGTTATTGGCATCAAGGATAAGGATCTAGCTTTTGGCAAAAGGATTTCATTCATAGTTTAAAGAAGCTTAGGAGAACTTTTTTGAGAAGAAAACTTACACATATACACAAAAAATTAGACATGTTTATTGAATACATAAACCATTCTGTAACTAAAATCCACTTTGTGCTTTTAATATAGCCCTTGCTGCTCTGTCACTGTAACTTATTTTTAAAAGGGACATATCTCTTTCTCTTCCTCTCTCCCTTACCTCCCTAATCTCTCCCATTCCCTAATCTCCCTGGAAACAAGATTACTTTTTTCCCCATCGTAGGCAGAGATGTCTGTCTTTGAGCACACACTCCACACAAAAAGAAGTATTTCAGATTTCATGATGGAACCAAGAGATCTAAGAAATGACCATTTTCCAAATTAACAAGTGAATTACAACTCTGGACAGAGAGCACCTGGAATGTAGCCTTAGAATCACCTTTTCAAAAACTCCCTGTTCCTTCTGTTACCCTTTGTAACTGGTGTCGAGTCCTGCTTCCTCAGGTGTTGAAGAGTAACGCCGTAGAAACAAACCGAGGCAAGTGTAGAGTGGAAAATAAAGTTTTATTAAAGAAAAGTAACAGCAGACTTCTCCCGAGTGGAAGAAGGGGACACAAAGGCGGAATCCGTGTGGCGAGTAAATCCTGTCCTTTTTATAAGTTTTACTCTCTTGTTCCCTCCCCCCTCATTCTTCCTCTCAGTCTAGGCCCACTTTTGCATGTGAGTGGTAAAAGCAGAAAAGCAGATGGGCAGGGGAAGGGCTGAAGGATAACAGGTAATGTCCCAGCAGATGTTAATTAGCAATTCCTTGCCTACAGTTCTTGATAAGGACAGGTAGATCTGGTTATCAATGGGTTCTGGAGATCTTTGATATTCCATTCCCCAGGGCAGCCTCCACCTTCCAGATGTAGGTGTTTTTCATGTCCTTCATTTTCTCGATTTGACCCGATTTCTTTTATTTCTACACTGACTACCTAACCAGTTCTGGCTACACTTCTTATAGGCAGAATCACACTCTTGGACAGAAGTTTTTGTGTTTCTTCTTTTTTAGAAAAGCAATGAAAGATTTTCTTTTTTCTCAAAACCTGGCTTCATTAATGGATTGACATGGGGATGGAGACCAAGCTTTTGGTAACAAATTGAAACCCTAGGTGAGACCCAAAAGCAGTCACTGCTCTGGTGTTCTTGGACATATCTGGCTCTTCAGGCAATCCCCCCTTCCATGATGAGGATGTCAGGTGGCAGCTGAGTTTGTTGAGACAAATGCTAGAAGATGGGATGAATTTGTCTAGGGCTGAATTGGAGGAGCTGCTCCTGTGGGTAAAGGGAGATTAAGGCACCTTTCAAACTTCTTTTGCTGACTCTCCCTAAACTGTAGGAGATAAACTATCAGTTATTTTACTTTGAGAAACTGGGTAAAGCATATCCTGCCTTTCAGCCCCTTTTGCCCATGGGGAAGTGGGTATGGGCTGCTGGCCACAAAGGAAGTAGCAATAGATTTCAGCACTGTTAGTTTATGAGCTGGGGGTGTAACAGTGGTGCTTTATGCTTTGAATATAGTCTTTGCTGCTCTTCCACTGCAATTAATTTTTAAAATGGCATGTTTCTTTATCTTCCCCTCTCTCTCTGCTCCTCCCTAATCTCTTCCCCGCCTCCAATCTCAGGGAAACAGGATCACCTTTCTTCTCCATCCTAGGCAGATTATCTGACCTTGAGTACACACCCACTTAAAATGAAGTAATCCAGATTTTGGAGATTGTGTCAGAAGATCTCATAAATTGAAAAGGGAGCCGAACCCTGGCCATGACAGGTTGTATTTAGGATATGAAAGATTTCAGGCCTAGGTTTCTATTTCCTGGAGCCCAGACTATCCTTTGGCAAACAACCAATCAGGAGCTGACAAGTCAATGCCTAACATTCCAAACCATATGTGTCAATAAGTTAAGACCTGGGTACCCTAAACCAATGGAAGCATGCCCAACCATGTGTTGAAAGATCAGCCAATTGTGTACCTTGCTTTGTTCAAATTTCCCACTCTACTATGGAGCTCATAAAAATCCCACTGAAGGAGACTCAGGGCTGTCAGCCAGTACCTGGTGCATCAATGACTGCTGAGAGTCCAGGCTCGAGCTTGCAATAAAGGCCCTCTTGCTTTTGCATCAGAGATGGCTTCCTGGTGTTCTTTGGGGATTCCTGACCTGGACATAACAAAATGACTATTGCTCAAATTAACAAGTGAATTATAACTCTAGCAGAGAATACAACATGTGAAATGTAACCTTTGAATCATCTTCTGAAAAGCCCCGTGTTCCTGCTGATGGACAGGAGTCCCCTATGTTTCTCCTTTGCTAGCAAAGCAATAAACCTTCTTTTTTTATTTTTCTTAAAACCATGTCCTGGTTATTAGATTGGCATTTGGAATAAGGTCTAAGTTTTTGGCAACAGGGGCAGGAATAATCACTCCAGGAAAAAAAAAAAAAAAGAAAAAGAAAAAGAAAACAAAACAAAAACTAAAGCCAACCCATGTTTTATTGGCATCCTCTGAAAAGGGATCTTCAAGGAACCTAAAAACCTAAAGGAAATAATCAAAAGGGCCTCTTCCAATGAATATCAATATGCCTACCTCATGCAAAAGACCCAAAAAGAACCTATGGGTGCAATTGTCAACATGAGACTCATTTAAAAAAAATGGTATTGTGATAATAAGGAAGACAGGTCAGGTTCAACCATTATCTTGTGTACCAAACTCCTTGAAAGCAACTGGAAAAACACAAACATTAAGGCACAGTTTTTGTATATGTAAGATTGTATGATCCTTCTCCTGGGATGAAATGTGTTTTACAAATTAAATGCACAGATAACATTCATAAGGATTATTTCAGAATATGAATTTAAGACAGAACCTTCAAGGAACCCTAAGAACCCCAGAAAAAAGCATTTAAAAAGTTATGGGGATGGAAATATAAGCTCATAGTATGGAAAGCTCATAGTATGGAAAATTAGCAGGAAAGAGAAATGTTTCTGGATGAGAACCTATTTTGTATGGGAAGGTAATATTGTGCTAAAGTCCAAGATGAAAGAAAGGGAAAAATTAAGGATGTAAACAAGTTGTAGAAGGTCTAAGTAAGTTGCAAAATGTTTGTGTGTGTGGAAGGTAAATCTCAAAAAGTTCACATTTGATTAAGTTGGCTTTAATTAGCACCATCCAGTATAGTTATCTGAGGGTTTTTCTAAGGTTGAACTTAAATGTACTGATATGAAGCGAGGTCTAAAATATTGACCTCCTCTTATCTATCAAAATCATTTCTGCATATGTTAGGCTTCATTACTTAGGAAAACTAACTCCTAAAGGAATTTAGGATTTGTACCTGTTTTTTAGCCTTTTAAATAATTACTTCATAGTTAAATAAGAAACTGTGATTTTAAGTTATTACAATATAGTTTGAAAAAGGAAGGTTTATATAGCTTTATAGGCAAGGTGACCAATAAGAGTTCTCTTTTATATATTGTGTTATGATTTAGTTACTAGGTGTCTCCCAAAAGCTCATGTGTGAGACAATTCAAGAAAGTTTAGAGTTGAGTTGATTAGGTTTTGAATGCCCTAACTTAATCAATTTGTTGATTCCTGGATGGAGATTAACTGATTGGTTACTGTGGCATGTTGGAAGTGGCTGAAATAGATGGTTCTTGTGCCCTTGGGGTATATATTTTGCCCATCAAGGGAGAAGTAACTCTCTCTCTCTTTCTCTCTCTCTCTCCTGTGATGTCCTGAGCTGCTTTCCACCACTACACTCTTCCACCATTATGTTCTGCCTCACCTCAAGCCCTGAGGAATAGAGTTGGATGTCTATGGACTGAGATCTCTGCAAGCATGAGCCCTAAAATGAACTTTTCTCCCTATAGTTGTTTTCATCAAGTCTTTTGGTCACAGCAGCAAAAAAACTGACAAAAACACATTGCATCTGACATGAAACATCCAAACTGCCATTTAAAAACCCGATATATCTGCTTGCTTTGACTAAGTCTATTCAGATTATTAACACTATTTTCTAAATATGTGTGAGATTTAAGGATATCCTTTGGCTTTTGTGAGTACTGCCAAGCTATGCAGAGCTGTGATGATAGTTACCATAAACTATAAATTCTAAAGTTTAAAATTTAAGCTTAGTTAATATAAGGAAATCTGTGTAACTGTGATGCTATTACTGGCTTCTTGTATATTATTGTATTATATTAATATCATTGTATATTAGGTGCATTCATGTTTTGCAAATACACGAGTCTTCCAAAATGTAAATAATAAGAGATAACTTTACCAACTTTTATTTGGTGTTCTCCAAATAAAATTGCCTGTAGCAATAGTCTCTTTCAAATTTATAGATTTGGTAGGTATTTATTTATATCACTTAAAAGTTTTTAACTATATAAAGGTAACCTATTATCAATAAGATATTTATAAAATTTTGTGTCACTCTTTACACTGGGATGGGCATTTAAATATATTTTTTAGAAGGTAATAGAGAGAGCCTGATTTGTTCAAAGGATGACAGTGTAGAACATGAAAACATTTTGCCACTTTTTCCACAAGAGAAAGTTAAAAACTCTCTTAGCCTTTGTATTTGATTCATGTTTCAGATGTAATGTTGTAATGTTATATTAACAGATATTCAGATAGATCAGGAAACACTGCATGGGAACTTTGTAGAATGATACTTTAAAGAAAAGGCAAAGATCAGATTCAGAAATAAAACACTTTCAAGATTTGTAGCAAGAGATCAGCCTCACCTGAGTTAAGGCTCTACCTCTCATCCTTCTCCATGTTAGAATGCTCCAAAGTAGGCTAGAATTAAGTTTATTAAGTTGTGTTCAAAAGATAGATCTGCTGTTGTTGTTGCAAAGATTGCTGTTGTCTTAAAATAAATGGGATTTAATACACAACTTAAGTAAAGGTTTGTGGAAATTGTAAAAGGTATTTAGGTTTGTAAAAGAGTTTTAAAAAAGTAAACCTGGTACGTAATTGAATTGATAAATATTGGGGCCTTGTCAAAGCTAAATAGATACCAAAGTGTTCCACTCTGGATTTTCCTTGTAAAACTTTATAACTGTTGTCTATTAGTGTTTTGCTGAAGTAATACTTCTAACAAAGCAACCAAAATTAATTTGAGACAATATGACATCATCTATAGGGCAGAGGGTATTACAGAGCTGGGGACTTCCAGGAAACTGAGGCAGTATGTAAACCCCCCTTTAAATCCTGATTCTTGTGATCAAATCATAAAGATTTCATGTCACTCAGTGTAACAGAAAGGAGTTTACTGAAGGGGTAATAAAAGGGAAAGAGGACACTCTCAAGGGAGCGAGTGGGTCCTCTCATAGAGGACAAAGACAATGTACCTCTCCTACACTACAGTTTTATTAGTTACATTGGGGATTCCACAGAAGTTTCCAGAGAGTCCCATCCAGGTCCTTCACTAACAGCAAGATGACATCAGTCCCCTCTGCCATGGCAACTCTAGGTCACCTTGGCCCATGCTGACTTGTACTAATTAGATCATTAACCATACGTTTCTACAGATTTTATGGTTAGGAGAAGCCAACCTTATCTCCCAGAGTTTCAGGATCTGGTCATGAAAGTCTCCCTTCAGGATACTTGGTTTCTCTTATCAGCATTAGTTTGGACCTGCACTTCTCCTGCAGCTAACAGGTAGTTTGCTGAGGAACATGACATGTCCTGTCCAATTAGGCCAGGACTGCAAGTAAATTGCTTGTTGGAAAAGAAAGTATGTGAGGGTCACCACATGGGTTCATTTTATAGAATTATTTTCTTAACCTCACGTTCCCACCATTCTCCTTTGTTTGTCCCCTAATGATAGGATATGAGGCTGCCTTCCAGTACCAATACTCATTCCAATTCAATGGAGGGGTAACTGTAAAAATTAGAGACATTGAAGTTATAACCCATTAACACTTTAAGACTGGGGAACTGTCTTGTTAGATGTTTCAAACCAAAAACTTAGAGACCAAAGTCAAGGAAGAAAATGGAACAAAGAAAAATGGCTAGTATTTTGGCTCTTGCCACCAAGATCAGCTAGAACCCAGGGAAGAGACCATGCAAAGGGCCATGCAATTCCAGTGAGTCACTCAACCTGCAAAACAGGAGAATCAAGAGGACCCCAGAGAACAGGAAGCCAATTAGTGTACATTCTGCAAAGGGGAAGGTGATGGAGAGGGACAGATCCCCTTACGCTTCCAAGGGAAGCCCATGTGATCAGTAAGATACGGAACCATCCCAGTGAATGACATAACTGGTAGAGGAAGGCTAATGGAGCCAAAAGCCTTCTCAAAAGTTCTCAAGAGTTATCTCTGAGGGATCTGAGCTGACCCTAGGAGTAGATAAGAACAAGATCAGTCTTGACCAACTTGGTTTTTTAACACCTTGCAGTCGAGTATAACTAAGCACAGTCATATATGGACATTTAAAAGGAGGACAATTGTTTGCTTTTTAAATGTAACTTAAGATAGACACTTATTTCAGCTCTACCAAAAGTAAGTGAACCTGGAGGCAATCAAGGAAGGGTTCTTGTGTGGTAGTGTCCAATAATAAGAATCCCCAAGGAATTCAGAGTCACAATTTTACCTGATCCAATTTGAGCCTGATATATCATAGACCTATAGATCTTCCTAAACTCCTACATAGATAAATTTGATGTGTTTTTCACTACTATGATTATCTAACCCCAATATTTATAACTCAGACTGGTCTTAAAGATGTTCCGGCACACATAAGCCTTAACTTTACCAAGAGACCCCTAAAAACACAGTTAAAGGGATCCCATTACTAAAGAGAGAGATAATGCTAATAAGAAAACCATTTTACAGAAATCAGACATTAGGTATCTTAACTACAGCTCAGGAGGACATCTGTGCCATTAAAAAACCCAAAGTTGTATAATTTCTAACAACCCTGCTGAAATTTCTAAAGTCTTAAATAGCCTCCATTCATAAATCAATGATGTATAGGATACCACCATAAACTTTAATGAGTTACTGTCTACATGGTTTTCAGAGACTAGCTGAGATACTAATGCTTTTGTGCTAATTGTTTAGAGAGAAGTAATGCTTTGTTGTCTTCTTCATTGTTGTCCTAGCATGATCCCTGTCCTATGCATGCCTTGTCCAGTCACCCATCCACTGCCACTGTGGACCTCTCAATTGCCCAGATGCTAAATACCCTTACCTGTCCATGCCTCACCTCTTAGAGAATAAGGACTTCAGGTAACGTCCTCCCAATTTTGCCATCTCTCACCAAGAAACAGTTTGAGATGTTTTTGTCCATTACATCATAGAATTGGAATGTGGAAATTGAGAGTGGGGTAATGTAACAGTGGTCCACTTTATGCTTTGAATATAGCCCTTGCTACTCTGCCACTGTGACTTATTTTTAAAAGGTCCATATTTCTTTCTCTTTCTTCTTCTCCCCACCCCCAATCTCTTCCCCTCTGGAATCTCTTCCACTCCCCAATCTCCAGAGAAAAAGGATTACCTTTCTTCCCCATCCCAGGCAAAGTTATCTGCACTTGAACACATGCACCACTGGGAAGCAACAATTCAGACTTCTGGGCTAGTACCAGAAGATCTCCCAAATTAACAAGTGAATTACACTCCAGACATAGAATACCTGGAATGTTGCCTTTGAATCGCCTCTCTAAAAACCCTGTGTTCCCTCTGATTGGCAGAATCACAAACTCTGAGACAGAGTCCCCTGTGTTTCTCCTTTACTAACAAAGCTTTTTTTTTTTTTCCTTTCAAAACTTTGTCTTCATTAATGGATCAACATGGGAACAAAGGCCAAAATTTCGGTAAGAAGTCTGTGCAACTCAGAGACATACCCATGCTACCCTTATATAAATTTTGAAATTTTACAAGGAAAAATTGGAAAAAGTTATTTTTCATTTTTGAAGACATGATAGGGAGAAATAATTGCAAATATGGTGCAAACATAAAGTGTTTCCATGTGAAGGGATATGATATGTGTTAACAAATGTGCAATTTAAGGAACCATGGGTGTGCCTTACTAAGATTCCAAATGGCTTTGTGGTTTAATGTGGAGAATTGAGTACATTAAGTTCACTTTCAGTTTCAAATTTTTTAGGTAACTCTTTTGTCTTTTATACACAGCTCTGAGAAAGACCTGTAACATCCTTTGTTTCTTAAAATTGAACCTGCCCTAGGAGAGGCTACTAAATGGTTCTATGGGCTTTTCTAACCCCAGGGGGCAAGATTTATTTTTTTATTAAGGTCATATCCTTTGTGTTTCTTTTCCCTACTTCTTCATTCGAGAAAACTAGTG
The DNA here is from genome assembly GCA_020662805.1 of Glaucomys volans. Taxonomy (NCBI): domain Eukaryota; kingdom Metazoa; phylum Chordata; class Mammalia; order Rodentia; family Sciuridae; genus Glaucomys; species Glaucomys volans. The sequence continues at coordinate 242,109 of JAJEJO010000199.1, read as the reverse complement.
AGTTCTGACTTACCTGAGAGTATGTCTTCAAAATATTTAAATGAAGCATTTTAATTGGCCTGAAGCTTCCTAACTTTTAAATCTTTTCTTCATAAACAACAGAGCTTTCATTTCTTTTATGAGCCTGGAGCAGAAAACATAAACTTCATTTTGAAATAGTTTTTGGAATGCTAACTATAAATGCAGAATAGATTAACTTTTTCTATAATAAAAGCAAAACCAAGAATTTATCCTTAGGCAAATTAATAGCCAAATAAATTCCTTATTTTCAGTTTCTTCAGGATGAATATTTTAAGAACCCAATTTGTTCCATTGAAGTAAACAAGGTTCATTATCTCAATGTAAATTTAATGTTGAAAGAAAAACTTTTCAAAATCAGAAGGACATTTAATCTGTATTTTTATTTTAAGAACCAGTAAGTTGAATTATTTTAAAACAAAAACGGGAGTTATATCTATATGTTAATATATATTTTTTTCTTTATTCACTAGCATGTTTGCTTTTCAAATCTAGTTTCATATATATCCTAGTTGCTTAACCATTCAGGTGTTAGTTTTTCATTTACGCATTAAGTCAAAGTATTAATAATTATTTTATTACAATAAATATTTAAAACAAAATATTACTTGGAATTTGAAAATTTAAGATAAATAGATTCAAAGGAACTTAACCTTTGACCATCCACAAATACAGTTAAAAATTATGAGGTTCTTAATTTTATTTTCATAGGACATGCAGTTTAAGTGGCATTTATTTAAGCTGTTTACATTCCTAATTCCTCTTCTCAGGGGCAAGAAAATCCATTTAAATAATTGAATGACCTGGTGGAGAAGAAAAAACATTATCTTCAGTAAAAATGCCTGAAACTTGGTTTTAATTTACATATATATATGCACATATATATATGTATACAAAATAGATAACATAATGTGTATGCTATAATAGATAATATATATATATATAATACAGATTGTTTTAGTCAGCTCTTTTGCAGCTATGACTAAATGATCTGACCAGCATGATTATGGAGGAGGAAAGGTTTATTTGAACACTCAGTTTCAAAGGTCTTAGTCCCTAGAAGGTCAGCTCCATTCCTCAAGGCTCTAGGTAAGGCAGAACATCATGGTGGAAAAGCATGGCAGAGGGAAACAATTTGCATCATTAGGAAGCAGAGGGAGAGAGAGACTCCATTCTTCAGATACAAAATATATTCCCCAAAGCCACGCCTCAATTCCCACCTCCTCCTGATCAGGGATTAATTCACTGTTTGGGTTGAGACTCTTACAACTCTATCATTTCTCCTCTGAACCTTCCTACACTGTCTCACATGTGAGCTTTTGGGGGACACCTCACATCCCAACCATAACATAGATAGTGATAAAATAGCAAAACCTGGCATCCATTATTAATATGTTAAAAAAATCATTTTTGAGAAGGAAAGTATAAAGAAATTCTTTCAATATTCATGTTTCAAAAGAGGAGGTGATTGGTGTCTTTATGCTTGAGTGCTAGAGATTTTGAGGTAAACCAAGTTTCTAGGGGTCATATAAACGATACATACCTTTTTACAGAATTGTAACTTTTAATTCAATACTGTTGTATGAAGAATTGGAATATAAGTTAAAAATCTAATTCCTTTGATCTTATACAGTGGGATTTAGAAGCTTGAGAAATTTTGAATAGATTCTATAATTGGTTGGGACTTTGGGGTGTTAGGGAGGGTCTAGGTGTATTTGGAAATTAGATGGATATGAATCTTAGGGGGCCAAGTGGGATGAGTATCCTCTGGTGAAACAGCTTGAGAAGAGCTTGTCCATCTTTAATCTGTAAAATTAAAAACTTAAATTTAGTGCACCCAACACACCCAACATGCAATGGTAAGAAACATTCAAGTAATTGTTATAGAAATTCTTGTTGAAAACATTGGAAATAGTAGACATAAGGGAATCATTGGAAATTCTGAAATCCACCTCAGAAAATGTTGATCATTCTTTAATTACATTTCAGCTAGCAGTGTTTCCTTCCTGAAGTTTCTCAGATTGGTCTGTAGACTTTTACCATTCTAATCATAGTCAACAGTTTCTTTTTCTTGCATAAATTGTCAAACTGATTCAAATATGCATATGGAAATATAAGGGACTTATAAGAGCAAAACAATATTTCAAAAGAAATACAAATTTGCAGGGTCCACAATATATGTTTAAAGACTTATAAAGTCTTTGAAAAATTGTACTGAGAATAGATGAATGGATTAGTGGAACAAGACAGAGATCCAGGCATAGAATTATTATAACATTCTTAAGTGATTAACACACACACGCACACAAAGAGAAAAGTTCTTATTTGTTGATTAAGGGCATTCAATAAGGTTCCTGAATCAATTAGAAATCTAGTTTGGCCGTCCATGATGCTACATACCTGTAATTCCAGAGGCCTGGGAAGCTGAAGCAGGAAGAACTTAGCAAGGTGTTAAGCAACTCGGTGAGACTGTGTCTAAATAAAATACAAAACCGGGCTGGGGATATGACTCAGTGGTTGAGTGCCCCTGAGTTCAATCCCCTGTACCTCCCCCAAAAATCTAGCTTGTAACTTTAAATTAGTGAATGTAAAATATTTATTTCTGTATGTGTGCTTTCTGATGAAGTAATATGATAGACTAGCATAATAGGGAAACAAGGGGTTGTAGCTCAGTGGTACAGCACTTGCCTGACCTGTGTGAGGCACTGGGTTCCCTTATCAGCACCATGTATAAATAAATAAAATAAAGGTCCATCAACAACTAAAAAAATAAATAAATAAATAACTAGGAACTTTTTATAAACCATCACCTCCCTTAATTTTTGTCATTTACTACTAATTGTTTTGGAAGAGTAGATGATCTATAAATTAGATGCTTCTGATTTGTTAACCATGTTTGAAGGACCATTACCATTTTGTTATGAAGGTTTTGATTTTGCAAACACTGTGAAGGATGTAAGAACCAGAGATTAAACATAGTGAGTGATAATTATTTAATATTACAATTGGCACTACATATTTCCCTAATCCAGTAGAAATGAAATCAGTTTGGATGACAGAATTTCAGGGTTTCTGTCAGTTGTCTTTCAGATTAAAATTTAAGAAAATGGTATCATACATTTGAGTGATGTCCTTTATAGAGCCTCAGGCTGTCAGTCACAGGACAATTACATTTGTATTATACAAATAATAAGTAATATGATGAAATGATTTCTGCTCATATATTCTGATAACCTATTTCATTTTAGAAAAAAGAACTCTAGGCTATCAATGATTCAGTTTTAGTCTAATATAGGTAAGTGAATTTGAGGGAACTCGTGATAATCTATATGCAGTCTTCATTTCACATTTTTCAGTTTGAAATATGTGAACTGAACTAGACAAATCAAAATCAGAGCAATAAATTGGAACAGAAATGTAATGGCAGGCATTATTTTTCTGTAAGTCATTGAGTAAAACATTAAAGCCAGGCCAACTACAAAATCTTTTGTTAAGGCTGATTATGCTGCAGATTATAAAATGCCCTAATAGTACCAATAAATTAGAAGCACTGTCCTTAGAATAAAGTGACAAAAAATATTTTGTTTTTAAATTAAACAGAATAAATGTCTAAGAATTTAGCCAGGAGGCTGAGATTTTAATTATTAAGGTGTTCAGGTTAATGTAAATCAGATTTGCCTTTTCGAGCTCCAGAATCCAGATTGATAGGGGCATTAACATTGCCATTAAATCTTGAATAAATACTAATTTGCTAGCACTTGCAAGAGCCCAACTGGGGGAATTTTTTTTTAAAGTTAACAGAGTAATTTTGTTAATTATGAACATTTTTCTTTGTTTTGTGTTCAGCAGAGGTATATCTTTTCCAAACTGGTAGTTAAGTGCTGATTATGAAGTGACATGTTTTTAGAATTGTTGAGGTTAAGTGGTTACTCTTGCATTTTCTCTGTTTTCTTATTTCTCTTTTTAGTGACTTAAAATAAGTTTCTTGACAGTGTTCCTGAAAGGTCATGCTTGCTCACAAATTAAAATAAATTCTAATTCTCTGAATAAAGAAAACAATCTCTTCTACAATTTCAAGTTAAATGTTCTTAATTTTCAGTATACCTACCTCATGGGTATATGCAAGTATAAACTAAACCATAAAACCATCAGAGATTTAGGGGCCTAAAAAGTTTCTTTCCCCTTCATTATTCTCCGCAAACACCTCTCATTTCCCTTTTACATCCTAGAACTTTAAATTCCAAGACATTCCATCTGTTAATACATCATGAAGTAGTGTAAGTACTTACCAACTTTCCCAAGGAGATGATTGAGTGCATAATGGTTAACATCATTGGTTGCAGAACAACTGGATTAAATTAGTAATTCTTTTGAAGATACAGTGAGATAGTACTCATAAGTGTTCAAAATAGTGCCTTGCACATATCTAGTGTTTAAAGTGTGTAATAGTATACCAATTACTTGGCAGTAAAATTCAGGTTACTTCAGTTATACCTCCATAATGTAATGACTTTTGGAAGCCCAAATCAAATTATCAGAAATACATTCCTTTTTTTTTTTTTGTATTAGAGATTGAACTCAGGGGAACTCAACCACTGAGCCACACCTCCAGCCCTATTTTGTATTTTATTTAGACACAGGGTCTCATGGAGTTGCTTAGTGTTTCACTTTTCCTGAGGTTGGCTTTGAACTCATGATCCTCCTGCCTCAAGCTCCCAAGCTGCTGGAATCATAGGTGTGTTCCCCCTTGCCCAGCTACATTCATATTTTTAAGGGATTATAGGTTCCTAGTATTTGAACATTAGTTTTAGTGATTAATGTTGAAAAACTGATAATTTAGCAGTAGTACCTACAAAGGTATCTCTTCCCCTCCTAAATGATGTATAAAAGTACAAAACTATAGCTTGCTGCTATGAAGAATAGCTATGTGTAGGGGGAATGGAGAGTTTTCAATCCTTTGGGCATTCCACTGGGATTGTTTTATCAGAGTCATCCTTAGGGAGAATATTTTTTAGGGGGGTTGGAGGGAAGAGACTGGCAGAACCATGACCCCCTGAGGGAGGAAGGATGGGGTAGGGGCACTGTGAGAACAGGGCTTCAGGGGGACTCCCAGATATTTATTATGGTATAAACTTTGTTTCTTATTCAGCTCAAGATTCTGTAATGAACTGGGGTTTGCACTGAACAGAAGTAGGTATTTGTAAGAAAGAGATGTTGAAATACTTGCATATATGAAATAAAATGTAGTCCTTTACTTACAAAGGCTCCGCTATTTTCCAAAATACCGCTGTGTGTGCTTTCTGCGTGGGAAGAGAGGCCGCAGAACAGAAGAGTCATGGTCTCATGGTCCTGCATTCTCACACAGGCTAGAAAAGGGTAGCAGTGGCTTCCAGATTGAACTTGGAGGTGACAAACTCAGAAACAGGGAACCTTCCGGAGTCTGTTGAAAATATACAGGAGAGAAATACTACTGATCGGAAAAACATTTTGTGGATCCATTTTACAGTTAATGCAAGTTGAATTTCCTGTTGGGTCCAGGACATGGTATAAGAGAAATGAGGCATTTAAGAAAATCCAAATAATTGGAATTATCCCAACAGAAGGGTAGAAGTTCTTTGAAAATATTTCTATATGTTCATTTTTGGAAAATCTGAAACTGCAATAAAAGCTGATTTGAAACTTCAGGTGACTGAAATTTGAAAATGTTATACTGGGATCATGGTAAGGCATTAAATTGAGGTTATTTATTGGATGTTGAATTTAAAAATGCTGAATTACTAGTTAAATATAGGGGTCTGGATTAAAAGGTAAAGGTTTGGACAGGTGATATAGTTTTGTGATTCTTAGCATTTAAGTGACACTTAAAGGCAAGGGATAAGGTTAGTAACCAGGGGACTGAATATGATAAGGAAAGTGGCAGAGTTGGGGTCGTGGCTCAGTGGTGGAACCCTTGCCTAGCACCTGTGAGTCACTGGGTTCGATCCTCACCAGCACATATAAATAAATAAATTAAATAAAGGCATGGTGTCCATCGACAACTAAATAAAGTAAAAGACAAAAAAGAACAAAAGTGGCCCTGAATTAAACTGTGAAGCATTTGTACATATAATGATGAGTTTTGATGAAAGAAGGGCTACAAGTAAGAGATATTTTAGAGAAAACAGAAGAAGTGTCGTTTCTGAAATAAAGTCAAGGGACAGTTCTTGGATTGATTATAAGATTAAGCAGGAATCAAATTAAAAGTTTACATTAGATTCACCAAGTGAAGGTTATTTGTAACATTGGCAAAGATTGTTTTCTTTTTGGAGTGCTGGGATGGAATTGATTCAAGCGATAATGGAAGGTAATAAATCAGAGCCGGATGCTCTTATCTGTAAGATGGAGTAATAATATTAACTTTTCACAGGATTTTGAAGAACTAAAGTAGATCACTTCCACAAATTGTAAAGCACAGGACCAGTTACATGGTAAAAACTTCTTCAATTATATTGAAATGTTTATTACAACTGATTTAATTACAAAGATTCACATAAAAAGTTTAAGGAAGGGACATTCGACACATGCCACACTATATGATCTTTTTAAAAATTTAGATTTTTAAAATTGGGACATTTTTAGTGAAATTAGCAAATGGTTTAATATAGCCTAATAGAATTTTAAATGTTATGTTACAGTAGCTTGGAGAAAAAGCAGAAATTGAAATCTGTATTTTGCCTTTTTCATAGTTGTGTGTACTTTCAAACAAGATATATTTGGTGTACAAATTATACTTCGGATAGCTGCAATTTGATGTTTGGAGCAAGATAAAATTGAAAACTTTTGCTAACGTTGGTGTAGTTAGTGTAAGCCTGTTTAACTGAATCAGGGTCCTCCAAAGAATTTACACACTCACAGATTGGCAGAGCTCCTGTGATAGCTGGGCAATTCTGTTCACATGTACATAGATCCAGAGGCCCTGAAGCAGAGTGAGGTTCAGATGCTCTGTATATCTTAAAACAAGATCTTAATGTTTTCTGACTTTTCTGAGATTTCTCCCTCTCTTTTGGTTGCGGGGATGGATATTCTTTACCTCTGTTTCTCAACAAACCCACGAACATAATGAAAACGAAAGAACACAGCTAATTAGTCTTTTGCCCCTCTTGGCATGTTTGACTGAAAAGGAAAAAACAGTTCTTGATGTAAAGAGCTTTAATTGTCTGAAGAGGCAGAACCTTGGCAATGATAAGACCTTTTGTATCCACAAGAGAAGTGTGTTTCTACTTTGAACTCAATCATGAAATGTATGTAATTATAAAGTAATTGAAAGTACATAGCTTCAAGGCCTCCTGCTGTTGGATAATAGATACGATTCAAGTATTTCAGACTAGAGTCTTTCTAATTTCTATGACACTGTTAGAAAAGTAAGAATCATTCTGAACTAAAAAGAGAAGCAGAAAGAACAGTCACAATCAGAATGCCCACTATGATTTATTTCTAATATGTACCATGCATTCATTTGCATTTTTATGAAATAATCTTATATCAATACTTTTCTTTTTCAATAAACTACAATTGCCATTCAGTCTGGGCTAAGACCAAAGCAATGAAAAATTCAGGGTTCCTTTCCAGGGGAGGTTCAGGAATATCATGGGAAAGAGATGCTTACTGCACATTTGCAACAGAATATAACTAATGCATATTAATGAATGAATGAACAGACTCAGCTGAAAAGGTGAGAGTTTTGAAGTCTACTTTATAAAAAATTAAATACATGCATGAGTATATATATACATATACAAAATGGAGAAGAAATTTATAATCATGATTTGATTACTATTTGATTATGCATGGTGAGTCAAACAAAATTTTCTAGGAACTCTTAGATTATAAACGAACCCTTTGCTGCTCTAAGAGTAATAAGGCCAGAGAATAGCTGCTCATGTTTTTGCCCTAAAGTGCAAATCTTAACTCTAGTGGCTTTATAATCAAATTATTGAAGTGATGAGTTTTAAGTGACAATAGTTAAATGTGCTCAATTTGAGAATGATTGTTTAGAAGACACTACTTTTTAAACAATACTTCTACCTGTTGTCCAAATAAAATACTGTGGGAATGGTAAACTGGCTTAGGCATTTTTCTCATGAAAGTAAATAATACTTCAACTGTAATATTAAAATGAGAAATTCTTGCAATCCTGCTGGTTGGATTCAATGTCTGATATAATTTTTTCCAGTTTTTGAGTAGTCAAAACATTAAAGACACACATAAGTGTTATATATAGAGAGGTGAGTACATGTGTATGTGTATACACCTAAATATATGGTTATTCAGAGACAATTCTCCTTGGTTTAATTCACCAACTGTTATTTAAAAAAACAATTTCGCTAATGTCTTGCCTATTTTTCGTAGGATTTTAGGCATGTAGAAATGAATTATTTTATAAATATTTTGCTTCAGTTGCAAAACTAGTATTTTATACATTTCAGTGCTTTTATTTTTTTCAGTGCTTTTATTTATTCATTTTAAATATATCTTATCCTTCCATGTATAGAATCTGCTCACTTTTAGTCAAACATTATTTCTTTTTAAAGGTGATGCTGCAATTAATTGGGGTCCTTGTGAAATTTAGATTATGTAAATTATTTTAGCATGAACATTTCTGTGTTAATGTATAATAACCTCTAACACATTTCATTTATGCTATGCCACATACACTCCAATTCCCATTAAGGAAAGTACTGGGCCACAGAATTTTTACATTGTCTTTTTTTTTAACAACTATTTTCTACTTTTTATATAATTTTTTTTTTAGTTATAGATGAACATAATACCATTATTTTATTTATTTATTTTTATATGGTGCTGTGGATCAAAGCCAATGTCTCATGCTGCTAGGCTGCTACCACTGAGCTCCAATCACAGCCTTGATTTGTTTTGTAATACCAAATTGCTTTTTATACCTGGGTCTTTAAAAATCACATTCCTATTATTAGTCATGAATTACCAAGAAACCATATTATAAACATTTGGCATCATTGTCCATCTTTTTTTCAAATGTTTTTTCTCTTATTTAGTTTGCTTCTGTTTTGAGGGAGGTTAAGCACCTTTCATATGTTTACATATAATCAGTATCTGATTTGCTGTGATATTTCTGCTTAACTCATTTTATGTTGACTTAAATCACTTTGTATGGATTTAAGCAGGCTTTTTATACAATGAAGAAGTTGGTGCTTTTACTACATTGATTTGCAAATAGCTTTCAATTTGTTGTTTGTCTTCTGAAAGTTTTTAATCTTTTGTCTTTGCTTTCCTTTGTAATACAGTCACGTCTAGATCTCTTGAGATGTCTAGATTTTGTAATATCAATAGACATCACAAACAAACTTTGCCTTTATCATATAAAAATGTGCATTTTTAAAATACTCATATATTCGTTTAGTTTTACATTTACTACTCCCTATAAAAGGTACCTGAAACAATCCTAATAATCATCCTGATCAAGAGGCACATATGACAAGGTCCAGAGGTGTCTGGGGCACCACAGCTCCATCCATGTGGAGCTGGAGTGTGCCAACCTTCTAGCTCTGCAGGCATTTGTTTCAAAGGCATTTAACACGTGCAAAATGTATACTTGCACAAATTGAAGTCAACTTTCTCCCCCAAATATCTATTTAGTTATTTTAATGCTATTAATTGAGCAGTTCAATTGTTAATCTCTTTGGGAATTCTGCCATGTTACATAATTCCCCATATGCATTGATGCCTGCTTCTGAAGTTTTTGTATCGATCATGATTGCTATATATCCTCTAGTTAATTCGATTATGATTCTTATGAAATCATTTCACCTAATGTTGAAACTTTTTTGTATTGCTAGAATAAAAGTCATTGGAATGTGACAATTATTCTAGTGTGTGTAATGCATAAAATATGTTTATTTGCTGATATTGGGTTTCATTTGTCAAAAGTTAATTTAGGATGTTTCTGTTAATATTTCTAAGTATGATACCTTTTTGATTCAGTGATTTTTGGATTGAGATATCATAATATTATGCTCATTTCAAGAAGAAAAACATTGAACTAGTCCTTATTTCCTTCCAACTTATTTAGATAACGAGATTTTTGTTTGTTTTGTTGTTGTTGTTGTTTTCACTTGGTACAAATTCCATAGAATCTTATGCTAGAGGTTTAGAATTCTGCCTCTATTTCTTGGATATTGATCTTTGTGTGTAGACACTGAGGGGATCTCTTGACTCTTGGCACTTGGTGAGTATTTTCATTGCTAGCATTTTTTTTTTGACGAATTTTCTTAAAAATACATTTTAATACTTCTTTGCTATGGCTTTCCTTTTTAATTTTTTCCTTTTCTGTTCTGAAAAAAAATCTGTTTTGTCTTCTGTATACAACAGTTTCTTCCTAATTCAATAAAGATTGTTAAGAAGAAAACTGCTTACCTATTTCCTGGTTCTCATTCAACATAGCTTGGCGACAGTGTTCATTGTTAAAGGGGTTGGCCTTTCTTTTCCAATGTTCTTCTTGGAGTATTTTTGAACAGAGGCGAGGAATGTCCTGCTTCTGTCTTTCCTTCATGATGGAGGCTCGCTTACCGTGAAGCATCTATGTACAATGTACTCCCCTTTGATAGCATTAGGGGACAAGGTGGCTGTGTTGACCAACTTGTTGTCACAGGACCAGAATCCCTTTTCTCTACAGCACTAATGGTATGTTGGTTCCTCCTGGAGTTTCGTGGTCCTGGACATGTTCGCTTGCTCCCACTTTGAATTTCTGACTCATTGTTTAGGAAAACACTTCACCTGCTATACCCAGACCCACCTCCGAGAATGACTTCTGCTAGTTTTTTCTCTGCTCCTTTGCTGGCTTGTGTGTTTATGTATCAGAGATTCTCCAAGGCTCACTGTCTATGCCCTTTCCTGCCTACTTCCTCCCTGTAGCATCTTTTCCAGCTCTGCTTCAGCTTTTACTAGCACACACATGATTTGAAGTTGAAAGAAGTCATCGGTTCATTGATTTTATTTAAAAATTAACTTCATGACATTATCTTCCATCCTTAAGTTCCTTTATCTGATCCATAATATGTAAGTGGCAAAATCCTGAATATTTCATCAATGTCACAATCAGACATCTTAACATATTATAAAGAAATTAATTTGGGGATGATCTAATTTTATTTTTATTTGGAGGAGTGAGAAGTAGCTTTACATTCTGTTTTGGTTAGAAGTCAATGGAGGCAATATTTTTCACTGACAGTTTGCAAATGTTTGAGAACAAATTGGAGAAATAGATTATATGTATGTGTTTGTTAGCCACATACATGTGTGTATGTGTTTGAACATATATATGTGGATACAAAGACATACTGAGAAATCTCAAAATTAACAAATTTGTGTGTCTTAGGTAAATAAGTATTTATATAAATGTAGGGCTAAGTAGTGTTTTAAAGGACGTGCACTTCAATGTTTGATGTCTTTTCTGGTGGCTGAGATTCAATAATGTGTCTAATATGATCCCTTGATCTATCAGAAGAGGCTGTGGAAACTTGGTCATCAAATCTTGCTTCAGTTCCTAAGACTGGAAATTCCTAGGATGCATATCAGACCTGGGCCATTCTGCTGTAAGTCACTGTCAGAAAAGAAGCCGTGCGCCAATAATGGTTCTGCATTTCAGGATCTTTACCTCCTAACTCAGCTCCAAACTTACTAAAATTTATACCTAAATGTGTGTTGATACTTCCTCCCACCTACAATGTCCAGCTCACTGCAGTCTTCTTAATAAAAACTACATGCATTTCTTAGGGTTCACCAAAAGTAATATTTTCTTTATGAATCACTGCCTGGAAAAGTCCAAAAATGAATTATTCAATCCACTTTATTTACTTGTGTTTGAATTCCTTTTATCACTATCAGAACATTAATTCCCAGAAGATGGGGTCAAATCCTACCTATTTTTTGTTTCTAAGTATTCTGAGGGAAATGGTAGTTATTTAAAGTATTTAAAAAAATTAAAATGATAGTATGACTATGTTGTTCCATCCGCACCGAACAACAAAGGTTGGGTGCCCACCCTAGGACCAGCCAGGGGGGGCACGGGGTCAGGCAGGATGGTGAGTGTCGACGGCTGAAAAATGCACACCAGCCGGGAATCTGTCCAGAAAGATCTCACTTTAATGGAGGAATGAAACAGGTATATGAAAAGGGACGAAGGGAGGAGATACAGGCGGGGGCCAATCATTTTAAAGGTCAACAGCACATGCAGTATACAGCAAGGCCTGCAGGGCAGAGGTCTGCTAAGATGTAAAGCTGCTCAGGTTCATGGAAGTTGAATGAGCCAATCCTAGGCCGCCACCTTGGTGATACCACGAGTGGGGGAGGCTTTTGCCCCAAGGGTGTTGTTAATGTGGTCGCCATCTTAAGGTGTGTCCCTACATCTCCCCCTTTTTGTTTTATTATTGTCACTAGGTTGAACAACCTGTCTTAGGTTGTTCATGGCAAATCACATTCTTACCCATCATTGGAAGCCTGGCCTCCTTAGGGCCAGGGTCCTGTCTTAGGTTGATATGCGGTTTCCACAAATCTTACCCGTCATTGGAGATTCCACCATAGGTAGCCTCCAGGGGTGGAGCCTCAGCTTGAGCCTGTCTTAGGTTGCCCCAGCATTTGGGGTCTTACCCGTCATCGACTCAAGGGGTCCCTATGGCGACGGCAACATCACACCCTAGTGGTGGCATAAAGATCCTCCTCGGAGCTGGTGGCCAATCTTTGATATTGAACTTGGACGCTCATCAATTGAACTGCTTCAAGGCGCTTTTGGATGAACTGCATGACCTTGTTGAAGAGGCAGGGACCTATAGTTAGGATTAGAAGCAAGATAATTAAAGGACCGATTATAGCAGATAACAGAGTGGTTAACTAGGGAGATTGATTGAACCAAGATTCAAACCATCCTCTTTGGGCTTCTCGTTCGAGTCGCCGTTCTTCCAAACGTTTTCTTAACTTTGTCATAGATTCTTTGACCACCCCAGAGTGGTCAGCACAAAAACAACATTCCTCTTTTAATGTAGCACAAAGTACCCCCTCTCGCAAAAAGAGGAGGTCTAGGCCTCACCTGTTCTGCAAAACAACCTCAGAGAGGGAGGTAAGGGATTCTTGTAATGCAGTAACAGAAGTTTTTAAAGTTTTTAAATCTTGATCTATAAGTTTGATCTTAAACATCCAGCAAGCCAGTTTCACCAATCATAAAGTAAGAGTACTGGGCTTTAACTCCAATGTCTATAACTTTGTAATTATTACTACCTTTTATCTAATTAGGGTTATATTATTTCATCTGCTCTATAGGTGATGGCTTAGTATTTTAAATTTAGGTTTGTTCTTGAAGCAGTACTTTTTAAAACATTAATCAGGCAGTTATAGAGCTTACAAGGAAAATACGAAATACAATTAACAACAGTAAAAACATGTTTAGCTTGTGTAATAGTCATCTTATATTCTGCCTGAGCTATATATTATATTCCCTGTTTGAGATCACAGCATTTTACAGTAAACAATCTTTTGAATATAACTTTAAATGAACAAAAGTTTGGCTTATATTGGAGCTATTTTGATATGCAGTAGGGTGGGAGGCAGAGCCTTATCTCAGGTAAGGCAGGGCTCTTTACAATTTAGGTAAAGTGTCTTAGTTCTGAAGCTGATTTTTGCCTCCTCTTTGAATCATCATTTTAGTTTCTAACTTTCCTTTTGTGTAACAAAATGGCCAAATGCTTTCATGTTTCACGATATTAACCTTTAAACAATCAGGCTCTCACTAACTTTTAAATACATTTAGCTGAGCAATTTATGGTCTCACTAACAATCTGGTGATGTTTACACAAGGTTAGCTCCCAAGCTCAGTTCCCTTTATCTGTCTTAGTCACAGAATTACAACAAGATGCTGGTGGGGGTCTCATTGGGTTTATTTACCTCAGGTAAATCCCAGGTGTCTAGTCCAATAGCTAATTGACATACATCTGGGTGTAAAGTGGGCCACCATGCCCCTGGGGGGTGGCTTTCCTTTATGGACCAGACCCTTTGTCCAGTAGGGTTTAATACTTCCCAGGTTAATAGCTGAGGAGCATGGGGATTACAGGTTATCAAAGGGAGAGTCCACAGTCCTACCCACGCGGTGAATCCAAGAGGCAGTGCCATCACCAAGGTGTCAGGAGGGTCAGGGTCCTCTTATTTCTGTTATGAGAAAAAAAAAGAAAGAAAAGAACCTCAAGAGGCAGAGCTTCCTGGGTTAGACTTCTCACTTTCAGGAGAAGAATGATCATTATCAGTAGAGGGATGATATTTGATGTTTTTTGCAGGTATCCAAATAGGTTTATTCTCCCCAATAGGGAACACACATCCAAACCCTCTCCCTACAGTCAGGAGAGGATCAGGACCCCACCAGGCCCCTGTGAGAGGGTCCTTCCAATGGACTTTGATGGTTTGATATTTTATTGTAGTAGCCCAGTGTTTCTGGAATGGTGAAAGATTATCTTCTTTGGAAAAATTTAAAATATTCAGAGTACACAATACCATTTTTAACTGATCATGGGGGGAGGATATTCCCCCTTTTTGTTTTATTAATTGGGTCTTTAAAGTACGGTTTTGGCGTTCTATAATCACCTGTCCAGTGGGATTATGTGGTATACCCGTAGAATGTTGAATGTTCCAGCGTTCTACAAATGTTGAGAAAGATTTACTAGCAAAGCAAGGGCCATTATCAGTTTTAAGTTGTTTGGGCAGACCAAGGACAGCAAAACATTGTAAGGCCAGGGCAGGTTGGGGAGCAAATTAGCAATATAAAGGCTATCTGTAAACAGATTGAACTCCTCAGGTAACTCTTGTAGTGCTAGGACCACAGCATAAAGTTCTTTAAATTGTGCTGAGCCTTGGACATCATGAACAATAGTTTTAGGATTTTCATTTCCTTGCATGAAAGGGGGAAAAATAATTATAGCTGCACCTCTTTTACCCCCATCAGAGAAGACTGTGGGGTAAGAGGGATTAGCGTTAGGCAAGAACAGTTTAGGTGACACCCAATCTAGCTGGGAAAAAGAATTCATCCATTTATAGGGGCCGTAATGGCAATCTACTTGTCCAAAAAATCCCTCCATGGCTATCGCGATGCGATGGTTGTTTCTCTGCAGCCATGTGAAATCAGTTAGTCTGAATGGAACAATGAGGGCATGGGGTTGAAGGCCAAAGAGGCGAAGAGACAAATCTCTCCCCTTAGTTATGCAGTCTGCAAGTTGGTCTAACATGGCATAGACTCGGGGGACACCCCCAACAGACAGATGAACCCAATGTATGGGGTCTCCACCTTGTGCTAGGAGACCAGTGAAGAGAAACTTCCCACTAAAAATATAGAAAGTTAAAGGCAATGAGGGATCATACCTCCTCAGACAGGAGTAATCAATGGCCTCCTGAACTTTAAGAAGAGTATCCATGTGTGTGCTATCTAGTGTAATAGTTGAGGACAAATTTGTGCCCCGGAGGAGTTCAAAAAGAGGGGTAAGCTCCTCCGTGCTAATAGAGATCCATGGCCTCATCCAATTAATCTCTCCAAGAAGCTTTTGGAGCTGTGGAAGAGAGTAACTTTTTTGTACCTGGAGTTGTAACTGCTGCAAATTTTGTTCTGTTAGAGGCCATTGTTTCACCCATATTGGCTGAGTAGTGTCCCATAGTAACCGAATTGGGTTGGGTTTTGTTAGTGGAGCCATGGCTTTTAGAATCTCATTTAGAATTGAGGGCGTGCCCCACATATCAGGAGAATCACCAAAACAAAAGGTTACAACTTCCAGAGGAACTGTGTTTTTATATTCCTTTGTCTTTTCGCATTTTAACACCTCATCACAGGGAGCTGTGGGAGCTAGAGAGTTGGAATTCTGGCTTTTACACTCCCCCTGGGATGAAAGAATTTGTGGGAGTGGCAATTGCCTGCTCAATGTTTGAATTGACCTGAGAGAGGGCTGGAAGACGTTTGCCTTTTTCCTTTGTGCAGAATTGCTGGAAGGCTTTAAAGCACAGGAATCTAACTTGCAATCAGGTGGTTTATCTTTTATTTGTATCCTATGGGCGAGGAAAATAATTTTTTCCCCAAGATTGTGATGCCCATAGAGCGGAAGCCAGGGGACTATCTTAATGAGGACCTTCCAGGTCTGAAAAACTTGACTGTCTGAAAGTTCTAACCTCTGGCTCCTAAGGAGTCTCCGGAGGGAGTCTAGGGAGGGGTCATACCTGGGGCTAGACTTTCCCATATTTCAATGGGAGTACACTCACCCGGGAACCAAACCGATTGCCTGCTGACGAAGTTCCCTCGTTCCTCACACGTTCCTCACACGGGGCACCAGTTGTTGTTCCTTCCGCACCGAACAACAAAGGTTGGGTGCCCACCCTAGGACCAGCCAGGGGGGGCACGGGGTCAGGCAGGATGGTGAGTGTCGACGGCTGAAAAACGCACACCAGCCGGGAATCTGTCCAGAAAGATCTCACTTTAATGGAGGAATGAAACAGGTATATGAAAAGGGAGCGAGGGGAGGAGATACAGGCGGGGGCCAATCATTTTAAAGGTCAACAGCACATGCAGTATACAGCAAGGCCTGCAGGGCAGAGGTCTGCTAAGATGTAAAGCTGCTCAGGTTCATGGAAGTTGAATGAGCCAATCCTAGGCCGCCACCTTGGTAGTACCACGAGTGGGGGAGGCTTTTGCCCCGAGGGTGTTGTTAATGTGGTCGCCATCTTAAGGTGTATCCCTACATGACTAAATATGTTTTACATTATCAAATAGATAATTGCTGACATAACCATTTGACGACCTAAAAATAGATGTTTCAGAATAAAGATATGGTATTTTGATGCATGCTTTTTCATACAAAGTTGCATATTAATAATAATAAATAGTGCGATTTGGTAAATAATTAAGTTCATTCTTTTAAATTTATTTTGATCCATTGTACACAAATGGGGTACACCTGTTGTTTCTCTAGTTGTACACAGGTAGAGTCACACCTTTTATGTAATCATATGTGTACATAGGGTAATGATGTCTGTCCCATTCTGTTGTTATTCTTACTCCCCTCCCCAATCCACCTCCACCCCCCTTTTTTCCCTGTGCAATACATCCTTCCTCCATTCTTGCCTCCCTCCCACCCCGCATTATGTATCATCATCCACTTATCAGAGAAATCATTCAACCTTTGGTTTTTTGGAATTGGCTAATCTCACTCAGCATGATCATCTCCAGCTCCATCCATTTACCTGCAAATGCCATAATTTTATTATTCTTTATGGCTTAGTAACATTCCATTGTGTATATATACTACAGTTTCTTTATCCATTCATCTATGAAGGGCATCTAGGTTGGTTCCATAATCTAGCTATTGTGAACTGAGCAGCTATGAACATTGATGTGGCTGCATTACTGTAGTAATCTGATTTTAAGTCCTTTTGGTATAAGCCAAGGAGTGGGAGAGCAGGGTCAAATGGTGGATCCATTCCAAGTTTTCTAAGGAATCTCCACACTGCTTTCCAGAGTGGCTGCACCAATTTGCAATCCCACCAGCAATGTATGAGTGTACCTTTTTCCCAACATCCTCACCAACACCTATTGTTGATTGTATTCTTGATAATAGACATTCTAATTGGGGTGAGATGGAATCTCAAGGTGGTTTTGTTTGCATTTCTCTTATTATTAGGGATGTTGAATATTTTCTCATATATCTGTTGATTGCTTGTGGGTCCTCTTCAGTGAAGTGTCTGCCCATTTCCTTAGCCCATTTATTGATTAGGTTATTTGTATTCTTGGGGTAAAGTTTTTTGAGTTCTATATAGATTCTGGAAATGAGTGCTCTATCTGAAGTGTGTGTGGCAAAGATTTTCTCCCCCTCTGTAGGTTCTCTCTTTACATTGCTGATTGTTTCCATTGCTGAGAAAAAGCTTTTTAGTTTGAATCTATCCCAATTATTGATTCCTGCTTTTATTTCTTGTGCTTTGGGAGTCATGTTTAGGAAATCTGGTCCTAAGCCCACATGATGAAAACTTGGTCCTACTTTTTCTTCTATTAGGCACTGGGTCTCTGGTCTAATTCCTAAGTCCTTGATCTAAGTTCATTCTTACTAGAAATACTAGCAGTAATTTTTTGGTGAATGTTCTTGATCTAAGAACCTGCTAATCCTGCTGATTGTTTATGTGTTTGTTGTCTGCTTGGAGAAGAAGGTAGATCTGTACAATGAGAAGAGGGAACATTCTCAGGTTTTTATCTAACATAATTGGGGATCTAAGCATGAGTCTTGGAGGTGGGGATGTTGGATGTGAAAATTTCATTTTCACCCTGCCAGCACAATGTTAAGAAAGCTAAGAACCTTACATAGCCTTTAGCAGAGCAAGGATTCTTCCTTCATGCAGCATTGATGGGTAAAAATTTAGAAACAGGTTTTTCAACTGTCACATCCAAAGCCTTCTCTTTGTTCATTTGCAAAGCAGAAGCAAGTTGCCAAGTTGATAAAACAGAAAGGTGCTTCCCTGGGGATGCCATGGTTTCTGTCTCCTGGGTTACATATTAGCAGATGAAAATGTTTTCTCTTTGAAAAATCTTTGTGGTTTAAATTCAAGTGACATCAACTGCAAATAGCCAGAAGCCAAGCTCGCTTTGATTGTTCTCTTGCCTTGAATGATCTAGTCATTTTAGAAAAGACAACTCACATCAAGGGGAAAATGTTTAAAAATGAAATATGGAAAGAAAAGAGGTATTTTAAAGAACTGAGATTTACCTGCTGAAATAATTACAAATGTACTGACTGCCTGGAATTAATATTTTGTATTTACTCCAGATGTATTATTGTTAAACATTTTTTCCTTGTTGCTGTTCTTCTTTCTCCTCCTCCTCCTATGAAGAAGGAGGAGGGAGAGGAGGAAGGGGAGGAAAAGAAGGAGGAGGAGGAGGAGGAGAAGGAGAAAGAAGAAACTCTACCATTACAGAGCATGGAGTCATCTGCATTTCTCTCTACAACAGGTGACAAGATTATCGATTGGAGAACATCAGTGATTTTCCCTTCATGCATTCATAAGCCATAGGAACATCATCTGTTTAAACCAGGAGCTCACTCCACCATGCCTTCATTTTCCAAAGCCAGATTTCCAGAACCAAATCAGAGATGTGTTCTGGGAATCAGAATCACATAGTTCTGAAAGTTGCAGCTGCTGTATGGTGATACAAAGGGATATTATCACATCAGTGTGGTCAATTTCCTTTAAAGACACTTTGATAAACTTTAAAATATATCATGTTCAAAGAAAATGAGTATTGTAAGGAATACCCAGAAAATAGTTATCTTTTTTTTCCAGTAATTTTTACTGAATTGATTTACCAAAAATACCATGGTAGAGTTAAGAAATTATTTGATCCTTAAAATATTTTAAATACCTAACAATTGATAATTCAGCTTTAGAATCTCCAAAAATTATATAAATATTAATATTAAAATTATTGCCTAGGGTCTCTGAAAATTCAAAATGGTAATAAGAACTTGGTCCTTGACTTTGAAAAAATATTTTTGGTATTTAGTTTACTGTATGTGAGATTGTACTTACCAAGAGGAGGCAGAAGGAATATATCCAACTATACCAAATTTGAACTCTGTTATGATAGAAATATTGATTTTAAAAACCCAAACCATCAGAATAAAATGCCCAAAACAAATGAGTGCTTATATCATCTCATATGGACAGTTTCAAATTAACACTTGGCAAAACAGTTGTTATCAAAGCATGTACTTCTGTCACACTCTCCAAGGTCAGATAAAAAGTGAGGGAATAGTATGTTTGAACATCACTGCTGAAGCCTTTCAGAGACTATGCAGACCATCGGAACAGTCAGCTTTGTATCTTAGATAGACCTGACTCTCCACAACCCAGCCTCCTAGTAGCTCGGTCTTAATGCTTCTCAAGAAACATATTATTGCCTCTCTGATACTTCAGGGCTGGAAAAATACAGACCCAGGTGGCTCCTGAAGTTATGTCCTGTTGCGCTGAACTTTATAACACCCAAATTCAGCAAGCACAGCTTTGACTTTAAATCACATGCTCTTGTAACCATTGGTGGAAGATCCTAAGCATCTGAGAGCATCAACCTAGACACTGAGAGCCGTTACCTCAGATATCAACTCTGGGGAGGGGGAGCCTGGGATGACAGCAGGCAAACAGCAGGCATTCTGATCTGCCTCTGAGATGGCTTCATGGCACCTACTCATGCTTTAATGATTTATTTGTTTGCTCAAAATAATATTTTGTCTTACAAATCAATTAAATCAATTAAGAATTCCCACCGAGGACATTTGAAGGTCTGTCTAGACAATAACTCAGGAACTACCGTCTCAGGCAAACTCAGCTTGTTTAAAGCTTTAGTTCCATGTGCATTCCCAAATAATGATGAGACTTGAGATCTTTGAAGGTAGCAGACCATCCTCGCTCTGGACACATCTTCTTCTTGTTATCAACTAGCTGTTTATCAGCTGCTTCAAAGAGTACTATAAAGTCACATTTTGGCCAAGGCTTTCCCTCTTTTTTTTTTTTTGCGGTGCTGGGGATTGAACCCAGGGCCTTGTGTTTGTGAGGCAAGCACTCTACCAACTGAGCTACAACCCCAGCCCCCTCCTTTTCTGTAATCTGGAAATTTTCCCTTTCTTTTATAAACTTGAACTTCCATTATCCTACTTTAAATTTTCTACTGCACTTATCAAATTCTATCCTAAGGAGAATTTACTAATTTAACCTATTCAGTGTCTGTGTCTTCCATTAGACTAGTATTTCTCCTCTGCTTTTTCATTGTTTTGACTCTTACACTTCAAACAGGATAGTGTCTAGCACATAATAAAGAGTCTATAAAAATCAATGGAATTGTAAAACTAATGCTTAAATGAAGATTTTTACCATTTTCCCTGTATTTTATTATATTGAAACAGCTTCTTGGCCATGACATGGATATGCAATAATATTTGGCTGTGAGACAAATTGATGTATCTCTTTTACCTCTACGTTCTTTGAGAGAAGGACATTGTTTCAGTCAGCTTTTTTTGTTGCTGAAACCAAAAGATCTGACAAGAACAATTTTAGGAGGAAACGTTTAGATTGAGGTTCACAGTTCTAGAGATTTCAGTGCATATTCAGCTGACTCCATTCTTTGGGGTCTGGGATGAGGTAGAACACCATGGCAGAAGAGTGCATAGGAGGAAAGCAGCTGGGAACATGGCACCAGGAAGCAGAGAAGGAGAGACCAAGCTCAGCTCACAAAATGTATATCCCAAAGGCATGCCCCCAGTGACCCACCTCCTCAAGCCACATCCTACCTGCCTACAATTAACACTCAGTTAATTCCTATCAAATTAATGTACTGATTAGGTTAAGGCTCTCATGACCCAATCGTTTCATGTCTAAACCTTCTTCCATTGTCTCACACATGAGCTCTTGGAGGGCACCCCATATCTAAACCATAACAGTCATTCTTACTAATAATCCTGCATTCTGACCAAGTGTCGACACCATGTTGGACACATTCTAGGACTTGATAGATATTTAAGCTTATCTCTTTGACAAACTTCTTCTGTTATTTCTCTTCTACTTGGATATAATGGCCTGAATCCAAAAAAGTAAGAAATAGTTTCCATTTCATTTAAATTATTTCCTTCAATATTCTTTAATATTCATCCAATGATTCTCCCTGATTGGTTCTTTTTAATTATACATGACAGTAGAACCCATTTTGATATAATTATATAGCAGGGAATATATCTTTTCTTTCACAATGCAGATTCACACAATTTATATAATCTTACATATACATAGGGTAATACTGTCTGTCTCAGTCTACTATTTTTCCTTCCCCTCCATCCCATTTTCCTCTACACCATCCATACTTCCTCCATTCTTTTCTTATCCCCCCTTACCCACCCCCACTTATGTGTCAGCATCCACTGATCAGAGAAAACATTTGGCTTTTGGTTTTTTGGGCTTGGCTTATTTCACTTAGCATGATATTCTCCAACTCCACCCATTTACCAGCAAATGCCATAGTTTTATTCTTTTTTGTGGCTGAGTAATATTCCATTGTGTATATATAACATGGATTCTCTATCCATTCTTCAATTGAAGGGCATCTAGGTTGGTTCCAAAATCTGGCTATTGTGAATTGAGCAGCTATGAACATAGATGTGGCTGCATCCCTATACTTTGCTGATTTTAAGACCGTTGGGTATAAACCGAGGAGTGGGATAGCTGGGTCAAATGGTGGATCCATTCCAAGTTTTTTGAGGAATCTCCATATTGCTTTCCAGAGTGGCTGCACCAATTTGCAACTTCACCAGCAGTGTACAAGTGTGCCTTGTTCCCCAAATCCATGCCAACACTTGTTATTGCTTGTATTCCTGATAATAGTCATTCTAATTGGAGTTAGATGAAATCTTATGGTGGTTTTAATTTGCATTTCTCTAATTACTATAGATGATGAGCACTTTTTCATATATTTGTTAATCACCTGTATATCATCTTCTGTGAAGTGTCTACCCAGTTCCTTAGCCCATTTATTGATTGGATTTTTTGCCTTTTTGGTGCAAAGTTTTATAAGTTCTTTATAAATTTTGGAGATCAGTGCTCTGCCTGAAGTATGTGTGGAAAAGGTTTTTTCCCACTCCATAGGCTCTCTTTTCACATTTGATTGTTTCTTTCGCTGAGAAAAAACTTTTTAGTTTGAATCTGTCTCATTTATTGATTCTTCCTTTTATTTCTTGCACTCTGGTGGGGATGTTGAGAAAGTCTGGTCTTAGGTCAATATGAAGAAGATTTGGGCCTACTATTTCCTCTATTTGGCAGAGTCTCAGGTCTAATTCCTAGATCCTTGATCCATTTTGAGTTGAGTTTTGTACAGGGTGAGAGATAGGGGTCTAATTTCATTTTACTACATATGGATTTCCAGTTTTGCCAGCACCATTTGTTGAAGAGGCTATCTTTTCCCCACTGTATGTTTTTGGCACCTTTGTCTAGTATGAGATAATTGTATTTATGTGGGCTTGTCTCTGTGTCTCTATTCTGGACCATTAGTATATCTGTCTATTCTGGTGCCAATACTATGCTGTTTTTATAACTATTGCTCTACAGTAGAGTTTAAGGTCTGGTATTGTGATACCTCCTGCATCATTCTTCCTACCCAGGATTGTTTTGGCTATTCTGGATCTTTTGTTCTTCCATCTGAATTTCATGATTCCTTCTTCTCTTTCTGTGAGGAGTGTCATGGGAATTTATATTGGAATTGTGTTAAATTTCTATAGCATTTTTGGAAGTATGGTCATTTTGATTATATTAATTCTGCCTATCCAAGAACATGGAAGGTCTTTCCATCTTCTAAGGTCTTCCTCAATTCCTTTCTTTAATGTTCTATAGTTTTCATTGTAGAGGTTTTTCACCACTTTTGTTAGATTGATTCCCAAATATTTTATTTTATTTGAGGCTGTTATGAACAGAGTTGTTTTCCTGAATTCACTTTCAGATGATTCATTGCTTATGTAGATAAATGCATTTGATTTATGTGTGTCTATTTTATATCCTGCTATTTTTCTAAATTCCTTAATTAGGTCTAAAAGTTTCCTGGTGGAGTTTTTTGGATCCTCTAAATATAGAATCATGTCATCAGCAAATAGTGATGGCTTGAGTTTTTCTATTCCTATTTGTATACCTTTAATTTCTGTGGTCTGTCTAATTGCTCTGGCTAGCATTTCCAGCACAATGTTGAATAGAAGTGGTGACAGTGGGCATCCCTGACTTGTTCTAGTTTTTAAAGGGAATGCTTTCAGTTTTTCTCTATTAAGAATGGCGTTGGCAGTGGGCTTAGCATAGATAGTCTTTACAATGTTAAGGAACATTCCTACCATCCCTATTTTTTTCTGGTGTTTTGAGCAGGAAGGGGTATTGTATTTTGTCAAATGCTTTCTCAGCATCTATCAAAATAATCATATGATTCTTAACCTTAAGTCTATTGATGTGATGAATTACATTTATTGATTTCCAGATGTTGAACCAACTTTGCATCCCTGGAATAAACCCCACTTGATCAGGGTGCACTATCTTCTTAATATGTTTTTGTAAGCGATTTGCCAGAATTTTGTTAAGTATTTTAGCATCTATATTCATCAGAGATATTGGCCTAAAGTTTTCTTTTCTAGATGTGTCTTTGTCTAGTTTTGGTATCAGAGTGATACTAGCTTCATGGAATGAATTTGGAAGGGTTCTTTCCTTTTCTATTTCATGAAATACTTTCAGGAGTATTGGTATAAGTTCTTCTTTGAAGGTATTATAGAACTCAGCTGAGAATCCATCTGGTCCCGGACTTTTCTTGGTTGGTAGGCTTTTGATGACTTCTTCTATTTCATTGCTTGAAATTGATCTGTTTAAGTTGTGTATGTCCTCCTGGTTCAGTTTGGGAGGATTGTATGTCTCTAGGAATTTGTCGATGTCTTCAAGATTTTCTATTTTTTTGCTGTATAGGTTTTCAAAGTAGCTTCTAATTATGTTTTGAATTTCAATGGTGTCTGTTGTGATATTTCTTTTTTCATCACAAATTTTAGTAATTGAAGTTTTCTCTCTCCTTTTCTTTGTTAGCATGGCTAAGGGTTTATCTATTTGTTTATTTTTCAAAGAACCAATTTTTTGTTTTGTCAATTTTTTGAATTGTTTCTCTTGTTTCAGTTTCATTGATTTCAGCTCTGATTTTAATTATTTCCTGTTTTCTACTACTTTTGGTGTCATTCTGTTCTTCTTTTTCTAGAGCTTTGAGATGTAAGGATAGGTCATTGAGTTGTTGACTTTTTATTCTTTTCTTGAATGCACTCAGTGCAATGAATTTTCCTCTTAGTATTGCTTTCATAGTGTCCCAGAGATTTTGATATGTTGTATCATCATTCTCATTTACCTCTAAGAATATTTTTATCCCCTCCCTGATGTTTTCTGTTATCCATGCTTCATTCAATAGCATATTATTTAGTCTCCAGGTGTTGGAGCAGTTTCTGTTTTTTATTTTGTCATTGATTTCTAATTTCATTCCATTATGATCTGATAAAATACAAGGTAGTATCTCTACGTTTTTGCATTTAGTAAGGGCTGCTTTGTGGCATAACATATGGTCTATTTTAGAGAAGGAGCCATGTGCTGCTGAGAAGAAAGTGTATTTGCTCGTTGATGGATGGAATATTCTATATATGTCTGTTAAGTCTAAGTTATTCATTGTGTTATTGAGTTCCATGGTTTCTTTGTTTAGTTTTTGTTTGGTACATCTGTCCAGAGGTGACAGTGGTGTGTTAAAGTCACCCAGAATTATTGTGGTGTGGTCTATTTGATTCCTGTAATTGAGAAGGATTTGTTTGATGTACGTGGATGGGCCATTGTTTGGGGCATAAATATTTATGATCATTATGTCTCCATGATTTATGGTTCCCTTAAGCAGCATGAAATGTCCTTCTTTATCCCTTCTCACTAACTTTGGCTTCAAGTCCACTTTATCTGATATAAGGATGGAAATCCCTGCTTTTTTTACTAAATCTGTGTGCATGGTAGTTTTTTTCCCATCCTTTCACCTTTAGTCTGTGGATGTCCTTTTCTATGAGATGAGTCTCTTGAAGGCAGCATATTGTTGGGTTTTTCTTTTTAATCCAGTCTGCCAGTCTATGTCTTTTGATTGAGGAGTTTAGGCCGTTAACATTCAGGGTTATTATTGAGATATGATTTGTATTCCCAGTCATTTTGGCTTAGATTTGGTTTCAACGTTACTTGGTTTCTCCTTTAATTGGCTTTTCTTTTAGGGTAGCTCCTTCCTTTGATGACTTACATTGTTGTTGTTCTTTCTTCCTCATGGAATATCTTGCTGAGAATGCTCTGTACTGCATGTGTAAATTCCTTTAACTTTTGTTTGTCATGGAAGGATTTTATTTCTTCTTCAAATCTGAAGGTTAGCTTTGTTGGATATAGGATTCTTGATTGGCAGCCATGTTCTTTCAGAGTTTGAAGTATATTGTTCTAGGCCCTTCTAACTTTTAGGGTCTGGGCTAAGAAATCTGCTGATACCTGTATTGGTTTCCCCCTATATGTAATCTGTTTCTTTTCTCTCACAGCCTTTAAAATCCTATCTTTATTTTGTACATTAGGCATTTTCATTATAATGTGTCTTGGTGTGAATCTGCTGTAATTTTGTGCATTTGGTGTTCTGTAAACCTCCTGCAGTTGAGTTTCCAGTTCATTCTTCAGGTTTGGGAAATTTTCTGATATTATTTCATTGAATAGGTTGTTCATTCCTTTGGTTTGTATATCTATGCCTTCCTCAATCCTCAAATTTCTTAAATTTTGTCTTTTCATGATATCCCATAGTTCCTGTAGGTTCTGTGCATGATTTCTTACCATCTTCTCTGTTTGGGCAACTTTATTTTAAAGATTCGATATTTTATCTTCATTGTCTGAGGTTCTGTCTTCTAAGTGATCTAGTCTGTTCGTGATGCTTTCCATGGAGTGTTTATTTTGATTTATTGTTTCCTTCATTTCAAGGATTTCAGTTTGGTTCTTTTTCAGAATCTCTATCTCTTTGTTGAGTTGATCTTTTGTTTCCTGTAGTTGCTCTTTCAGCTGCTTATCGGAATGGTCAATCATTGCCTGCATTTGCTCTCTTAACTCATCATTTGCTTCTCTAATCATTTTAATCATGTATAATCTGAACTCCTTTTCTGACATTTCTTCTACCATGCTGTCAATGGATTATATTAGTGTGGAATCTTAGTTTGTTTGGAACACTTTCCTCCCTTATATTTTCATATTGTTCATGTATCTTCCCCTCTAGCAATACAGATCTAGGGTATTATAGTTTCTGCTCTAAGGCCTATAGTGACCCTATAGTTTTCTGAAACCTCTTCTTTAAGGGGGGATCAATATTAGCAACACCCAGTACAGACAATATGCAACTGTAAACCAAATAGCCTCTATGAAGACTATTGTTACAGTAGTCTTTTTGTTACAATATTGTCATAATGAACAGATAGGATGAATTCTATTATTATGCACAGTATAACAAACAGATTTGCAATGAGGACTGCAGTTTCTAATGGAGGACAAAGAGGATGGGGAGTGGTGTAGCCTGTAACTGTTAACAGTGTAAGAAAAGAGTATGAAGAAGTTCTAGATCACAGGAAGAGTGAAAGTATAGTCAAAACAAGTTGTTTGTGAGCATGAGAAAAGTGAGAAAAAGCCCTTGAGGAAACAGGTAAACAAAAGGAAGATAGAGAGCAAGAAAAGTAAAGAAATAAAAATTTAAAAGCTATCACAAAGTAGAAAAAAAATCTACACTATAACCATCATATACTATTCAAACCTCCCAGTCTTTAGTAGCCTGAGGCATGAGAGGTAACTGACAATGAGCTTCCAGTCTCCATCAGGCATCTCAGGATGGGATTTCCCCACCTAATGACAGCTTCTCCTTCGAGGATAATCCAAGATGGCTGCACTGGCTTCCAAAGGTGTTGGCAAATGGGGAGATGCACCGAGACTGTGTGGGGTGTAGTCCGTCAGACTGGGCCCGGGGGGTGGTGTGCTGTCAGTCAAGTCGGTGGGTCCTGGAGGCAGGGAGCTGTCAGTCAGGCTGGCAGTCCTGCAGCTCCTGGCTTTTTTCTACCCAAATGGCAGCAGCCACATGTAAGCAAATCTGCAGGTACTGTGATGGTGAACCTCCAGGCAACAGTAGGCAACTGGCGATCCACTGACGGTCTGCAGGCTCCACAGGCTACTGGTGGAAGATCGGCAGATGAACCTCGGTTGGTGGGCGATGGGTAGGTGAAAGGCAGGTGACTGGCAGGCCAGAGGCAGGCAAACAGGCAAGTGACGGAAGATAGGCAATCTGCACTCAACTGTAGAGTCGCTATGCTGGTAGACTGCAGGTGATGGAGGTAGACAGATGTGGTAAACAGCAGGCAATCAATGAGGAGTAAAGACTGCTTCACGGAGAAACAGATTTTCCTCTATTTGAATCCTGAGTTACAGAGCAACAAGGAACGCAGCCTCCCTCTAGTCTGCCATCTTGGATCAGCTCTCCCTGATTCTTAAAAATTCATTTTTTTGTTTTGACTCAGTGGGACTCACCTTGAATTATTCAGTTTGACTCTTTATTTTGGGGAAATTAAAAACAGTGGTTTGGTGGGGTCCAGTTTTTGATAACCTATAACTATATATGAATATATATGTGTGTTTTCCTTATCAGGTGGTTATTTCATTTCCATTACAAATAATTAGTATATACATAACATATATATATAATCAAATGTGTAATTTATAAATTAAAATTATGCAATACCTGTTCTATAGGAAGAGAAAACTTTTTTTCTAGTTCATGATGCTAAAAGTAAAATTCAAAGTTTGCTTCTTCTAAGAATTCAGCTTTAAGGACTTCTCATTAATGCTGATGTTTTATGGCAGCTGCCTACACACTTTGCAGTTGCATGTAGAGCACAAATTCGATCAATTCATTTATACATCCTTTATTAAGTACTAGCCTGAAAGCACTCGACTGGTTGGTCTGGTGATTGCTCTGTGGCGAACAACTGAATCACTTTATCTTCGTTGAGCCGTATTCACTTGCATAAACTGCTTCATTTGGTTCCTTCAAATCCTCTCTACTTCTTCTTAGGACTTCTTAGTCCTAACAAATACCAATGTTCTAATATTGAAATGCACATTTTATAGGAGAAATCATGCTATACACAATATGCCTTTAATTCAAATCAAATACCTTTTTATATTTAGTATTTCTTAATGTGAATCTGAGCAGATTTTATCTAATATCATATTCAAAAATTGCATTCATTATTTATATTGCTTTGGCAAGAAGTTACAAACAGAAGTATACTGTTATCTTTAATTCAAAGGATAAATTTTTGAATGCTAAAGTCAAAAGACTTTCTGGGATATTAGTGATCCAATTAAATCAGTCAAATCTTACAGCTGACAGGAGGAAACATTAAAAAACTGTAACCTACTATAATATGTACTGAAGAAGTTTAAGGCTTATTAGGAAAGCACCAGGGAACACATGTTCCTGTCCAGAAGGGCACAGAATATTTTCTGAGTGTTGGAGAAGGGGGCAGAAAGAAGATCCACTTTAACCACGACTCAAAGGTCACTGAAAAATACCCTTGTGAGAACACTTTATCCATAAGTAGCATTTATTCAAAATTCCGAGATTGAGAAGGGCATGCCAAGGTTATATGAGAAATTTCAGGTTAAGCATCAATGGAAAAAAGTGTGTGGCTTTACAGTAAAATGTAGGTGTCTGCAAGAGACATGGCTAAAGGTTTTGAGAAAAGTCTGATTATCAGTTATTATATCATTATTGCAAAAAGTTGGTTTTTATTATGAAGGCCTTGCAAATGACTAGTGCCATTAGGGCAGAAAGTGGCATGTTTGATAAGCAACTGACTATGCAGGTCTGGGCTCTAGAAAGCCATTTGACACCAGGCTGGGTTTTCAAGTGTCATCAGTATGTGAATGGTACACAGAAACACAAGAGGACCATGAAAATATTGATAGCCTTCTAGAAAAGTCTGAAGATGCAGTCAAAGAAATTAAGAAAACCATAAGTAAGAATTACCACAGAATACAAGAAAGAACGTTCCCCAGGAGCACTGGGGCTGGCCATCTTCACCACATCATCATTCTTCCTTGTCAATCAATCCTTCTGTTTTGTTTAGGTATCAAGTCAGCAGCAAATTCCCTCCCAGGTCCAGGGGAGGGATGCACTGGAATACAACCAGAGTTGGTCACGCTAATCAAGTTGTAAGAACTAACGTAGAGCCAAGTGACCAAAGCTAAGATGAGCTTGTTTAAGACCACTAGCTATAAATTTTTGTCCTTATAAAAGTGGAGTCTACACAAGAGGAGAACTTATTGTGTGCCACTACTTCAGGTGCCTGTATAAGAATTTTTTTTTTTTTTTTTTTTTAGGATGCAAATTTGTCATTTCACAACTAAAAATGCGTAGCTTACTTAGTGGCTGGACTTAGGTGACTATTGAAGTCAACTGTGAAGCAAACTTCCTCTGGATGTTTTTACATAGGACAAGTAAATGCCTTTACTGTGCAAACTCTTGACAAGGTACATATGTGCACATGTATGTTCATGTGTGTGTGTGTGTGTATGTGTGTGTGTGTGAGAGAGAGAGAGAAAGAGAGAGAGGGAGGGAGGGAGGGAGAGAGAGAATTCTAGTACTCTAGTCTGTGTCCAAATAAAATGTCTGATAAAAATGAATTTGTCAAAAGTACACATGCTATAGAGGAGTAAAGTAATGGCTGAAATAAAGTCACAAAATTCAATTGTATAATGAGTGTTGGTAAAATAAGATTAAAAGCAAAATCTTTTCTAATCCCAGAAAAGATCTCCACAAAGGTAGCAGAGAAAGAAAAATGCTTTACTGAACATGCATTAAACCAGAATGCGGTGCACATCACAGGCAGTGCGCTACGAGATTATAAAGATGATAGAAATCTTATCATTTTAGGTAGCCAAGCACATAGACCCATTGCATTTGTGATTGGAAGGTATGTGATAACAGATCATCAAGTAAGGTAACTGGAAGCATCATTTGTCAAACATGGTTCATCCTAAATATACCTGGTAACTAGTGTGGCTATCTATGTTAACTAATTAGTACGTTCAGAAGAAAAATCAATCTTCTCATGTCTTTATTACAAGGTATAGTTTTGCAACTTGAAATAAGGTGCTCAGAAATTAAGCTCCCATCTTTCCATAAAAACTGGGAAGTAAGTATGCTATCTCCCTTGATTACATTTCAAAGACATGGCCCCCAGTGACTGAAAAAGACATTCCTGGATCATGCAGGTGATAAAAGACCAATCTGGTTTTCAAAAAGATTTGTACACATCTGAAAATGAAGAAAAAGTATTTGCAAGCACAAGTTATATAAACAAGGAAGGAAGGGAGGATTATGCATGTTATTTTAATGTGTATTTGTTTTTATATGAAGCAGTTTAAAGACATATAAAGAGAACTAGATCTTCCATTTGTACAGAACATCAAGCTATGATTCTTGAAATATTTCTAGAATTTCAGTTCAAAATGTACATTCCTTTGAGATGACAATTAGTTGTCCCTCAGTACTATAGATAAAATAGGTAATCCATTTTGCTGGGGATCAAAGTTTAGCTTTGTAACCCTAGTGCCTTTCACTACACCTGATACAAGTGATATATGAAACTATCAAAACAGCAGAGTAAAATGTCCCTCCTAGAAAAGGAAGAGAAACAAACAAAAAATTCTAGTGAAATACTTCTACTTATACAAGATTTCAGGAAATCTGGATTAAACCTATTAATGTAATAAAAGGATGTTTTTATCACAAGTTAATATGGATTCATGAAAAAATATTATAATTTCCATGTAAAGAATCTGTCATGAATCTTTAGAAAGGACTAAGTAGTTTATCACAAACTTTAGCATACTTCCATCTGGAGTTTAGTAAAAAAAAAAAAAAAAAACTTGAAATTGAGTCTTTATTTAATGTCAAAATGCTAATTGTTTTGCACAATGTATTTGTTGTTCAATAAGATCAGAGTTACATTGATGATTGTTGCTCACAGAAATATGCTTAAATAATTGTACTGGACTTAACATGGAAATTCTTTTGAAGAAATACTAGAAACATCTTACATTATGTTGTATTTAAATGTTCTTACTTGCCCTACATATTTAAGAGACTGAATCAAAGAGAGAGGAATGTTCCACTAGCGGATTGAATGATATTTCAAATTATAGTCACTTTATATATTTTCTTCCCGTGAGGATGGTGTTTGCATTATTTGAACTCTGTGTTCATTATCTGAACTGAAACCAAATTTTAGTTTCATTTGCAATTAGTTGCCAGATGCTAAGATATTTTATTTCAAATAAATATTGTCACATATATTTTTCTATTTGAAAACAAAAGATGAAGTTTCAGGTTTAGGACTATTCCAAAAACTGCTGAATGTAAATTAATGTTATAACTAAATGTCCTGGTTAACATTGTTCTGTAAAATTCACAGTCCTATTGGTAAATTCCAGTAGACTCTAAATTTAACTGAAGACAATGTATCCATTCCCTTTCTTCTTCAGCTAATGTACACAATGTTACTTTATTTGAACATGACTTTATGCATGTTCCACTTTGGAGAGTGAGGAATATGTGTCTTCATATTGAAGACTCATTAACCCCTTGCACAGTTTGTTCTTATCCTGGGATTCACATAGACTGGGAAAGCTATTAAGGTTATTATTATTATTATTTTTTACAGGATAGGATTGGCTTTTTGTTAATAATGTGACTTGGAAGAGGATTTGTTAAATTTTGGATGACTGACCTGATCGAGGTATTTTTTACTTAATCATATGTGAAGGGAATGGGTGGCAAACACTAAGATGTGCCACTGACTTCCCTCTTTATGTTCACCTCTTCATGGTCCTTTTCAATAGCACGAAGCATGTGCCCAAGGTAATGGTGTCCTTCAGACCAGCCTATAGGCAGCAACTGAGTGAGCGAGAGTATGAAGGAGAGGTCACTGAGGCTGACCTTGAGCTCTGACATGGACAATACTGGATGCAGAGGCCCTGCTGGTTGGGCTGTTGGTTTATGGATTCTGCTTAACAGTTAGAATTATTTTTCTACATTTTTGATCCTCCCTCGTCCTTTCATAAATTCAAATGCAAAATACAAATCTTATATTAAAAACTCAATGTTCATGTCCACTTTGAAAAACTCAGCATGTGGCAGTCTGAGAAATGGTCTGAGAACGAAGGTGACAATTGGGGCTTTGGAGCTAGAATACTGAACATCCTGCAGGCAAGAGGGAAAGTTGGTTGCATGTAATGAAAGATCTCATTTGTGTGGTGGGGCAAATGATGCATAATGTTAAGTCCTAATAATCATTACAGCTGAATTCTGAAGATCATTCAATATTTAACTGGGACAGATCTTTATTGTTAAGGCTAAGGAAACTGAGAACAGAACCTGACATATCGTCCTGGAGAAACCCCTGGCAGAAGACCACAAAAAATGTAATTCCTCATTTTTTTTTTTAATGAATGTTCTAGATCTGCCAAAATGGCCAGCTTCTCCAAACTAAGGGCTAGAACCCCCCCAGTACAGGAAGGTATTGTCAGATCCCCACTGTCTTTTCTTACTTTCTATCCCAACATTTGCTCCTGTACTTAGAATCAAGTTGCACCATAACTCAACTGGACCTGATAAGAGAGTATTCAACCAAAGGAGCTGCATGACCTAACCAATGTGTAAGGACACAAGCAGAACCAGATTATTAAGTTGGAAGCATTCTGCTAAATTCTAAGTTCAATTCCCTGGCAAGGACCCTAATTACTGACACAACTATATTTTGTGGTTGAGTCTTAGAATCATGGGAAAAATGATGATCCATTCATTGTAAAGTGAAGGTGAAATACCCAAATTCCAAAGCAAGTGCTGGAATAAGACATTAAAATGATTAAGGAACCAGGCATGATATGATGATCTCCCAGGGGTGTGGTGTATACCATACAATATATATAGTCATATATGTTGTGTTTTACAACTCCCACCATGAAGGAGGTGGTACTGTGTGGCAGACCTCTTCAGTTTCCAAAGCAACATATTCAGCAGGTAGAGATGGTGTTATAGTTGATAAACCAACTGAATCAGAAGGCCACGGGCTCTGAGTGCATGGCAGATCAGGAACAGGCTCTGCAAAAGATCAGCTCATAGGTGAGG
The DNA here is from genome assembly GCA_020662805.1 of Glaucomys volans. Lineage (NCBI taxonomy): Eukaryota > Metazoa > Chordata > Mammalia > Rodentia > Sciuridae > Glaucomys > Glaucomys volans. The sequence goes on along the minus strand of JAJEJO010000199.1, from coordinate 208,250 downwards.
CTGCCTGACCCTTGGATCCTGCAGTTCAGCAGTCAATTGTTGGGCAAATACAAATGGGAAAATCTAACATATGGCTTTTGTAGCAAGTGAATAAATCACAACTGCTCCTCCTGTTTCCCTGTAGCAGGGTGAGGCTGCCTGCAGAGGAGAATTATATTCCTGTTCACAACTCTTTGAATGCACGTGTTAGTCAGCATTTCATCCCTTGACAAGTACCGGAGACAAACAACATAAAGGAGGAAAGATTTACTTCTGCTCACAGTTTCAGAGGTTTCAGTCCATGTTTTGCTGGTTCCATTGCTTTGGGCCTGAGGTGAGGAGGAACATCGCTGTGGAAGGGCATGATGGAGGAAAGGTGCTCGGCTCATGGAAGGAGGTGGGGAAATGGTTTGGAGACAACACACAGTGGCCAAGGGCGCCATTCCCTCCAGCGAGGCTCCTCCAGTTTTCAAGACCTTCTAATAGATTATTTAGCTAGGAATCCCCCCCTGGAGTCTGCATCTGCTTGACTGTGTCCACCAAGCAGCATCTTTGTCCACACACAACAGAGTCATATTCAAGCTCATGTTTAGTGGGAAGGGATCTGTGTGCTACTGTAGGGCATGCAAAGAAATGGACTGGAAGATGGAAGACAAGGGAGACACGTGCCATAGGACACAGACACATGAGCACATGGGAGAGGGAAAAGACTTTGAAGATATCTGCAGCTCGTGACAGAGGCAAAGGGAAAAGAGGAAGAAGACAACCAAGTGGAGGGTATGACCCCTCTGGTTACATTACCTAGCCTCATGCTGCTGTGTTGGACTGACAGACATTGTGGTCACAGTGGCAAATACAAAGGCTAGATAGATGCCCCACAGCCCAGATGCCCTCTTACCACGCTGATTCTGTGCTGCTGTGGTCTACATTTAAATATGCCAATGATCGTGGCAAAAGCTTTGCCCACAAAACAGAGTAATTTTTATTTTTCTATTTTTTGGTAAACTTTATTTTTAAAAGAATTTTTATTGGTTCTTCTTAGTTATACATAACATTAAGATTCATTTTGACATAATTATAAAAGCATGGAATTTAGTTTGTTCTAATTCAGTCGCCAGCACTGCCCTGTCCCTCCCTCCTCCCTCCCCCTGTTCCCTTCCTTCTACTCTAGTTATCTTCCTGATATTTAGTTATAGGTCAGACTCATTCCACATTCTTTCCTTATCCCATCCCTCTTCCCTCCCCTTCAATCCCCTATGTCTACTCCACTGATCTTTCTTCTATTTTAACTATTTTTTAACAGAGTGGCTTCTATAGTTGGCCAATTGTCCACTTGAAAATGAGTTAATTTTATTGGGGTGCTTCCCTTCTGAAAAGGCCCCAGTTTATCCTTACAGTGAGGGGCGTGCATTCTTAGTATAGAATTACCCTTCATACCTGTAGGACCTCAGCAAATCATCTGAGGACTCACAGAACTTTTTTATCCATCAGCATGAAAATAGAACATTGTTCATGACCCGATTTATGTCAGTGTCAAGTGAGCATTCAAATTCATTTTTCAAGTTGCCAGAAGTGGCAGGATCTCATCAATTATTATTCCATTGTATGTATCTGCCACCTTTACTTATTCATCAGTGATTAGGTGACTCCCATTTTAAAAACATCATTCTGCCTGTAACAGTCAAAGAGGCTCAAGCCTGAATATGGGGCCAACAATTCTGAGGTTATCCCCACAGACTCCATAGGGGAAGACTCTGCCCTAGACTGGATTACGATCAGTTGGGATAAAGAAAAGCAAGCATACAAGAAGAAAAGATTTTTGTGAGACAGATACAGAATATCAGCCTTAAATAGAGATGGTTCATTTAGGGAGAAAATGTGGACAAAGAAGGAGTGACAGCAGTAGTAGAGATGATATACAATATGAGGTCCAAGAAGGTAAGACCAAGGTGGAACATGTGAGGTAACATCACCAGGAGGGAGGGTTCATGGGAGCCAAGGGAGCGGGGCTGGAATCAAGTCTCTCCTGGTGCATTTGCTCTCTACTCTACCTTTTTTGTTTTCATACCCCTCTTCTGTGTAGGTGAAGTCCTTCTCCTACACGTTTTCCCAGGAATTTGAGAAGCCATGGGTCTCTTTTTGCCCCTGAAGAGCTCTTCCCAGCCTGAAAGTTAGTTCATTGAGATTGTGCCTAGCTCTCTGATGACATTTTTTAAGCTCTCATTTTTACCTTATTCTGCATATTTTTGTGTTTTGAAGGAGAACAAAGGTCCCTTGTGATTTCACTATGTCCGAACTAGAAATGGAAATGACATGTTTACTGAACCTATGGAAAGCAACTTAAGGACACTTACAAAGGCACCTTTTTGATGTGAGTTATTTTGTTGATAAGATTGAATGATAAGTATCAGTATCATTTTCGTTATTAATAGTGGTTTCTAATCTATATTAATAATATTCATATTTTTACCTAAGTTGAGAAATAATACCATTTACTGAATGGCTTATGTCATTATATATACATATGTATATATATATCAGACTGATATATATATATATCAGTATATGTATGTATACATATATACATATACTGACATATAGTCTGATATACATATATACATATGTACATATAATGTACATATAATGTACATATAATATATAATACATATGTATATAAGACTGATATATATATATATCAGACTGATATATATATGAGACTATAACAAATAATCTCTGTTGTAGTCAAGGATAGACAGAGGTTTTGCAACAATAAATGGACGTTTTCTTACATTTAATAAAAATGTAAATATATTATGCTTTTACCATGATAATATTGAAAGACAAAAAGAATTACAGACTCAGAAGCATATGACAAGAAATGTACTTGCCACAAAGGGTTTAGTTGGGAGGGTCTCTTTGGGTTGGCTTGATTTGTTCATTTCTGAAAGGGTTGATGGTAGCCAAGTGTGGTGGCCCACGCCTGTAATGCCAGCAACTCAGGAGGCTGAGGCAGGAGGATCGCAAGTTCAAAGCCAGCCTCAGCAAAGGCAAGGCCCTAAGCAACTCAGTGAGACCCTGTCTCTAAGTAAAATACAAAATAGGGCTGGGGATGTGGTTCAGTGGTTAAGTGACCCTGGGTTCAATCCTTAGCACCAAGAAAAAGGGTTGGTGGTCCTTCAGTTGGTGTACCATTATCTTGGCTGGTGTTTAATCCATACTTGTAGCAAGATTTTCTCAGCTATTCCACAAATTTTTTCTAGCTTTGTACTTTTCTCCATGTAACTTTCCAGTGCTAAGATGTGCTTTGCATTTAGTTGTTGCAGCATTGTAGTAACTTTAATTTGAGATTTCCTCAACCTTTCTTTGTATTTCTTGCTTTGACATTTTTAGTACAGGCATGCAGAAGAGAACAGAGCATTATTTTGTAAGATGTTCCTCAGGTTTTTGTTTTCTCTATTTTTCTGCATGATTAGATTTAGCTTGTGCATTTTTGACAGGGACACCCTAGGAGTCGGGTTCTTTTCTTCTCAGTGTGTTATAACAGGAGGCACATGTGATCGCTTTATAATGACCCAGTAATGCTAATGTTGGTCACTTGGGTGTGGTGCATACACTGTGAGACTCCAATGCTAATTCACTATTTTTCTCCGTGTAATTATTTAGTGACTCACAGAGAAAGTTTTTGATATTATGAAAACAACTGGATTTCAGGAAGTCATATTTAAACAAAAATGATTAAACATATCTGTCATAGACATAAAACCTGAGAATAAGTCAACTATTGGGTAAATGCTGAATTTTCTGCTTTAAATAATAGGAGCTGATACTGCTGGAAATTTCTAAAAGTTTAAAACTTTTTTTTCATATTATCAGTCAAAAGCCTGAGAGATTAGAATATCTATGTCTCTGCTCACACATCTAACAGATTTAATTTCATCCTTCTACTTGTGGATACTTAGTTTTCCAAACATTGCTTATTGAAGAATTTGTCTTATTGAATAATAGGAATCCACAGGATTAGACAAAGGGAAATGAAAGGAAAGGAGGGGGAGGGGAATAGGAAAGGCAGTAGAATTAATCAGACATAACTTTCCTAGACTTGTATTTGAATACACACCAGGGTAACTCCACATCATTTATAACCACAAGAGTGGGATCCTAAACAGCACAAGTTATACTCAATGTATGAATAATTTGCCCAAATACATCCTACTGTTATGTATTACTAAAAAGAACAAAAAAAATAAAAAATAAAGAATTTTGTCCTTTCTCCATTGCATATTGTTGGAACCATTGAAAATCATTGCTAAGATATGGATTTACATCTGGACTCTCTATTCTGTTTCCTTGGTCTGTGTGTCCATTTCTGTGCCAGTCCCATGCTGGTTCTGATATTAAAAACTGCAAAATATTTTGAAATCAGCTACCATGATGCCTCCAGCTTTGTTACTCTCCTCAGAATTGCTTTGGCTGGTAGAATCTTTCTTGGATCCATGCAATTTTTTTCTACATGTTACTGAGTAAGCATCAAAGAAAATAATTTGAAAGAAAAATTTTAAAATCCTGGAGACAGACAAAACTAAGGAAACATGATATCAAAAATTATGGAACAGAGCAAACACAGTAGTAAGAGGGAAATTTATATCAATAAACATTGACATCAACAAAGGAAAGACTTCAAATAACCCATCAAAAATTGTCATTCAAGCAAGTCAAATATTGGAATACAGAACCCAGAATTTTTACAGCTAGGAAAATATTAAATTCCAGAGCCAAAATACATGAAATAAAGACTTAAAAAACTACAGAAAATATCAATGAAATAGAGTTGGTATTTTGAAAAGATAAAGTCAACAAACTTTTGGGTAGACTAAGAAAAAGAAAAAAATGAAAATTCAAAGTCTTATGTGAAAAATATGTGAAAAAGAAGAATTTACAACTTAACACAGAAATATAAAAGGTTACAGGAGACGATGAAGAACAGCCAGACACTAAAAAACTGCATAACTTAGAAAATATCCTTAGACACACACAACCTAACACATTTGAATCATGAAGAAACAACATATCTGAAAAGACGGATAATGAGGGAAGGAATTGAACCAGGAGTAGTGGGCTCTCATCAAGAAAAATCTGGGACAGGATGGTTTCATGCCTGAAGGTTGAGTAAAACAAAGGCCATGAATTACCCTCTGTAACCAAGTATTGATTTGGAAACATAAAACGCTTTTCCCCTAAGAGGTGGAAGAAGATGTGGATGCTCCCTCCTAGCTCTTGTACTCACTTCCCATGCTGGAAGTCCTAGCCAGAGAAACTAGGCAAAAGAAGGAAATTAAAGACATACACATGACAAATTGAATTGTCCCTCTTTGGAGATGGTATGCTCTTATATATAGAAAATCCTAAAGAGTCTACCAAAACTCCCTGATCTAATAAAAAAATCCAGCAAATTATCAGAAACCAGATGTTCTGGTCTGATCTCCCTGTTGACATTTTTGTCAATTTTAAGAGGCAGAGATATGGTGGAAGAAAAGAGCATGTAAAAGTCTTAAAAACTGAGCTATTTATTCAGCAATATATATATTTTTTTGCAGTGCTGGGGATTGAACCCAGGGCCTCGTGTATGCAAGGCAAGCACTCTACCAACTGAGCTATATCCCCAGTCCCTTCAATAATATTTTTGACCTGAAATTCTAAGCAATGAATTCAGATGGCGTTGCAGAAAGTGCTTCTTCAGCACTACACTTGATTTAGGCAAAACTCTCAAAATAAATATATTGAGATTAGACTCCCCAGACCTGGTGTGGGTACCACAAAATTGGTTTTTTTATTTATTTATTTATTTATTTTTTTTTTTAGTGAAGCACAATGATAGGAGCTCCACCTATAAACTGGAGGTAGAAGGGAGTTGATGAGAATTAGAGAAGTGGTAAGAAAACGATTGACTGGGACTTTCTGTTATCCATCTCCTAATGTCCAGAATTTACCCTCTCCAAAGTCTATTAATAAATACCATAATCTCATTTGGTGCAATTAGATTTTTATTATGTTGGTTGCCGACTGAGGCATACATCTTAATTCCAAATTTTCTATGTATTAAAAGGTGTTTTATTGTTTCACACTTCATAGCATTTTGACAATTTTCTTCATTGGAAACATTTTCCTCATTGTTTCAATTTCTGATTAATTTCTCTGATGGTCCTTGAGGGAAAATATTGTCTTTCATGCTCAAATTGTGTTCCAAATTCTACACAAGTTTTCTTCCAGTCTGCATGCATTTCAGCATTAGAACTTCTTTCCAAAAAATCAGTGTCTTTTCTTCCCTGCACAACTGATAGTCAACTCACAAAGGAGGTAGCCTGATAAATTTACCAAATATAATAGCTCTGTTCTTAAAAATTCACTCTCATTATTAATATTAATATGCCCATGACAGATGTCTTATGAAAATAATCCCTCTCTTCTCTCTGGTGAAAAGTGACTGCATAGATTAAATGCTTAATGGCACAATTGATGTCTATTCCTTGTCAATTAAGCTGTCTTAACCCATTGTAATGGTATAGTAATATTAGCTATATACAGCTTTCTCCTTTGTAATTAATACCAGAAGCAAGTTTTGAAACTAAGTTAATAATTTTGAATTTAAATCTGTAATGTAAGAATTGAAAAAGAAATAAGTCATACTGAAATTGTATGTGACATTTGTCAGTCTTAGTATTACAAATGAGTGAGATAGTAGCATGTGCCAATTAGCATTATGTCATAGCTAATTTTTACAACACTTTTTTAAAATATTTTTTAATTTGTTCTAATTAGTTATACATGACAGTAGAATGCATTTTGACACATTGTACACAAATGGAACCCAATTCAACTTCTCATTACTCTAACTGTACCCTAATGCAGAGTCATACTGGTAGTGTAGTGTATATGGGATGTATATGGGATAATAATGTCCATCTCATTCAACTGTCTTTCCCACCATCCTACTCCCTCCCCTCCCTTCACTTCCCTATGCCCAATTCAAAGCTCCTCCATTCTTCCCTACCCACCCTCATTATGGATCAGCATCCACTTATCAGAGAAAACATTTGGCCTTTGGAATTTTGGGATTGGCTAATTTCACTTAGCATGTTATTCTCCATTTCCATTCATTTACCTGCAAATGTCATAATTTCATTCTTCTTTAAGGTTGAGTAATATTCCATTGTGTATATATACAACATTTTCTTTATTCATCTGAAGGGCATCTAGGTTGATTTCAAAGTTTAGCTATTGTGAATTGAGCTGCTATAAACATTAATGTGGCAATGTCACTGTTGTATGCTAAATTGATGAGTGGGAAAGGTGGATCAAATGGTAATTCCATTCAAAGATTTCTGAGGAATGTCTGTATTGCTTTCCAGAGCAGTTGAACCAATTTTCAGTTCCAACAACAATGTATGAGTGTACCTTTTACCCCACATCTTCGCCAACACTTGTTGCTTGTATTCTTGATAATTGCCATTCTGACTAGAGTGAGATGAAATCTTACAGTAGTTTTGATTTGAATTTCTCTTTAATGTTGCAGATGATGAACATTTTTTCATATGTATGTTGATCAATGGTATTTCTTCTTCAGTGAAGTATTTGTTGAGTTCCTTAGCCCATTTATTGTTTGGGTTATTTGGTTTTTTTGGTGTTAAGATTTTATATATCCTGGAGATTAGTGCTGTATCTGAGGTGCATGTTGTAAAGATTTTCTCCCATTCTCTATGCTCTTTCTTCATGTATAACACACATTTTAATTAAAAATCCATATAAATTCCTGAAGGAACATTATATTATTCTAAGTTTCATTTCTCTTAACCACATTTTCTTTTTAAATCATGTAGTATTCATTTAATACCATCCAATTGTACAAAGTGAATTGTATATCTCAGTGTTCATCAACATGCTTAATAATTAAATAAGCATTGTCCTAATCAAGCAGTAAGTATAATTACTTACACAAAGATAACACATTGCTCAATTTCACATGTTGCATCAAATGTATGAAATTGAAATAAGTAGAGCCTCTTTTCCTGAATGATTTTGTAGGTCTGGGTATCCTAGCTGTTCAACTTCCAATGGTATCTGTTTGCTCCTCTTTAGACATCACTGAAGAAGCAGCAAAATTCAGGAAGTACTTTCTGATTCCCTATTTCATAGCATAGTGGCTGCATTGTAAAAACACATGACATGCACATGACACGCCATTTGGGAAATTAACCTGCATCAAAGACAAGGTAAGGCATTCAGATCAGAGTGAGTGAGTTTGCTTCCTGATTCTCTCAACAATCAATGTAGTCTGTTAGCAATTCACTTAAATTTTTAAGACTTAGTGTGAACTATGAATGGATTATTCAGTAGAATCTCAGCACCTTGTGGTCCTTCACTATGTTGTTTTATGAGTTCTGATTTCAATATGTGGATGGTAGCCTACTGCTGCTCTGAATTCTCTAAGAAAGCTGGCAGTGTCTGGACTGGTCCAAAGCTCACATCCCAGCTCAGGGTTATTACAGGCTGGCTTGATGCTCACAGGTGCATCAAAGGTGCTCACAGGTGCTCACAGGTGGACAGTGTTGTTCTGGGAGCATAAACAATCTAACAGAACACCGGCAGGTCACTTTGAGAAGATGATGAAGGGAGGCAAAACAAATCACTGTGCAACCAAGAAAGACCCAAACGTCCTCCTCTGTCTGCTAAGGTGAGTGACTGCTGCTTCCTTACTGTCTCCCCTTCCTACAGAGGAGATTTACTGAGGCACTCAATCATAAAATTATCCCACTTCTTGACTGCCTCCAGTCATGAGCGAGCTAAACCTGACTTCCTTGTTTCCTCCCCTGAATTACCCAACCAAAACTCACCTCCTACCCTAGGTCTTTCTGAACCCCTCTTCCTGAGGAGCCCCACAGCTTCCTGTGCTGCACATTTTCTTTTTTTGTGGAGTCATAAATCCAACTTGATCACCTCTCAGTGTGCTTTTGGTGGTCTTTTCTGGAAGTCTTTGACAACTGACATTTGTTCAACCCTAGTGCTTTGGAAAGACTGCATCTTAAAATCTGAACAGGCAGTTCTATAACCTCCACTCCAGCACCTTATTTGCATTTATTCATGAAACTAAGGACATTCTCACATGGTCGTACTATTCTTAAATATTCATACAATACAGTTCAGCAGTATATTTATGTGATAATGTTCATCTGTTGGGGACCACATTACAAATCAAATTTCATCCACAATCCACATTGTCATAATGAAGAATCAAGATGATATCAAATTCAACAAATGATATGACAGTTTATTTATAAACCTAATTCTTTTGATCCCAAAATGTTTAAAATGCAATTTTCACCAGGCGCAGTGGTGCATGCCTGCAATCCCAGTGGCCTGGGAGGCTGAGGCAGGAGGATTGAGAGTTGAAACCAGCCTCAGCAAGGGCAAGGCGCTAAGCAACTCAGTGAGACCCTGTCTCTAAATAAAATACAAAATAGGGATGGGGATATGGTTCAGTGGTTGGGGGCCCCTGAGTTCAATCCCTAATACCAAAAAAAAATGTTTTTAAATTAAAACAGCAATTATTCTTATATACTTTATAATATTATAAATAGGAAATAATTTTTTAACTACAAAATAGGTAATTAAAACTATTCAAATTTTTTATTGTAAAACATGTATTTTTGTAATTAAATTATTTCATTATAGAATTGACTCTATTGTGCCTTTCACTTTAATTATTTAGTTTTAATTTTGGAAACTGTCTTTTGCTCACATTGACAAAATTCAACCTGTCCAACTTTCTCTTTGCTCATGGCTGATTGAAATCATGGCAAAGATATTCTGGTGCATCCTCCATAGAGGTCATTGCTGTATCCTTAAGATTTCATCTTCAATGCAAATATGAAGATTGTGATATTTGACTTTCCTTAAATAACTGTTTTCACAATTTTTTCATCACATCAATAATATGCATTTTCTAGGAATGATGGAGTAGAGATTAGACCATGATTAGTTTTACAAGTAATGCATGTGTATGAAAAATAAATATCATACTAGGTCATATTGATTTGCTTTCAGCTAAAAACTCATTGCATTTCCCTAAAGTTCTTACCTTATGTAAAAATGAAGCAAATAAAAACAACAACCAGCATAAGGCCATTCTCAAAAGTTAAAATGTAACACAAACTCACTTCATCTAGTAACCAGCCTGCTAAGAATTTTTAAAATGTGAAAAAATATTTTTAGAGAATAATTTTTTGGCCATAACAGATGAAGTTATTGACTGGGATGTGGGAGAGTCAAGCCACAATTCAGATAAGTGCCCATGAATGAGTATGTTAGGCAGCTTTTATAGGTTAACTGAAAAGCAGAAATTCCAAACATGAATCACTGTGTTTGGGGTGGAATAAGATGTTAGATTAAATGTGTGAGACTTGTTCTACTTAGTGCTCAAGAGCCACTGATACAATCCAGTTTCCTTGACCATTCCTTGAATGAACTATATGTATCACACACACACACTATTTGCATATGAGAAAAGAATAATGTAGTAGTGATCAACACTAATGTAGCAATTAACTTATATCCCTTTATTACATATATATTGCAATGTACTTACTCAATTTGGTTGAAAATTTGTTTCAAGTATTTCGATTCATTTGCATTTAACTAAATGTAGAACTGTTTCCTAAACAGTTTTGACTGGAAAGAAAAATAAAGGTTAATAGGTTAAAGGATGAAAATCCTACTAGTTTTTGACTAATTTTTTATTTGTCCTAATTAGTTATACATGACATAGAATGTATTTATACATTTTGATAAATAATACATAAATGGAGCATAATTTCTCATTTTTCTCATTCTATGTGTTGTGGGATCACATTGGTCATGCAGTCATATATGTACATGAAGTAATAATGTGTTTCTTTCCCCAGTGCCCCCTCCCCTTATTATGAATTAGCATCCATATATCAGAGAAAATATTTGGCTTTTGGTTTTTTGGGATTGGCTTCTTTTGCTTAGCATCATATTATATACATATATATATATATACATATATATATAAATTTATATATTTTCTTTATCCATTCATCTATTGAAGGGCACTTAGGTTGGTTCCATAGTTGAGCTATTGTGAATTGAGCTGCTATAAACATTGATGTGGCTGTAGTATGCTGACTTTAACTCCTTTAGTTATAAACCAAGAAGTGGAATAGCTGGGTCAAATGGAGGTTCCATTTCTACTAATTTTTAAAACACAGTTGTCAAAAGATGGGTATTGGGCTGGCGATATAGCTCAGTTGGTAGAGTGTTTGCCTCGCAAGAACAAGGCCCTGGGTTCAATCACTAGCACCACAAAAAAAAAAAAAAAAAAGGATGGGTATTACAAAATACAGACAGTAATTTATAAGAAGTAACATGGAATCCAACCTAGGGGGAAGTCATCGCATGCTAGCCTTTACCACATTTGAGTTTCTTTCTCAAGTGTCCTGATTGCTAGTTCAGATTCTATCACCATCTATGCTCCTCTTCCATCCTTATGTAGATAGGATACATCTTCAGAACAACTAAGATCTGCTCAGAGTTTTTGTGGCTTTTAGCTTTGATAGCTACATACACTTCCATTGTGCTTAGGGGCCGGCATGCTCCCATACTCACAATGCATCCTGTGTTCCTCTGCATTGAAATGTTTTTATTTATGGTTTTCTTTTTCATTTTCACATGTTTATTTATTTTATATCATGAGAAAAATAACTCATATTTGTTGTGTACATGGTGTTTTGAAATATATCTATGTTGTAGAAAGCTAAATAAAGTTAATTATCATCTATTTCCTCACAAAATTATCTTTTAGAGCGAGAAACTTATCTACTTTCATCAGTTTTTAAAAAAAATACAATACATTGTTATTAACTGTGCTCACACCTTGTACAATAGATGTCTTGGAATTATCTCTTCTGTCTCACTAAAACTGCATATATCCTCAGTATCTCTCCAATCATCTGAACACTTACTCCCTAGTTACCAAAATCCTACTCTCTGCTTTTACAAACTCAACTTTTTGACAAAAAGTTCATACTTTTTGTTTTTTGATGTCTGACTTATTTCACTTACATAATGCCCTACAGGCTCAACCATGTTGCTACAAATGGCATGATTTCCTTCTTTTTAAAGGATGAGTAGTATTTCATTGTGCATGTAGACCACATTTCTTATACCACTCATCTATTGATGATAATGGACTCAGTTTGATTCCAAATCTTGGCTATTGTGAATAACACCGCAATGATCATGGGAGGACAAATGTCTCTGACATACTGATTTCACTTTCTTTGCATATGTATGGGCCCAGTCATGAAATTCTTGCCTCAGAAAATTTGCTCAGTTCCTTCCAGAACATGAATTGGATCCATGATTTACCTTTCTACAAAGATTGGGAGTTCTTTGAACTTGCTTTTGTGAAAATCTTCTGATGGTAAGATCACAGACAGAGCAGAAACAGACCCAGAATCCAGAATGTGCTTCTTATAGATGACATTTCTAAAAGCCAACCATAGGAGATAAAGCTACCTTTTCCCTTGTACCTGTGCCCATATTATCATCAACAAAATTTGACTTCCCAGAATTTTTTATACTTAGTAAGTTAAATAGGTATATTTTGAAATGCAAATGGCACTTATTTGTGAACTATTAGCTAAAATTATTTTCCATTTAATTTTTAGAAATGTTTTTGTGTATTTGCTTTGGAATATTCCGCCATCCATGGATTTACCTATTAAACTTTTCTGTTCATAGATACATTTTTAAGTCCCAACTGATCTTTCTTTTCTTTTCTTGCCTTTCTTTCTTTCCCTTTCTTTCTTTCAATATGATTCTGTGGACCAAACCCAAGTCACTATGCATACTAAGCATAGTGCTGTACCACTGAGTTATATCCCCAATCCCTAATGTTTGGTTTCTTAATATTTTATGTAATTTTTCAATAGATACACTCACTAAATGCTACTCCCACATTATTTTAATAGAGTTAGTTATTTCCAGTGCAATTTCAACACATTGTATTAGGAGAAAGTATTGTCTATTGTTGCATAACAACATTACCACAAGCTTAGTGTCTTAAAATAATCCATATTTATTTTCTCATAGGATCCGTTGGTCATGAATCTGGCTATGACCCAGCTAGGTCTTCAGCATTCATATCTCCCACAAGAGTGGAAATGAGAAGTCAGCCAAGATTGGAGAATCATCAGGGTTCTTCACTGAGGACCTCTGAGCTCACATCATGTAAAGAATTCAATTCTTTAAAGATTGTTGAAGGAAAGACCCACCATATTTCTCACACATGCATTCCTGCTAATTGCATCTTCTTTCACTAGAATGTGCAAACAGAAAGCACAATCTTTTGTAACAAGATCACAGAAGACATGTCTCTTCACGTTTGCTGTATTCCATTGGTTACAGGAAAATCACTGTATCATTCCACATTCAAATGGAAGGTATTAAGTAAGTGCATGAAAGCAAGAGACAGGGATCATGGGTGAGGCCATCTTCAAAAATCTGCCTTCCACAGACAGCATTCAAGAACCATGCTCATTCATACACGATATCATGCACTTTGAAAGTCGCACGATTTCTATTAGTTTAAGTTTCTTACTACAGCAGATAGCTTCAGAGTTCTGAGAATGACAAATGATAATTATTTAACACTAGTTGATAAAGCCTTTTATATACCTGGCAGAAATATTTATAAATCATATAGCTAACAAGAGGTATATCCAAATTATGTAAAGAATTCCTACAACTCAATAATAAAAAATTCCATAACAACCCAAAGGAAAAAATGGGCAAAAAGACTTCAATAGAATTTTTCCCCCAGAAAAAATATAGATAGCCCATAAGCACTGGAAAATATGCTCAACATCAATATCATCAGGAAAATACAAATGAAAACCACAAAGACATAGCTTTTAACATTCCTTAGGACCAAAACCAACCAAAACAAAATCAAAACTCTCAAATAAAAGCAGCAGAAAATAGCTGGTCTCGGTGGCACACTCTAATCCCAGCAGCTCAGGAGGCTAAGACAGGAGGATCACAAGTTCAAAACCAGCCTCAGCTAAAGTGAGGCACTTAGGAACTCAGGGAGACCCTGTCTCTAAATAAAACACAAAATAGGCCAAGGATGTGACTCAGTGGTTGAGTGCCCCTGAGTTCAATCCCTAGTACATAAAAAAAAAAAAAAAAGCAACAGGGGGCTGGGGATATAGCTCAGTTGGGAGAGTGCTTGCCTCTCAAGCACAAGGCCCTGGGTTCAATCCCTAGTACTGCAAAATAAAAAGTCTGTTTAAAAAAAAAAAAAAAAAAAAAGCAACAGGAAATAACCAGGTTGGTGAGGACGCAGACAAACAGAAACCTTTGCACCATGTTGAGGTGAACATAAAATGGTGCAGCCAGCATGGAAAACAGCGTGGTATTTCCTCAAAAAATTTGTTTTTCAAATACAAATTGTTATAGGATACAGCAATTCTACTTCTGAGGATTTTTGTTTATTTGTTTGTTTGTTTGTTTATTCATGCATCTCCTGTGCAACAGAACCAAAGGGATTAAATAAATATGCAATAGGACTTGGTATTATGGAAATCAAGAGCTCCTACAATTATTCATCTGCAAACTGCAAAACCAGTGGTGCAATTTAGTCCAATTCTGAAGGTCTGGGAATGATGTGGTGGAGGGGAAGGTACCAGGAGGGACTGCTGTTGACTGAGATAGGAGAATATGGATGTTTCAGATCAATCAGGAGAGAGCAGATTTGCTCCTCACCTGCTTTTCTGTTGTACTTGGGCCTCAGTGAATTGAATGATACCCACCCACATTGATTAAGACAGGTCTTCCTCTTCTTGTAGTTGTACATATTGTGTATTTCCCTGGTCATGTATTCATACATGAGTATAGGAAAGTTCATTCTACTGTCTTTCCTTTTCCCATCCTCCCTCCCTTCCCTTCATTTGCCTTTTTCTAATCCAATGAACTTCTATTTTTCACCATGAACCTCTCTAACAATGGGATTCCAATTAGAGTAAGTTATACTCCAAGTATGTATATTATGTCAAAACACACTCTACTGTCGTATATATCTATAAAGAGCAAATACATTTTTTTAAAAAAAAAGATAGGTCTTCCTTACTGAGTCCATTGCTAATTTCTTTAGGAAATATTCTCAGAGAAACATTCAGAAATAATGTTTTCAAGCTACCTGGCATCCTTAACAGAGTCATGTTGACACATAAAATGTATTGTAATATTGCTTTAAAGCAACAAATTGAACCAGGGTTGAAGAGACACTATTTCATTCATAGTTGGAAGCAGCATTTCTCATAATGCTAAAATGTGTCCATTGATAGATGGATCGGTGGTAAACAAAATTTAGTTTATACATACAAGAGAATTTTATTCAGTCATAAGAAGAAATGAAATTCTGGAACATGCGAGGACATGGAGAAACTTGAAGGACATTATGCTGGGTAAAATAATCCAGTCACAAAGAGACAAATACTGTGTGGTTCCACTCATAGGCGGAATCTAGAATAGTTCAATTCATAGAGACATAAAGTAGATATATAGCTCCTGTAGGAGCTGGAGGGAAAGGAAATAGGGAGGTATTTTTAAATATGCAAGGACTTTCAATTTTTCAACATGAGGAGTTACGGACATGGTTGAAGATGGTGTTGCACAATATGGTAGGTGTATTTACACTACTCAACTGCACACTTGAAATATTAGAGAAGAAAGGGGGTCAGTGGGATGGTGAGGGAAGGGTAATGAAGATCAGATAAGGTCAAAATATTTATTTGCACTTGCAAATACATAGCAAAGAAGCCCAATATTCTGTATAATTAAAATGCATTTAAAATTGATTTGAAAAATATTTTAAATGCTAAATTTTGTTATTTATATTTCACCACAATTTAAAACACATAAACAAAATCTTTTCTTATATAGATGTATAAAATAATGTTATCATTTGTCCAGACTGTTTAACAACAGACAAATCTGCAAAAAACTCTGAACACCTTTGAAGACTTAAAGAAAAGTAGCTGCATAGTTTCAAGGACCTTTCAATACAGTCTAAATAAAAAATAAATAATTGAAAAGAAGATCAGTAGAACAGAGGAGAAAGAAAAGGGAGAGGAAGGTGGGAGGAAAAAGGGAGGAGGAATAGAGATTGAAGTAAAATTCCTCATATATAATTATATCACATAGAACCCAAATACTGTGCATAAATACAACACTCTAATTTTAAAAAAATAGTTAAAAAACTCTTGAAGGAGAAAAGGATATATGAAATATTACTGACTCATTCTGATTAAGAGACACTCCATACATGTTACCATTATGTGGTTTCCCCATTATTTCAGATTTTTTTTTTTTTGCTAATTCTAAAAGACTGTCAAGTAATATTTTAAGTACATATAAAATTTTTAAAGTTTGTATAATATTGTATACCTTACAAACTCCAAAGGTAATTGTCTTACTTTGCCATAAAGTGACTATTATTAGTTAGGAATTTTTCTTAAATAATTTGAATAAGGCTGGGGATGTAGCTCAGTTTGTAGAGTGCTTGCTTCACATGCACAAGGCCCTGGGTTTGATCCCCAGCACTACAATAAATAAATAAATAAAAGTTGGAATAAAGTTACATTGCATACATTTTCAAAAAAAATTTAGAAATACAGCAGCATGATGCAATACAAGATAATAAAATGAATTTTAATATTGTCCTTTTAAAACATTCTGTGCTTTTAGGATTATTTGGCAATAATAGCTGAAAGATTTTAAATCTATAGAAATTTTACTACCCTTAGTTGTATTCTGTTTTATCTTTGGTTAGACTTACCTCCTAGAGCATGATCTCGTCATCCTAAAATTTACCAACTGGTCATTGGTTATATATATAATAACCAAAAGGGAATCAATAAGCCATATGTTAAATCTGTTTTTTGCACACAGGTGCTATATAATCTCCCTCTTATCTCTTGCTCAATCTGCTCTTCCTATGTTTTTTTAATTCCAAATTAGCTATAATTCTTCACTTTGCCTATGCTTTTTAAACTTTGTTATTTTGTGTTTTTTACACCATAGGTCTGAAAGATTTACCCTTTCTTAAAAGTTCAAATAATACTTCCCAAACACTTGGGAGTGGCCTCACCCACAAATTTTATTCCTTTGTTTTTTTCTATTCCATAAACATGCATGATTATCAGCATAATGATTCTTCATGAATTGCACATTATATTGAAGATGTTTTAGTTCAGAGTTCACATGTTAGGATATCAAGGACTCTACCAAAACAAATCAGGCTTGTCCTGCTCTCTAGAACATCCTAGAATTACTTATTTCGTTTCCAAAATATGACAAAAAACATTTTCTTCTTCCTTCTTTATTCATTGAACAAGTATGTACTGTATGTATGCACCTGCAGACACGGAGTAAGCACGAGGTTTAGAGCAAAGCACAAGAAAAATATACCACCTACCACAAGGGCATGTTTTGCATTCAGTTAAATGTGTCATGTTCCCTTAATTCTAAAACATTATTTATTCACTATGATGTAAGGCACCATAATAAGCAATCCACCAGTAATATGTTCACTGCTTGAAAAATACGTTGTTTTTTCCAAACATTAAGTCAAAAATATAACTTGATTTTGTTAAATTTGGTGAAATTTAGATTATATTACATTGTATACATTACAGTAAAATAGTCTAACATACTTAATATAAAAATCTGTAATTTTGTGCACAAAGCCATATAACTACTTTCACATGCAAATTGAAAGAGAAAAATCATCAGAAAAGATAAACTGCAGGTCATTTAACCTCTATGTATCAAATTACTCAAATAGAGTAGTGTTTACATTAAATAAAAGTTCATACAAAAATTAGACTATACAAGAACATGTCTTTGTGACTTTCACATTTGAATGAAAAGCACATACAAAATTTGGAGTCAAAACATGGAGATGTAAACTGGAAGAGATTATGCTATGTTATAATTACTATGGTAATTGTTTTTGCAAGAAGCAATTTTTTCCATTATGATGGCATTTTTGACAAAGCACCAACAACAATGGTTCAATTTGCTGTACAAAGTGTGACTCAACACATTTAGTGGTGGAAATGTTACATATAAATTGCACAGATAGTTCAGGAAATATTAACTGAATTTTCAGATGTAATTATCCAGTACTTAAACTGTCCAGTGAAGTTGTCTCATAAGCTCTGGAGCGGAGCCATTGTAGAACATTCCAACCATTACTTTCAATTTAAACCATCAGCTTCGGTCCATTTACTGAGTGGTGAAATCAGAGCAATTGATTCTTCTGAATCTCTGCCAGTTACACTTCATATAGTTCATCCAGACCATGTGCATTCAGCTGAGTATTATTTTTGGACTTCAACAAGAATTCTCTACCTTCTACTAAATAGGCAGAGCTTCTGAATGAAATTCATAATTTGAAGGGCTGAGACGGCTCACCCTGGTCATAAGGAATCCTTCAGTAAGTTATACATAGAACCCTATTCTAGTAAATGTCACTAGTGTATGTCATACCTAAAACAATGTCTTTCTCCTTCCTTGCATGGCATACCAAACAGCATTATATACAGATATGAATGATGTATCTTCATTGATAATCAATCTCACTAATTATGACATACTGGTTGATATGTTGTATGTCTTATATGGCATGAAAGCACATGAAGTTGATTATAATCTTTGTATTATGTTGATCAATTATGACAATCTGTGGCATGTTCTGCATGTGAAAGAATTAAAAGATGAACTTAAGTATAAAATATGATCCATGATTTATGTATTTTATAGTACATATTTTTAAGAATTAATGCTATCATAAAAATCCATCATTCTTTAAAATTTGAAGTGACATATTGCAGCATTTTCATTCTAATGACAGTTTGGTAGGTGTCATGTATATGTATGCATATGTATACATACATATGTAAGTCTTTACTGTATGCATATATATATGTAAAGGCACTTAAACAAAGAACATATCAGAAGAAAGGTAAATGCAAAATCAGACTTTAATAACCCAATCAATAAATGGGCCAAGGAAATGAACAGACACTTTACAGAAGAAGATCTACAAGCAATCAACAGATTTATGAAAAAATGATCAACATCCCTAGTTATAAGAGAAATGCAAATCAAAACCACCTTAAGATTTCATCTTACCCCAATTAGAATATCTTTTATTAAGAATACAGGCAGCAACAGGTGTTGGCGAGGATGTGGAGAAAAGGGTACACTCATACATTGCTAGTGGGATTGCAAGTTGGTGCAGCCACTCTGGAAAGCAGTGTGGAGATTCCTTAGAAAACTTGGATTGGATCCACCATTTGACCCAGCTATCCCACTCCTTGGCCTATACCCAAAGGACTTAAAATCAGATTACTTCAGTGATGCAGCCACATCAATGTTCATAGCTGCTCAATTCACAATAGCTAGATTGTGGAACCAACCTAGATATTTTCATATTCTAATAAATATTTAACATGAGCATGTAGAATGTATATTCACATTTTATTTGACAATCTAATGGATGTTCTTCTAATAACCTTGGGATACATAGATTTGAATACTCTGTCTCATCTTCCTATGCTATGCTCAGAAGGCAAAGCTCCATGAATATTTTCACATTTGTTCACTGTCAGGGTTTTCTAAGCAAAGATTATATGAAACATTAACTTTATTAAATATAAAATTTATACTATCTGTGCTATGATCTTTTCAGATTCCACGTAAGTGAGATCATGCAGTTTTACCTTTTGTGCTGGACCTATTTCACAAGGCATAACACCTTCCAGGATCATCCATGTTGTTGCAGTGACAGGACTCATGCCCAGTTACCAGAGATGAGGCAGGTGGCAAGGTGACAGGATGGGGAGGTTGGTCACCAGGAGAGTGCTGCAGTCAGAGAGGAGGAATAAGTTCTGGTGCTCTATGGAATAGCAGGGTGAACATAATTAGCAATATTGCAGTGTATATCTCTAAATAATTAAAATAGGGATTTAGACTATGTCCACTGTATAGAAATGATCAAAGTTTAAGTGATAGATAGGCTAATTGCCCTGAGTTGATCATTACGCATTATGTACAATCAAAACATCATGTTCTTTCTCAGAAATTTAAAAAAAATAATAAATAAAAGAAATTTTGGATAAAGAACTACAATTTCTGCATGATAACTACAGTGTGGCTTATTTTTAGTGATTTTGAAATAGTCTCCTGCCATCCACCATGATCTGTGTTTGAAGAGTTTGATTAGTGAATTGAGTGCATTTTGAGATCTTTAAAGCTGTTGTAGGATAAGAGAATGACTGGGGCTGTTGTTGTTGCTCTCCTCCCCAGCTCCTCACACACTAGGTGCTAAGTGGAATGCTCCTGGGCCCTGACAGGGAACACACTTAAACTGGAGTGATTAAACTGGGTCTTTCTTGGTCTCTCTCTTCCACCCGTTTTGCTAACCAGTGGAGAAAAGAAGAAATAATATTATTAATGAAAAGGGGACTTTACTATAAATCCTTCAGATATTAACAGAATTAACCAAATAAAAATATGATTTTATGTAAGATTTTATGCCATTTTGCAAATCTACATGAAATGTAAATGTTCTTGAAGTAATTTATCAATCATGACCAAAGACAACCTGAATACTTACATACCCCATGAGAAAACAGAATTCTTCATTGAAACCATCCGATGAAGAAAACTGCAGGTATAGATAGGTTAACTGGTACTTTTTCCAAATATGTATGGAAGAAATAATACAGACATATATCGATTTTTCCAGAATATATATACCCTTTCTTTTTTCCAGGAAGGGTATGGACTTCCTGATTCATTTTATAAGGTCAGGATAAGCTGATGGTAATACCTACAAAGGATGGTACAAAAAAGACATAGCAGGCTAATAACTACTGTGGAAATAAACACAAACATTCTAAACAAAACAGCAAATATGACCTAGTAAGGTATGAAGCAAATAATAAGTGTGATTTTGCATAATATGATTTTTCTATTAATATAAATACTCACAATAACGAGGAAATGTGAAAAAAATGATTATCATCCTCAGACATGACTATTTTTTTTTTAAATAAAAGGCCAGATATTCAGTAATATATGACAACCTGCTCTGGACAATGACAGTGAAACATGAACAAACACTGTTGTTTCTAACTGAAAGGCTTTTGCTTTTGTAGCCTACCATCTCCCTTAATGGAGAAATATTAAGCGCTTTCCCTTATCATGAAGAAAAGCATGTCCCTTAGTGAAATTTTGACAAATTTTTTTTTCAGTTCCAAGCTGGTAAGATAGAACACAGATGAATTAAAACTGCAAAGGAAAAAGTATAACTTGCATACTCTTCTCAGATGGAATGATTGCATAAGTAAAAATAAAATACCAAATCAAAAACGGTTAATTTGAGAATTAATTTAGCAAGGTCTTTTTAAAAAATTTAGCAATTTTCAGCTGCAAATGATACAAATCTAGGCAATGGCTGTGGGTGATTTAAATGTGCTACATTTTTAGGACTTGGTTACATGGACATAAGATTTTGTCAAAACAAGTAAAATTAGACATTTATAGCTATTTTTGACATTTTTTCATTATATCAAATAAAACTGATTGGGAAATGAAACATGACAACTAAATGCAACATGTTAACTTTAATTCTAGTTCCCCAATCTACTACAGTAATAACATTAATATAGAGAATAGGAAATAGGTGTGGTATTGTTCATAATCCATTTCTCTGTATTTAATTTTCAATTCACTATTTTAGCACGAAACATTCTTGAAAGAGAAAAGATTCTTTCTGTACTTGGGTGATCAAAGAGGAAGATAGTATTTTTTTCAAATCCAATAGCAACCTTTCCATGTTCTCCCCTGTTTGCATAAAGCAGAAGACTCTTGGAGATCCTAGAATATCTTCCCACCATAGCCATGTGTGTATTCCACAGGGCACTAGATGTCAATTTCTCCTTCTAAGGTTCTTGAACTCTCTGTTTTCGCCTGTTGACCATTTAGAGAAATAGAGGGGCTAGTGTAAGTTCCCAAGGCCACTCTCGGGCTATGAGGATAGGACCCCAGCTCTACCAGTTCTATTCTGTGTCCAGGTTCAGAGGCAGTCTGTGCCTTGTCCAGCTTCTGTCTTTCAGAGGAAGGTCAGGTCTTCACTCTTCAACGAGGGTTTAGAAAGGAATTTGAAATCTCAATATTGCTACTTTACAAGGAGTTTAATTATCTTCAACTCAAATATTTTCATAAAAATACAAAGATCATTAATTTAATTGAACACTTTAATTTCATGACATATTCTAAAATAGACCTGGAAGAAATAATAATAATAATAATAATTATAGTAATAACAATGGCTAGGATTTATTGAATATCATCTATGTGCCATGAACTGAAACATGCTCATTTAACTCTGTTCATGGATGAAGTAACTGATGCAAAGTAGCATTCTTTATTTTTAAAGTTTACATTTAAATTAAATTCTGGAACTGGAGCAGAATCAGAGTCTCTTGACTCTAAACCCAGATCCTCTAAGTGCTATATTCTAAGATCTTTCTAGTTGAATAGACAACATCATCTTACGAAGTGCCTTTAATTTTCATCTTATTAGGTAATGAGTATTGATTTTTGCTGAAAGATTTAATATTATGCAATGGATATTAAATAATATAAATTTTACTGTAGTCTTATGAAAACATTAAATTGAATCAAATCAAGTGGAAGAAATTAGGCAATACTAATGGTGACAGATATTAGTAAACAATTAGTCCAAATTGTTCAAATACGTCAATAATCTGAAAAACAAAACAAGGAAAGTACTATCATTGAACAGAGTAAATGAGTATGAAACTTCAGTGCAATGCATGCTTCTTGATTTGTCCCTCTATTTAAAACTATTCATGAAGGATATTTTGAAGAAATTTAGGAAAATTTCATTATGAACTATACATTAGGCAATATTACTATATTGGTGATAACTTGATTTATAATAATGATATAAGGTCATTATTCTTAGCAACCACATGCTGAAATATTTGGAGGCAGTTTTCAATTATATATAAGGAAATTATACATATATCAAAACACTATAGCATTTCTGCATTCAATAACAAACCTTCTTCACTGTTGAAGTTAAATAAAGAGTATAAATAGAGAGGATGCAGTTAATAAATAACAACAACAAAGAACCAATCACTAAATATCATCCTTTTTACACTGTAATGATATTTTAGCAAATTTTCAAAAAATATTTTATTAAAAAGTATAGATAATATTTAAAAATCCTAATATTTTGCTTGTCCTTGCTTTTTCCTCTTTCCTTATTTATTTTTTCATTATTTATTTTCACTGAAATAGTTTTTATCCTAAACTCTTTTATCATAATGAGAATGCAGATTCCATTTTTTCTCTTTTTCAGAAAAGTTGTTGTAACTTCATCTATATCTACAAGCAAAATGTATAAGAATTCAAACTAGCAGAAAGCTTTCCAGTCTCATAGTGACACCAATTGGTATATGTTAGTCAACTGTACTTCATTAGAATGTTAGTTTTCTTTTTCAAATATTTTTGGTGCATATTAATTATACAGGAAGGTGGTTTTCATTTTTACATATTTGTATATGCATATGGGCATATTTTGTTCTTCCCAATAGTTCTTCTACCGTCTCCTCTTTCCCTCTTCTCTCCCTCTGTCTAAAGGTCTCTCTTCCACTTTCATGGTTGCTTTTTCCCCCAGTATTTTTCCCCTCCGATATCCATGAATGGAAGAAAACATGTTCATTTTGCTCAAAAGTTTGGTTTCCAGTTCCATTCATTTTCCTTCAAATGACAAAAATTTTATTTTTCTTTATGACTGAATAAAACTCTGTGCATGTGTGTGTGTGTGTGTGTGTGTGTGTGGGTATGTGTGTGTGTTCTATAACTTGGTTACTGTGAATTTGGCTGTAATAAATTCGGGTACTGATGTACATATGAAGTATGATGACTTTAATTACTTCATATAAATACCAAGAAGTACTATAGCTACATCATCTGGTAGTTCTATTTGTAGACATTTTTGAGAAACCTCCAAACTGATCTCTTTAATGTCTGTGCCAATTTAAACTCCCACTACAATGTGTAAGAGTCCCTTTCCCTCTGTATTCTTACCAGCATTTATGATTTGTACTCTTGATGAGTGCCAGTCTAACTTGAATGAAATGGAGTGCCAATGTAGTTTTGATTTGCATTTACATGATGGTTAAGATGTTGAACCTTTTTCACATCAAGATATGGAAACAAACCCACCCAGGCATAGTTATTTGATTCTTGGCAAAGGTGCCAAAAACACATTGGAGAAAAGACAGCCTTTTTAACAGTGGTGCTGGTAAATTGGATATATGTAGAAGAATGAATAGATCCCTATCTTTCACACTGTACAAAAGTCAACTCAGAATGGATCAAAGATCTAAGTATAATATGAGAAATTTTGCAACTTTAAAAGAAAAATAGGGCGAACTCTTTAACATAAAGATACAGGTAAAGACTTCCTGAATAGGACTCTTATAGCTCAGGAAATAAGAGCAAAAAACAATGAATGGGATGGTATCAAATTTGAAAACTTCTACACAGCAAAGGAAAAAATTCACAGAATGCAGAAACGAGCACAATGATAGAAAACCATAAGCAACAACTCTTCTGATAGAGGATTCATATCCAGAACTCAAGAAATTCAAACTAAAAGAAAGAAAACAAATAACCCAATCAGTAAATGGGCAAATAAACTGAACAGATGCTTCTAAAAAGAAGAAATGACCAACAATTCTATGAAGAGGATGTTAGTTTTCTATTAAATATTCACAATATTCATAGTGGGTAAAATTTAGTAAGGAGTCAGGGTAGAGAATAAGACCTGAAATAATTGATGTTTAAATAAAATGTTTTACAGATGATTATATTCAGACAATGCCAAGTAATGTATACATATGTATACACAAATGTAAGCCATATAATAAACCTTGTAGGGAAACACAGGTAAGAGTGGTTTTTCCAGGTCTATGTCCGTCTTACTGCACTGATGAGGGAGTGAGTGAATGCTGTAACGGACGCTAGCAAATTATTTGGTCTTTCATATCACAGGTGATAGTGCCATACAGAAACTTCTAAAATTAATGAGTTAGCAGACAGTTTTATGTGCAAAGGTGTTACCTGCCATCTGGATAATTAGAAAACTGATTAGCTATGAAGCATGATTTTTCATTACTATACAAAAAATTAGCTCAAAATAATTGACCATATACAAAGAAATGCAAGGGCAGTAATGAGTGCTTTATAGACTTGGGCATCACTTTTCTAATGTTGCCTTAAAAATTGCCACAGATTTACACATTTCAAAGAATACAAATTTCTTATCATGGTTTCTAAGAGGAAACAGTCTAGGCATAAATTAGGTGAGCCCTCTCCAACTTGAAACCTCTCCCTCTCCCCCTCCCCTTCCCCCTCCCCCTCCCCCTCCCCCTCCCTCCCATGCCAGGCCACATTGATTAAAGGATAAAAATAGCAAGTGAACAAAAAAATTAATAACTAGTTAAATAAATAAATAAATAAATAAGCAAACTGTGAGTGAGTAAGTGTGCCCAGCTAACCCAGTCTGAAAATCAAGAACTGGATGGCAGGAGGAGATGAGTTTGCCACTCAAAAGAGCTGGATCTAAGTCAGTCCTTGATTTTACCAGCAGGTGTGTTGTTTGAAGTGCAGGAAAAGAGCAAATCCTAAATAAAACCGTAAGTAAGTATCGCAACAGGGATAAAGTCTTTTCAGTCTGGTTCATCCTTCTGATAAATGTGAACATTAACCAATGCCATGTCCAATGATTTTAGATGGAGTGGACTACAGATATCCTTGGGGAAATTTTACTACAAGGGAAGAAGAGAGCCTCAAAACAATGGGAACAATACATAAATAGATAACCAGGGTGAAGACACACAGCTGAGAGCCAATCAAAGTAAAAAAAAAAAAAAATTGAGAATTTCGTGGCATGCAAAAGAGTTGGAAATTAATAAAAGTAAACGTGAAGGAACCAATTATCCCTAGAGAATCAAGGGCATGAGAGCTGCTAATTATCTCTATTTTCATAGTTTAGTTGGCTGATGATTTGGTAATAGATGTTTCCAAGTATGGATTGATCTTTTTGACTAAAGTTACTAAAGGACTTGTAATGATGATTAAAATTGCTCCCTCTGCACAATATTGGCCAGTGTGGACTCTCTCAATTCTGGAGACCATAGGTCCACAATTGAGCTGCCTCATGGGTTCCCTACACCTGAAAGTTATAGAGAACAATCTGCTCCTTGCCTCTTGCAGCTGGTAGCTCTACATATCCCATGGCACATGACTGTATCCCTCTAGTTTCTGCCTCTCTGGTTCCATGGCTTCTCCTCTCCTCTATCTTCAAATCCGTGTTTCTCTTATTTGAGGTCACTTCTTGTTGGACTTAGAGCCCTCTTGTAAGATCCAGGATAATATACTTATGTCAAGATACTTAATTCCATTTGTAAGAATCTTTTTTCAAATGTAGTAAACTTTATGGGTTCCAGGAATAAGAATATTAGGTACATCTGCTTGGGCCATCCTTTGACCAACTCCATTAACTATCTCATCATTTCACTGACCAGGAACACCTTCAGAGGACCATGGCAAATGTTCTCATATGAGATGGTAGGGATGGCACCCAGTTTTCACTGGTATGGACAACATGGTCACCAGTCTTCAGCACTCCAATTTAGGTTTTGTACTCATTCTGATTGAATTCTCTGACATGTTAAATATTTTTATTTTTAATGCTATCACATTGCATGTAAACTACATTGTGTATATTTTCTGATTGGCTTTCCCAACCCACTTCAGTCTCCATCCATTTAACATCCTAGGACTCTGAAAAAAGTCTGAACAATATCATGGGTTATTTAGACATCTGGATTTCTTTTGGATATTATCTGTTTGGAGCTCCAACAGGAGAACGGAGAGAATGAGGAGATTTTCTCCCTTCATTTTGGAAAATCCTGGGTTCTTTTTCTTGGGAACTCTGAATTGATTCTGTCCTTTGCCTGAAGGTCACAGCTCCTGTTAGGCAGCTCTTGCACACAGATTTTGGATTTTCAAGGTTCCTATAAATAGCCCTTTAAAGGGAGCTGCAAGTACAAGGGCTCCTATGGAATCTCTGTCACTGGGATATTTCATGTTCCCTTGTGGTTCCTTTATCTCCTGCTCGACCACATCTTTCTGGAAAGATCCTCATTCCAAACTGTCTTCATATTACCTGAATTTTGTACACTTCATTTTTTAGAAGATTTTCATTGAAACACATTTTTCTATTTAAAATTCTCACAAAAATGGGAAGAAAGGTCCCATTATCTAAAGAAGGGAGCAATCTGGTCAAGAACTCATGATATCAACTAATTTCTGAACCAGAATCTTTCAAAAACACCAGACAGTACAGCAGTAAAAGTAAATCACACAGGAATAATACTGAGGAAAATCAGGTAGACTAGAAAGCAAGAAGGAAGCTCAAGTCTGAAGCTAAGTCAACATGCATTAGTTTGTCACCCAAACTTCATCTCTGCATTTTGATTTTATAATGTCAGAAATACATTGTTAGCTCTCACTGGTTTTGCACACCTACCCGACTTAATGAAGCAAGAATCTAGAAAGTAAAGTAAAGAAACATATTCCAAGTACTAACAATTGGAGTTCTTTGAAAATAAAATTAAAATTCTGACATTACATTGATCTGATCACCCTCAGAGAAGTTCAACATTGAGAACACTGTATTCATGTACATACAACATAATGTTAATTGATTTTTTTATTGCAGTAAAGTAATAATTACACTCAGAAATCAAATATTCAAGGAAAGACTTTAATATTAGGTAAATCAAAACAAACAAAAAGTAGAAGTGGGAGAGTAGAAGAAATAAGAGGAAAAATATAATTCTTGAATCAAAAGAAAAGTTTAGAAAAGGTGGATATCTCAGATAACTAAAAACAATATATCTAAACAAATAGAACACTATATTATTTAAAGCTAAATAAGATCAATCTTTTAAAATGTTCTACAAATGTTTTATAATATGGAAGAAAAAATGTAATTTCTGAGAAAACATAACAAAAATATGGAAGTAGAAAATATTAGAAAACAGGTAAGAAAAATGATGATTATTCTGGATTGTCCAATATCCAAATGCTGAAAGTTTCATAATTGGAAATCAAAAAATTCAATGAGAATATTTTAAAAGAAAGAATGTAAAACCATTTAGCAAGGAAAAGCAAGAACTTTTGGATTATAAGTGCCCATTATATTTACAAAGCACAGTGAATGATAAGTTAGTTCTAAGATGCATCATTAAAATTTCTGAGCAGGAATGAAGAAAGGTCTTATGAACTTCTGTGGGTGGGGAAAACGAATCAACAAAAATAAATCGGAATGGAAACGATTTATAACCGACAAAGATGAAAGTCAGGGAAAACTAAGAAATTCCTTCTAATATCTAAAAAAAGTGATTCCCAATCTAGAATTCCATATTTTAACTATTCAGCTGTTATGATTTGGATATGAGGTATCCCTGAAAAACTTATGCATGAGACAAAGCAAGAATGTTCAGAAGAAAACAGATTAGATTATGAGAGCTGTAACCGAATCACTGGATTAGTGTACTTGATTGGATTAACAGGGTGGTATGACTGTATTTGGGTAGGTTGTGATGGGAGGAGATGGGTCTATGGGGGTTTGCCTTTGAGGTTCATAGTTCTTCTCAGGCAAGCACAGCAGTCTCTCTCTGCTTCTTGGCTGTCATGAATTGACCATCTTTTCTCCAATACACCCCTCTGCCATGATGTTCTGCTTTATCTCAGGCCCAGAGCAATGAATTTGGCCAACCATAGACTAAACCTCTGAAACTGTGTGCCAAAATAAACTTTCCCACTCTAAGCTGTTCCTGTCATGCCTTTTGGTCACAGTGATAAAAAGATGACTAAAACATTACCCAATAAAGTTTAGAAGAAAATTATTTCTGACATAAAGATTCTCATCATCTTAGCTTCTTTCCTCTGAGGAATGTTCCAAAGGAATAAAACTACAAAAAATGAAACAGGAAGGAAGGAAGGAAGGAAGGAAGGAAGGAAGGAAGGAAGGAAGGAAGGAAGGAAGGAAGGAAGGGACAGACAGAGGGAGGGAGGAAGGAAAGAAGGAAGGAAGGAAGGAAGGAAGGAAGGAAGGAAGGAAAGAAGGAAGGAAGGAAGGAAGGAGAAAAGAAAAGAGAAAATAAAAGAAAAGAAGAAAGAAAAGAAAGAAGATTGAGGAAATAGGAAATAAAGACATTTAGAAAGGGAAATAATGGGAGACCTAGTGTGACCATATTATAACCAGGATGGGGAAAGAGTAGTCCTGGAATTAGATCTTTATTAAAGTAAATGCAAGAAATAGAATGTTGAAACATTTTAAACACTTAGAAAAAAATCTTGATAAATGTTTTATGAATCTATTGGAAGACTCTAGGAAATTAAAAAATATAAATATAAAATAATTGCAAAAAGAAGATGTTACAAATGCCAGAAAAATTTTAAATTTTCATAAGAAATGAAACTTAGTGGATTAATGTGTTAAACATTGCTCTTTTCAGAATGTGCATTTTTTCATACACAAAATATCTTAATATTTTAATTTTCCCTTCAAATATGAAGTACAATAGCAATATACATATATATGTATTTGTGTACATAACTATCACTGTATTTATATAGGAAATTTTGATTGAATGTTGTTGAAATTTTGGGAACAATAGCAAAATTGTAACTAACATACACAGCTTGCATGGCTCAAATACTATAAATAGTTTGAACAGCTTGTTGTGCTGTATGCAATGGAAACAATTTTAGTAAATCTATGGAAACATACTATTCAAGGAGTAGTAGTAACAAAGGTATGGTATACTTGGTGATCTGGTGACCTGTAAGCTGTCCACAACATTTCCATTTCAAAAATCATTGTATTTAAACATTTTGGGATTCACTCCTGACCGAGGAGTGTTTTGTTTGTTTGATTAATTTTATTAGTATGTTACACTTAGACATAATATTGAGATTTTTTTTGACATAATCACACCTGCATGGAATATAATCTGCTCCATTTCAGTCACCAGTACCTCCTCTTTCCCTCCCTTCCTGCCTCACCCTGTTCGCTTCCTTTACTTGCTTTCCTTCTATTTATTTATTGTTTTCCTAATTGGTACTTCATAGATATACATAAAGATGAAATTCAGTGGTACCTTCATAAATCTATATAATGTAACTTGGTCAAAGCCACAAATCTCGTGGCTCCAGACGTCTACCTTATTTATAACACTTTTGATATGTGAAATAATGTACTAGAAGGTAATGTTACCAAACCCAATTTCATAACTTAAAATAGGTATGTATTTTATATACTTTTGAATTGATTTTCTTTAGTTGCATAATTTTTGAGAAAGAGCTCCTTTAAAAATTCTCTTTATCTCTTTATTTCTCTCTCTTTCTCCTTTTTGTCCTTTCAGATGCCACCTGTAACTTCTACGTGCGTAAATAAACTTAGGAGACTTGTATTAAATTTAAGATTTGTATAAATAGTTTTGTTCAGAGATAATAATTTCTTCAGGTTAAATTATGAACATTCAGTTAGTTATACTTTTATTTTTTTGGTACAGGGATTGAACTGAAGGGTAGTTAACCACTGAACCACATCCCCATCCCTGGACCTTTTTGTATTTTATTTTGAGACAGAGTCTCACTAAGTTGCGGAGCAACTCACTAAATTGCTGACGTTTTCTTGAATCTGAGAATGTATGATCCTCCTGCCTCAGCTTCTCCAGCTGCTGGGATGACAGGCATGTGCCACCACACCCTGGCCAGTTAGTTACACTTTTTATAGGATATTGGAAAGAAGGAATTATTTTAAATCACTAAATATTTTAATGTTGATGATCACTGTCTTCATTCCATGTTATTAATTTAAAGGTTTTTTTTTAAATAATTTTTTATTTGTTCTAATTAGGTGTATGTGACAGTAGGATGCATTTCTGCATTTAAGAAGACATCTAAAGTGCAAGAAATAAAATCATGAATCAGTAAATGGGATGGATTCAGACTAAAAAGCTTCTTCTCAGAAAAAGAAACAATCAATAATGTGAAGAGAGAGCCTACAGAGTGGGAGAAAATCTTTACCACATGCACCTCAAATAAACAATCTCTAGAATATATAAAAAACTCAAAAAAACAAAAATCAAATAATTCAATCAATAAATGGGCAAAGGAACTGCAAAGACACTTCACAGAAGAAGAAATACAATTGATTAACAAATACATGAAAGAATGTTCAACATGTCCAGCATTTAGAGAAATGCAAATCTCACTCCAATCAGAATGGCAATTATCAAGAATACAAGCAACAATAAATGTGGGTACAGATGTGGGGAAAAAGGTACAATTATAGTCTTTTTCACTGTGTAAAATACTCAAACCTTTCTGAACTGCAAAGTATTTGAAGATGAATCATACACCATAATATGAGCGTTATTATAGTGAAATAATCTGAGGTGGTCTGACCATCACTGACCATGGGTAAGTGTAGTCTCAATGGACTCTGAAGTCAGTCTAACTTTAGCTCCACCATCTTCTGTGGTAGTTGCTTAGTATATCTTGGATTTTCATACAATCATTTGTAAATTGTAAAATGTAAATAAATAGCACCTACAACATAGTGTTATAGTGGGATTAAAATAAGATTTTTATAAGAAAACAAAATACTAGGACACTTTCCAACACTAGTAGATGCCATGTGAGCAGAAGCAATATTTTTATTTTTCCTAGCATATAATTGGGAACAGGGACTGAAAATTAAATAGAAAAACCATTTGACAAAATATTTTCAGGGACAGGACAAACAGTTCATTGATATAGTGTAATCCTGTAACACTAGCTTTAAATTTGTAACATTTTGAAGAGTGTTCCCTCTTTATACACCTCCAAGATAATACATATAGCTCATTTTGAAAAGAGAATGGAAACTGGCTCAAGGTAATGATCGTTGCTGTTATGATATGAGCTGTCTACTCCAAAACTCAGGTGATGCCAATATGATAGTATTAAGAGATGAGGCATCTAACAGGCAATTATATCATGGGGATCCTTCCTCATAATAGAAATGTGTGCCCTTGTAACGGAGCTTCAGGGAAGGACTTCCCTCTTGACCTTACTGCTGCCATCTCTGTGAGAATACAGTGTCTCTTTCCTCTGGAGAAAGAGGTGTTGAAGGCATCATTTTGGAAGCAGAAATAGGGCCTTCACCAGTCTATGAACCTGCTGGTGCCCTGAAATTGAACTTCCCAGCTTAGAAACTATGACACATGAATCTTTGTCATTTATAAATTACCTAGTCTGTGATATTTTATTACAGCCTCACAAATGGACCAAGATTCCTTTATTGTGGCTGTCTCCCTTGGTATGTCTCCTACATAGACAATGTATGGTCTTTGTCTTCACAAATGCTAGGGAGACAAGAGAATGCAATCTGGTTCTAAATATCTCCCTCTCAAAATACTGCTTGTTTTACAAAACAATCTTATATTATGATTATGCTGTAATCCATCCCTGCAATAACCAGAGGAAAATGCTACCTTCTTTCCTTCTTCTCATATACCAAATTGTATTAAAGTAATTATGGTACCACTTATATGGTAACATTGTAATCAACTTAATCAACTGGCAAAGGATTTTAATGAGAAGAATGCATTTGGCAGGAAGGAATATGTTCATATACTAAACTCTAAATTTTCTTTTTCACTGAGCTATAATTCCGTTCAAATGAACTTTTTCCATTTCGATTTATTCTACAGACACAAATCTAATAGTACAAAAAAAAACTTGGCTATTTCAGAGATTTATTTGAACAGTATTGAATCTCCTCATTCATTAAAGAACAAAATTCACGTCCCTGTTTGACATCTAAGGAGTCTAAAAATAACATGTAATTATTCCACAGAGCCTCTGCTCATAGAATTCCAGACATCTTTAATGATGTCAGATGATAGAGGAGGGGGACCAAAGAGTGAACAGTGGCCTTTTCACTTTCTCTCCAAAGTCTGTCTCTAAATGCACAGCCATTGAGTCGTTCAGAAATTAGCTTGAGCAGCTCCTGTGACAGGTGATGGGTGATCCTCTTCCTCAAGCACCTCCCGACATTGTCTGGTAAGTGCTGAAACTCCACCTTGCAGGGTAGACGCTACATGAATTCTAGTTGCCATTTAAAAAAAAAAAATTAAAGCAGATTTTAGGTCAAATGTAGTTAACAGCTTCACCTTTCAATAAGACCTTTTTCTCTCATAGACTAAGTAACACAGGTGACCTTATTCATAAAATAAAATGTCATCCTGTCACATAAGCTTGCAAACTTTCCAAAACAAGCTCATTAGCAAATAATGATGCCAAAAGAGTGACTTTTTAAATGTCAATAAATACATTTTACATCCTTCTGATAATCTGTGAAAGGTAAATAGATAAGTAATTATCAGGGGAATGGCTTTCTCTGCTGAGAAAGTTAGAGAAAAAAAATTCTATAAAATTTTAAAAGTCATATTTAAAATGTAAAGAAAATCAATGCTTCTGCTTAGTTCTCACAAGACAAAATCATTTTAATCAAATTCTAAGCTTTAAGTAACCTATTTATGCACAATCTGCTGAAATATAATGAGCGTGAGAAGGTGGTAAAGTTTCAGTAAAATAACTTCTGATTCAAATCTTATCTATTTCTCCAAATTACCTCAGAAAGATTTCTTCCTACTCAAGGGCAGATGCACACACACCCATACACACACACTCAGACCATGGAAGAAAAAGTTGGAGGAAAATTTCATCATTGGTCAAATGTCCTCTAGTATGCACACTGGTGACCTTGTAACATGTTTTGACCAGGTTGATGAGGACATGCTGTAGTGTGCTACTGTCTGATCCAGTTTTTTTGTTGTTTTTTAATGAAATAGTGGCATTTAGCGGGAAGTGAATGGAAATGGAGAAAAAAATCATGCTAAGTGAAATAGGCCAAGCTTAGAAAATCAGGGTGAAAAGTTTTCTCATTGGTGAAATATAAAACAAAAGAAGGGAAAGAAGGCAGTGGTGAAGGGGATCAGGGGATTGGATGTCATAGCAGACAAGGAAGATCAGTGGAGTAGAAGTGGGAGAAGGAGAGGGAGTCAGGGGAGAATGGAAAGAAATATGGAATGATTCTAACAAAGTCACGTTACATACATAAGTATGTGTATGCTTATGTTTATGTATATATGTGGTGTGTGTGTGTGTGTGTGTATTGCGTACCAAGGGAATTTCTCCTTTATGTATAAGTAGAAAGTACCAACCAAAAATAAATGAATAGGGCTGGGGGGTAGCTCAGTAGGACAGTGCTAGCCTAGCATGTGTGAGGCACTAGGTTTGATCCTCAGCACCACATAAAAATAAATAAACAATTAAATAAGCACAGAAATAAATATATAAGTAAGTAAAATAAAGGTATTGCCATCTGCAATTTAAAAAATTTTAAAAAATAAATGAATAAAGAATTAAAAGAAAAATCATAAGAATAGAGGAGGGAGAGAAGTGGGAAGAGGAGGGAATGAAAATTGAAGTTGAATGAGTATTGAAGTCAAATTTCTTGAATGCAGAATTTTGTCAAAAGGAACCCAAATGCTATGTAAAATTTTAATGTTCTAATGAAGAAATCTTTTTTTAAAAAAAAAACTTCCCAAATATCCACAAGACTTTTGGTTGTAGGTAAGTAGAAATTGCTATTTTAAAGGAATTGTAGTTATTAAAGTAGATGGGTAAATATAATTATAAAATAATATAATTCAATGAGTATTTGAGGTTTTCCTAAAAAAAGCAATATTTCAGCAACATTTGAGAATTATTTTAAATAAATTAAATGAAGATATCGATTAAAGAATACACCCCATGAAAAAGGAACCAAACTATAAAAAGATGCAAAGAATAATATAAGATGTTCAAAAGAAACCCAAACAGTCCTTTTTACAGTTATGTATTTCAAGGATTTAATGATTCTGGGCTAACATAATACAAAATGACTATTATTCCAGGTGTCTTCATAGTCAAAAATGTTTTCCAAGAATTATAAAGAGCTGGAAACCCCATATGGTAGAGGATGGTATGAAAGAAGAAAGCAGTGAATATTGGGGGTAACTGCTAAACAATGCTTTGTTTTATATTCTTCTTTTTAAAAATTTTAAAATTTTTTTGTTATTTTTACAGGCTTCATTTTGATTCATTGTACACAAATGGGGTACAACTTTTCATTTCTATGGCTATGCATGATGTAGATTCATACCATTCATGTAATCGTGCATGTACATAGGGTAAGGATATCTGTCTCAGTCCACCATCTTTCATACATCCACCTCTCCCCCTCTCATTTCCTCTTTGTAACCTAAAGTTCCTCCATTCTTCTCTCAGCCCCACTCCCCCTGAACCCCATTACAAATCATCATCCACTTATCAGGGAAAATACTTCACCTTTGTTTTTTGGGATTGGCTTATTTCACTTAGCATGATGTTTTCCAATTCCATCCATTTATCTGCAAATGCCATAATATTATTATTCTTTATGACTGAGTAGTATTGCATTGTGTATATATACCACAGCTTCTTTATCCATTCATCTGGATGCCCTGGATGCCTTTATCCAGGGCATCTAGGTTGGTTCCACAGTCTAGCTATTGTGAACTGAACTGCTATAAACATTGATGTGGCTGTGTTACTGTAGTATGTTGATTTTAGGTCCTTTGGGTAAAATGGTGGGTCCATTACAAATTTTCTGAGGAATCTCCACACTGCCTTCCAGAGTGACTGTACCAATTTGCAAATCCACCAACAATGTAAAAGTGTGCCTTTTTTCCCACAGTCACACCAACATCTACTATTGTTTGTCTTCTTGATAATAGCTATTCTAATTGGAGTAAGATGAAATCTTAGAGTTGTTTTAATTTGCGTTTCTCTAATTACTAGAGATGTTGAACACTTTTTCATATATTTATTAACTGCCTGTTCATCCCCTCTGTAAAGTGTCTTTCCAGATCCTTGGCCCATTTATTGATTGGGTTGTTTGTTTTTTTGGTGTAAAATTTTGTAAATTCTCTATAAATTTTGGAGATTAGTGCTCTATCTGAAGTGCGTGCGGAAAAGATTTTCTCCCCACTCTGTAGAGTCTCTTTTCACATTATTTGCTCTTTTCACATTATTTGATTATTTTCACATCTTTGCTGAGAAAAAGCTTTTTAGTTTGTGTCCTTCCCATTTATTGATTCTTGCTTTGATTTCTTGTGCTCTGGAAGTCTTGTTAAGGACGTCTGATCCTAAGCCAACATGATGAAGATTTGGGGCCTTTATCTTCTATTAGTTGCAGGGTCTCTGGTCTAATTCCTAAGTCCTTGATCCATTTTGAGTTGAGTTTTATGCAGGGTGAGAGGTAGAGATTTAATTTCATTTTACTATATATGAATTTCCAGTTTTCCCAGTATCATTTGTTGAACAGACTTTTATCCATTGTATGTGTTTGGATCCTTTGTCTAGTATGAGGTTACTGTATTTATGTGGGTTTGTCTCTGCATCTTCTATTCTGTACCATTGTTCTGTCTATTTTGGTGCCAGTGCCATGCCATTTCTGTTACTATTGCTCTGTAGTGCAGTTTAAGTCCTGGTATTGTGATACCTCCAGCTTCACTCTTTCTGCTCAGGATTGTTTTGGCTATTTGAGGTCTCTTATTCTTCCAGATGAAGTTCATGATTGCCTTCTCTATTTCTGAGGAATGTCATTGGAATTTTAATTGGAATTGCATTGAATCTGTACAGTGCCTTTGGTAGAATGGACATTTTGACAATATTAATTCTACCTATCCAAGAACATGGGAGATCTTTCCATCCTCTAAGATTATCTTCAATTTCTTTCTTTAGTGTTCTGTAGTTTTCATTGTAGAGGTCTTTCACTCCTTTTGTTAGATTGATTCCCAAGTATTTCTTTTTTTGGGGGGGGGCTATTGTAAATGGAGTGATTTTCCTCATTTCTCTTTCAGAGCATTCATCATTTAAGAAAAGAAAGACTTTTGATTTATGAATATTGACTTTATATCCAGCTACTTTGCTGAATTAATTTATTAGTTGTAGAAGTTTTCTAGTGGAGTTTTTTGGATCCTCTAAATATAGAATCATGTCATCAGCAAATAGTGACAGCTTGAGTTCTTCTTTTCCTATTCATATCCCTTGAATTTCTTTGATCTAATTGCTCTGGTTAGTGTTTCAAGGACAATGTTGAATAGAAGTGGTGAAAGAGGGCATCCTTGTCTTGTTCCAGTTTTTAGAGGGAATGACTTCAGTTTTTCTCCATTTAGAAAGATGTTGGCTATGGGCTGCTTACCATAGATAGTCTTTACAATGTTGAGGTATGTTCCAACTATCCCTATTTTTTCAAATG
Source organism: Glaucomys volans (assembly GCA_020662805.1). Classification (NCBI taxonomy): domain Eukaryota; kingdom Metazoa; phylum Chordata; class Mammalia; order Rodentia; family Sciuridae; genus Glaucomys; species Glaucomys volans. The sequence goes on along the minus strand of JAJEJO010000199.1, from coordinate 170,608 downwards.
TTTTAAGCATGAAGGGGTGCTGTATTTTATCAAATGCTTTCTCAGCATCTATTAAAATAATCAAGTGATTCTTAACTTTAAGTCTATTGATGTGATGAATTAGGTTTGTTGATTTCTGGATGTTAAACCAAACTTGCATCACTGAGATAAACCCCACTTGATCATGGTGCACTATCTTTTAATATGTTTTTGTATGCGATTTGTCAGAATCTTGTTAAGGATTTTTGCATCTATGTTCATCAGTGATATTGGTCTAAAGTTTTCTTTCTTTGATGCGTCTTTGTCTGGTTTTGGTATCAGAGTGATGCTAGCTTCATAGAATGAGTTTGGAAGAGTTCCCTCCTTTTCTATTTCACAGAATACTTTGAGGAGTATTGGTATTAGTTCTTCTTTAAAGGTCTTGTAGAATTCGACTGATTTTCCATCTGGTCCTGGGCTTTTCTTGGTTGGTAGACTTTTGATGGCTTCTTCTATTTCAGGGCTTAAAACTCATCTGTTTAAGTTGTGTTTGTCTTCCTCATTCAGTTTGGGAAGATCATATATCTCTAAGAATTCATCAATGTCTTTGATATTTTCTATTTTTTTGGAGTATAGATTTTCAAAGTAACTTCTAATTACATTATGTGTTTCAGTGTTGTCTGTCATGATTTTTCCTTTTTCATCACAAATTCTAGTAATTTGAGTTTTTTTCTGTACTCTTCATTAGTGTGGCTAAGGGTTTATCAATTTTGTTTAATTTTTCAAAGAACAAACTTTTTGTTTTGTCAATTTTCTGAATTCTCTTGTTTCAGTTTCATTGATTTCAGCTCTGATTTTAATTATTTCCTGTCTTCTACTACTTTTGGTGTTGATCTGTTCTTTTTCCAGAGCTTTGAGATGTAATGTTAGGTCATTTAGTTGTTTACTTTTTATTTCCTTAATGTAGCTCAATGAGCTTAATGAGCTCAATGCAATCAACTTTCCCCTTAGTACTGCTTTCAGAGTATCCCAGAGATTTTGATATGTTGTGTTGTTGTTCTTGTTTACCTCTAAGAATTTTTTTATTTCCTTCCTGATGTCTTCTGTTATCATTGCATCATTCAGTAGCATATTATTTAGTCTCCAGGTATAGGAGTAGTTTTGTTTTTTATTTTATCATTGATTTCTAATTGCATTCCATTATGGTCTGATAGAATACAAGGTAGTCTCTCTATTTTTTTGGTATTTATTAATATCTTCTTTGTGGCATAGTATATGGTCTATTTTGGAGAAGTATCCATGAGCTACAGAGAAGAAAGTGTATTCACTTGATGATGGATGAAAATACTCTATACATGTCCATTAAGTCCATATCATTGATTGTATTATTTAGTTCTACAGTTTCTTTGTTTAGTTTTTGTTTGGGTGATCTATCCAGTGGTGAGAGTGGTGTGGTAAGGTCACCCACTATTATTGTGTTTTGGTCTATTTGATACTTAAAATTGAAAAGGGTTTGTTTGATGTACATAGATAATCCATTGTTTGGGACATAAATATTTAAAATCATTACATCTTGCTGGTTTATGGTTCCCTGAATCAGTATGAATTGTCCTTCTTTATCCCTTCTGACTAACTTAGGTTTAAAATCCACTTTATCAGATATGAGGATGGAGACTCCTGCTTTTTTTACAGAGTCCATGTGCATGGTATGTTTTTTCCCATCTTTTCACCTTTAGTCTGTGGGTATTTTTCTATGAGATGCTTCTCTTGAAGGCAGCATATTGTGGGGGTTTTCTTTTTAATACAATCTGCCAGTCTATGTATTGTGATTAATGAGTTTAGGCCATTAACATTCAAGGTTATTATTGTGATATGATTTGAATTCCTGGTCATTTTGGTTTATTTTGGGTTTTACTTGACTTTGACTTGATTTCTCCTTTGATTAGCTTCTCCTTTAGGGAAGTTCCTCCCTTTGCTGACTTGTATTGTTGTTTTTCACTTCCTCCTCATGAAATATTTTGTTGAGAATGCTCTGTAGTGCAGGCTATTTGTAAATTCTTTTAGCTTTTGTTTATCGTGGAAAGATTTTATTTCACCATCAAATCTGAAGGTTAGTTTTGCTGAGTATAAGATTCTTGTTTGGCATCCATGTTCTTTCAGAGCTTGAAATATATTGTTCCAGGCCCTTCTTGCTTTTAGGGTCTGGGCTGAGAAATCTGCTGATATCCATATTTGTTTCCCCTTATATGTAATCTGATGCTTTTCTCTCCCAGCCTTTAAAATCCTATCTTTATTTTGTATGTGAGGAATTTTCATTAAAATGTGCCCTGGTGTTTATCTGTTGTAATTTTGTGCATTTGGTGTCCTGTAAGCCTCTTGTATTTGATTTCATTCTTCAGGTTTGGGAAATTTTCTGATGTTATTTCATTGAAAAGGTTGTTCATTCCTTTGGTCTGTATCTGTGTGCCTTCCTGGATCCCAACAATTCTTAAATTTGATCTTTTTATATTGTCCCATAGTTCTTTATGATTTCTTACCATCTTCTCAGTTTGGTCAACTTTGTTTTCAAGATGAAATATTTTGTCTTCATTGTCTGAGATACTGTCTTCTGTAAGATCCATTCTGTTGGTGATGGTGATGCTTTCTATTGAGTTTTTAATTTGGGATATTGTTTCTTTCTTTTCAAGTATTTCTGTTTTTTTTTTTTTTCCTTCAAAATCTGTCTTTATTGAAGTTCTCTTTGCTTCCTGCATTTGCTCCCTTAACTGTTTATTGGGGTGATCATGCATTGCCTGCATTTGCTCTCTTATCTTTTGATCATGTTAATCATGTAGATTCTAAACTCCCTTTCTATCATTTCTACCACCATGTTGTTATTGGATTCTGTGAAAATAGCATCTTAGTTTGCTAGGGACACTTTTTCCCCTGTTTTTTCATTTTATTTCTGTATATTCCCCTCTACCAGTGAAGAACTGGTAGCTTCCTCCCTGTAGGCTTACTGTGATCCCCCCAGGATTGCAATACCTTTCCTTTGAGGGGAAAATCGATATCAACAGCACCCAATACAAACAATATGCAGTCCTACACCAAAAACTCCCTAGAAAGGAGGGAACAATTTGCAGTAAACAAATAGGACAAGATCAGGTATTATCTACTATATAGCCATTATGTTTCAATGAGCTGGTCATTGTCATAAAAAAAGGAAGAAAGTGAGTCCAAGGGAACAGTTGAACAGAAGGAAAACAGAGTGAGAAGAGAAAAAAGTAGAAGAAAAATAGAGTGAGAAGAGAGAAAAAAAGAAGACATAAAAAGTTAAAATTTTTTTTAAAAAGTCAATGATTCACAGTCATTCACTACTCAAACCTCCCAGTCCTCAGTATCTCCATGTGAGTATGGTACTTGTCAATGGGCCTCCAGTTTCCTGTAGGCATCTCAGAAGGCAGGCTGCCCCTCCCAGTGATGATGGCCATGCCCTCAGAGGTAATTCCGAATGTTTGCACCAAATAAGCTCCAAATAAACTGGGGAGTCAAAGCACTGAGTCTGCCCAGGGCTCAGGGATGTCTCCACAGCCTGGGGAGGTTTCCAGGTTTCCTACATTCTACTTTTATTTCCAATCTACACATTTATAAATAATTTAAAAATATCTCAACTGTATCAATATTCTATGGGACAGACTTTCCATTAGTTCAATTTATCAATGATTACACTATACAATAAGAACACATGACCTGCATAAAGTGTCTGTTAAAATGTGATGGGGTCAGAACAAAGTCCTCCTATGATAATGGTCCCAGTCTGCTTGAACAGATGCAGGGACCTTAAGCTCTGACCCATGATTGACACATGAAGTTCCTGGATGGGCACATGTACTTCTTCCCTACCTAAGAGCAACATCCTTACACCCTTGGCCTAGGTTTGTAGGCATGCTAAAAGCATCTCCTCAGGGAGCCAAAAGAGAATAAAACTTTTAGGAATTCTTTGAGTTTTTTGCTAAATGAAATGAAAACTTAGAATCTGTGAAATCCAGCATTCCATGGCTTATATTCATTAGGAAGGCTTTGTTTTTGTCTTCTGAACTTTTAAGGGAGCAATATTATGAACAGAGATGGCTGCCATGAAATCAATTTCAGATAAATTTTATGGATATGGTCATGCTATGCTTCTGTTTGCGTTGCCATTTGCTACCACTGTTGAGTCAAGTATAAGGTAAATATCTGGGTCTTCTCTGACAGAGGTATCTCATGATTATAAAAATAAAATCAGATCACTTTTAAGTTATTTTCTTTCAGTACAAGAAAAATGCGTCAGTCTGCCACATTCATTAACGTAATTTTAATTCACATTTACCCTTTCAAGGAAAATAGCCTCTTCTTAAAAGAAAAGTTACATAAAAAGAAATAGATTTTCTAACAAAGAAGTTAGGAATCACAATGAAGGAACAGAAAACAAAAGAACTTCTTGTCAATAAAAATCTGATGATCACTATATCTTTTTGCTTGTGTGCATGTATCAAGGTCAGTTTTTACTGGCTCACAATAGGCTCATAACAATTTCACAGGGTGCTGCATAGAGAATGACCTTTAATCTTTTACACAGAAGAAAAGACAGGAAATGAATATAAAATATTAAGAACCTGTACTAGGAAACCTCTGGATAATTCATTTTTCAAATATATATTATTTTGCTTATCACAGCATATTTATCTCTTTTCCTATACAAATACATTATTGTTTTAAAATTTCTTTTTATAAAAAACTGAAATCAATTATTTGTGTCAATTTCACCTCATGAAGTCATTGAAATTTCAATGAATATTGACCAATGATTTTATGGTGTGGTGTACAGTGATTACCAATACAAGTACCTTTTAATTATGTAGTAAAATAATGAGAGCATGCTTTATTAAATATTTCTGAGATTAATTTTTATTTCAATAAAATATAAAAAGTACCATATGGATCTGTTATCCTCAATGAATAAGATATGAGCTATATAACCAATTTCAGTTCAGGTAGAATTTATGGAAAATTTACTCAAACTGTAATTCTAATATGCCATGAAAACCCTATTTTCTTATACATATTTTTAACAGTGTATTCACCATCTGTTCTGTAAGGAAAAGTAAAATAGAATCATCTAGATTCTTAGGATATGAGCAAATTAAACTAGAAAATGGAAGTTCAATACTGTCTTGTACCCAAGAAAAATCGCTTGAAGATGTGAGCAAGGATCTCTACGGTTTAATAAGAGTCATGGATCAGCGAATTGCATGATAACATTAAAGGACAATGATAAATCTCTGCCTCTTTCAACAATAGGATGTATATGAAACCTAAAAGTGAAGTAAAATAAAAATTTTGCACAAAACATTATAATAAAATATATTCGTTGCATTACTATCAGGTTCCAAAGTTTGAAGAACATGTTGTGAAAGTCAACCAAAGACAATTTTTCCTTTTATTTAATCCTTGGGTGATCTTTAGAACCACACTACATTTGAGGCACAAAATTTCTGCTATCCTAACAAAACACCATGCACTGGCCAACTTAAAAAAGACTTATTTTCTCATAGTTTTGGAGGCTACACATTAAATCAAGTTTCCCAATGTGGTTTGTTTCCAGTGAGGTCTCTCTTCTTGGCTTGTGAGGACTGCCTTCTCTGTTTTTAGATTGGGGAAGAAAGAGAGCAGACTCTCTGGTGTCTTTTTCTTTTCACTGATACTATCATGAAAAGCCATCCTCATGACTCCCTCTGCTCCTGATTATCTCTTAAAACTTCACGTCCAGATACCACTGCACTTGGAGTTAAGGTTCAACATTCTGAGGGTGGTTTTGTGTTGAAGTAATGTTTTTGATTTATATATTCTAAAAATGAGCAACTTAGAATAAAGATGACTATTCTTTAATAAATGATAAACACTGATTTGAACAGAGTTCAGATCATAAACATGAGTTATCAGTAGTCAAATGCCCATTTGTCCCTCTCTTAGCCACTAACCTTCATGGTGGCCATGATCCTTTCTCCAGCATTGTGGGTTTGTCCTGTGAGTTGCTGGATTTTATACAGATGGAATCTTATTGTATAAACCCTTTACTGTCATATCATAAAGACATTTTTTTTCTGCACTCTAATTTTTATCCCCAGTGCTACAAATTTCTTTTTTCTTTATGTGTTTTTATGTACCTGTAATGAGACTGACAAAATCATAAGATACCTTTTCAAATGCAACTTTTTCTGTATTGATATGTTGTCATGCACCTAGCACCTTAAATTTAAAAAATTCAAGTGTAATATAACTGGGACTTTGAAATTTTTGTTTAGCCACAAGTTTCTTATAGGTACTTTATGGTCCTACCACTTAATGGATTCTGGAAGACAGATGCACAGATAATCTGACCCCATTGGTGCACCATGACTATCTTTTTTTTTTTTTGTCCATTTTGCGGGGATGGGAATTGAACCCAGGGCCTTGTGCTTGACAGGCATGACTATCTCTTGATTCCTTTTATATCTTGATTTGGTTCCCATTTTGATAATACTGAAATGATTCAACATGCTAAACTAGGCAATATTTATTGGAAGACCTTGGTCTTGGACTTTCTCATAAGAAGGTTGATTTAAAATGTGTGCTTATAAAAGCAAGTTTGAAGTAAATAACATCTTCTTAGCGGACAAATATTGACATAGAGTGTTCCCATCTGTTATGTCCTCTTGCCTTATTTATTAGTATGCTCAAGTGACAAATACAAAAACTAAATCTCAACACATGATATCAGCAGTTACCTAAGATTCCATGATGAATGTTGGTCATGTAAGAATTCAAACGCAAGTTATTTCACACTCAGTCCATTTCAGGAGTCTTTTTTATCTTTAATATACCCCAGATATGCTAACTGTAGTGTGAAAATATGACAAGTGTGATTCTGTCCTACCACAAAGTGAAATAATGAACTAGAGTGAAGAAATTGCTACATGTGGCTACTAAGGGTTAGCAGGACTCTTAAATTTCAAATTAAATGTTATAATAAAACTAAAAGCATCTTCGTAAATGGTAAAGGTCGCAACAGGCTCAAGAAAGGCAATCACACTCACAGCTCACACAACAAGCACGGTGGTGACCTGAGTGTCACAGGAGGCTGTCAAAGGTAATCTAGCATCAAGGTGTTTTCTTTTTCCTTCTGACTTGAGTTAAGCCAAATGATGGAAAAATCAGAATGAATTATAGATTAGCAAAACTTTTGAGAAATGTATTGTGGCTTCCATCTGATCCTCATTTAGCCATTCAATTATTATTATGTAGCAAAAGCAGCTGTGAAAACAAAAATGACACTTACTTGAAAAATGTATGCAAGGTAATCAGAAAAATAATGCAATACTTCATTAGATTGAAATATGCTTGGATTAATGTAAGTCTGGACTTTCGCTGATGACCTACTCTGTGTAATTCCTTGCTCTGAAAAATTAAGAGTGAAAAAATAAAATAAATATCAATATATAACCAATATTCCATTCCCAGATTGCACAAAGTTACATCACATTTTCTCAAAGTATGTGTGCGTATACACACAGAGAACTTCTGCATGTAAATGAAGATATGAGAAAAATATATAGCAACATGAGTGGGATATTACATTGCATAAATGTTTGATTTTATAAGTGAATTATTTAGAAGATTGTGTGATTAGTGTGCCATAGTTTGAAAATAAAAGAGCATACTGTAAATTATATTTAATTTACATCGTCCATAGAAAATTTAGGTCAGACATATTAAAAGGATATTGGTTCTATGTGAAGTTCATATGCGGTATTGATGAAGGGTAAAATAACTTTGTATATATAGGGACTGAGTTTTTATATTTCATGCCATTTGGTTTTCATTCCTCCTATCAAGGTCTAAATCTTGTTTGGAAGATACATTGTTTGGAAGCAATAACAAGTTTATTGGAAACAAAATCAAAGATTTTTATCTTCTTATATTGAAGAAAAAGGCATTTTATATATCTCATCATACTTTTCGAATATGCTGCAAACCCCTGTCTTAGACTTCAAAGGTATCATGAGATATATTTTAAAAATCTTATTGGTCAAAAGTAGTGATTCTTCTGGAAACAAATGAGACCCTGGTATGCACTAATATTTCCATCCACAGTCAAATGAATAGTTTGATTTATTAAGACAAACAATAGGGGAGAACATCACATAATGCCTTTGTATGCAAACTATTAAAAATTCTCGAAAGGACACGTGTTCAATTTTGTTATTAGGTGCAAGCTTCCCTTTGAAAAATTCACAGCTCACAAACAAAAGGAAATATAAAACTGTGAACAAATTCAACATAATGGATAAATTGTATTTATTAGCAAAGTAGTAATAGAGTGCTGGAGGGACATACTTAGGTTCAGGTACTGAAAGTTGGTAGCATTATAATATACAAGCCATATGAGAGATTTCAAAAACTGTAAGTTATTACTTTAAGGTTTCATAGCTTTATTTTTTAATTAAATGTGCTTCTCTTACAAATGTTAAGTTAGTTTAGATAGAACTTAATTTGAATGTAAAATATGGAAAACCTATTTAAAATTATATTTTTGTGTATGGTATAAAAGAAATGTGATTGTTTAAAAATTCCATTTGCATAAGTATACATGAACAGAGGAATTTAGTATGAAAATTATAAGACCCACTTTTGAGAGTCCCCCCTCCATAGGAAACATTTATTGTATTTGTCTGTAATATGGAAACAGGCATTCATAACTAAACTTCAACTAGTCATCACTAGGTAGTCAAATCAATCAACTAATTTACAACCTGAGAAAGCCAAGATGGATAACTACCATGGATATGGTTCTCAGGTTTCATTTAGATTTGGGGTTCCTTAAATACATTGGAAACGACTCCATTGAATTTTATATGTTGAAAATTAAAGAATTTTATTCCTCAGTTTTCTATTTCTAATGACAAGAAAAGCTCTCAACAGTAATTGGATAAAGAAAAGTGTACCTAGAGATAATCACTGAGAGCAGAAAGATCTCAGCAAGGGTGAAATTTTTTATTTCTCTAATAAAAAAATAATAAAATGAAAGAAATTTTGTCCTTCAAAATGAATAAAAACGATTACAGAGAAAAATCCAAGTGGATATGATCCACAGAACTGATTTTGAAAAGAAAAAAAAATTAATTCAGTTGAAGAAAACATTTTTGATATCAGTAGAAATAAGACTTAATGCCCCGAACTTGGAGATCAAAGATTACTCTTTGTGTTAAAAAAGTTTCTATTTAATCTTATTTCTGCTGATATAAAAAATGATTTTAAACATTTTTTCCATAAACATATAGTTTATAGATTTTATTATATTATAGAAATTTTATTTCTAGTTTCCATGGAAAACCAAAGAGATTTGTAGAGTTTTTTGTTGTTGTTGTTGTTTTAATAAAAACAACATTACACATAATGGAAATTCCATTCTTAGAGGACTCAAGAATAAAAATATTTACCATTATAAAAATGAAACTAGTTTCTGTTAATGCTTAACTGGTTACGTCTGTGCTTTTTTTAATTGAGAGTTATTCTTTGCTATGAGGTCTTCTCTCTGTCCTCAAATATTTTTTCTTTTGATTATCTATAAGGAATTTACAAGACAAAGATTTTGGGAGATGTGTTTTGTCTACAGTTTGGCTCAACAATGGTAGTTATTTGTTTTTCATGTTGGATCTTTCTCTTACTCTAAGTTCATTTATGATTTTTCCTCTCAAAGAGCAGTGATTGTCTTTTCATAAAACATAAAATGGCAATTTTGTTTTTGAAAATATAAGCTTATGTGCATATGTGCACGTGTGTATGTATGTGTGTGTTGGAAACTGAACCCAGGGCTTTGCCCATGCTAGGCAAATGCTCTACCAACTGAACTAAATCCTCAGTTTCCATTTCCCCCAAATATAAGTTTTAAAATGCTTGCTATGCATACAATACTCTAAGATAATTGGAAATTGGAATATGCTGTGAATTATCATTGGATATTATTTATTCTAAATTTGAATTATGTTTGTGCCTCTATCTTACAGAAACCATCTTATATTTTAACTCTAACAATGTGATTATTATTCACATTTTATAGAAATGGAAGGTGAATTAAATAATATGTATGTTTACATATAATAAAGCCAATATTGATGAGTATTAGTTTTAACAGATGAAAAACACAATATATAAATATGTGTGTATAAAATATAATTTTTTTAGTCAGATTATATCATGTGGGGAAAACAGATTACAAAAATTAAGTCATCCTAATGTAAAATGTGTTCCACCTCTCATGATCATTTGCTTATTCCAGGTACGACTGATCACCTGTCATTGCCAGGCAAAGATGGCAGTTATCTCAAATTCCAACATAGCAAATTTCAAATCTTGAGGTACCAAATTCACAGGTGACTTTGCTTACAGGATATTTATTTAATTTCTGCTGCTGTGCAGGAAAAGGGATCTAAGTCAAAACTATGTTTAAAATTAAAGTGAAATTTCTCAGAGTCTTGGAGTGCTTAGGAAACAATCATTGCCCAGCTATTCTTCCATACTCTCTGAAATCAAAGATGCACAGGGTGGAAGACCCATGAAACACCAGGCTCACAAGGTGGGTTGGAGACTTAAGTGCCAGGTAAAAACTGGCAGGGATTTCAGCAGTGATCATAAAATGGGCTGTCCACTAGATCATCACAAGAGGGAGATTTTAAGATTCATTCAAAGGCAACAGCTAAAGCTCCCATTTTGATTGACAAAAATAATCAGACTTTCACCCCAAGTACTTAACGAAGAAAATGAGACACTTCTGGTAGAAAATAGCATCATAAGGAGGAATGTATCATCTTTGACACCCAGTATCTGCCATGCATAGAAGGGGGACATGTACAAAAAAGGAAAGAAAATACAACCAGTATCAAGAGAAAAGCTGGAAAATAGAAGACTCACAGATAACAGAGAGTGGAGTTATTAGGTAAGTAATTAAGTGTCAGATTGTTTAATCTGTTCTAGGAAATATGCAGAGTGGGTTCCATAGAAGAAATGATTAGGAATTTCAACAGAGAATTATGATCTCTAAAAATTAACTAAGAACTGAAATATGAAATATTTGAAATTAAGGACAAGATATAGATAATTCAGAATAGAGAGTTGGAATTTAAAGATAGATTTACACAAATATGCAAAGAGTGAAGCATAGAGAGAGAAAAAATAAACAAAACAAGATAGGAAGTAAATAAGATGTGGTAGGAAGTTCTGGCATACATGAATGTACATCAAATTCCAGAAATGGAGAGAAAATATATTGGGAATAAATAGAACTTAAAAGGATAATAGTTGAGAATTTCACAAAACTGAAGAAAAACCACAATTCACAAATGCAATAAATTCCACATGTAAATACAGGAGAGAAACTCCAACCAAGCTAAACCCATAAATAGCATCTCACCGATGCATGTAAAACTAAATCAAACAAAACCAAGCCAATCTCTTGAGTACCAGATGCAGATGAGAAAGACTAGTTTAAAACCAGATTGATAGCTTTTGTTTCAACTTAAGATGCACTCAGAAATAGGAAACTCTTGGTCTGGATAATGAGAACCAGTTTAGTAACCTTCAAAACATACCATTTAAAAACCCATAGTTAGCCTGAAGATGTGGAGAATCACAAATACAAAATAAAGAAAGGAGAAAAAAAGCAAATGTCTTCTTTATTTGCTTTTGTCCTTGGATGGCAGCTCATGGAGGAGGCAGAATCACATAAAGAAAGAACAGGATGTGGCTGACATTTCACATATTTTTAATAGCCAGCTGAGTTACAGAGAGCATATTTAAACTTTTGAGTATCTTCAGACAATAATAACAAGCACAGCTTCTCAATCCATGACCTGCACTGCATACTCTAATGGAAGTCTGGGGTCCAACTAGAGGATGGAGACTGCCAAGGCATGGGCCTGCATGTCAGATTTGGGGCAAGAAAACCAGGATAAGCCAGCAGGGAAAACCTATGGCTGGAGGAGAATCAAGAGATCTGAAGGAGAGCCTGTTCTACCAAATGGCCCGCTGTAAAAGTTCAGAGCTGGTCATTACACACTTGGCTACTACCATGGAGTGATACTGCAATTATATACAGAGCTGTGGCCCAGAAAATCACACACAAGGAAAACAAACCTACAAGGCCATTTAACTTATGAAAAAGTCAATAATGAAACAGCACAAAGAAGTCAGAATCTTCCTAATAAACAGTGGAGTTAATTTGATACTTAAATGGTGAAAATATATCTGGACAACCTTCCTCCAACTATACCAAATAAGGCAGTTCAAGAATGGAGGAACTTGAGATTATGTAGAAGGAAATGAAAGGGTGGAGGGGGTGGGGTATGAAAGGTGGTGGAATGAGACAGATATCATTACCCTACGTACATGTATGATTATGTGAATGGTGTGAATTTACATTGTGCACAACCATAGAAACAAAAAGTTGTACCCCATTTGTGTACAATGAATCAAAATGCAGTCTGTAAGAATAAAAAAATTCTATCATGTAAATGATTTACCTTTTGTGTAAAACAAATACAATCAAGTAAAAAGTGACTCAGAGTAGAAATAAATAGTATGCCTCATAATTAAAAAAAGATTGATTAGAGATCTGTATTTGAAAAATGAAGGCAGGAAAGTTTTTAGAAGTCATGCAGTATTTCTGTATCTTCATCACAATATTTATTAAAAAGGATGGAAAAAGCTCTACTGTAGAAAATGTAAGTAGTTTATGTTAAAATTTAGAATACATTTTCTACAGAGCACACTATTAAGGCAGTGAAAGGCATATTACAGACTTGGAAATGTAGGCATATTCACAATGTGTACTTCTAACAACTGCCTGCCCTCTTGGTGACACTCAGTGGGTGGAGGCCAGAGTGCTGGTGAACATTCTACATTACGGTGCACTGCCCCATGACAAAGATCTCTCCAACTCAAAATACAAGTGTCAAAGCTGAAGAAATCCTACAATAATTCAATTCCTTAGGGATACGCTAATTATTAATGAATTACTAAAACCTTAACAATGTTTGTATAAGAGTTTCCAACTGGTCATTACTCAATTTCTTATCAATACTAAAATGATAACTCCTGTCTTGTTCTTATGGTAGAACCTTCTTGAATTTAGAATGATGAGGAAAAACTGCATGTAACAACATGGGTAAATTGCAAAGATATCAGTGAAATGAAAATAAAATAACATTCTGTAAATATTCCATTTACTGAGAACAAGGAGTATGTATACAATCATAGATTAATTTAAGTGAAATACCCTTCTTGTCCAAGGTAAGGACAGAAATATCCCTTAAGGGCAGTTTTAATGACCAGAAGCAAGAATGCAGGGGATTCCTCTGTTATTCACCATTTTCATTTAATTTCAGGCTATAAGAAGCATATTACTTTTTTGAAAAATTTGTGCTCTATGTACTTTAGCACAAGTTGGGAAAATATAGTATATTTTGTATGATAGGAATTCTAATTGTTACATTAAAGACCAGGGTAAGTAAGGAAATTTTTCTAATGTAAAAAAGTATAATAAGTGTAAAAATTAAGTGTGATTTAAAAATGTACATCTGTGAGTATAAATAACCTTTTATCTTAGGTCTCAAAATATTGACTGATAAGCAAATAGATAAAGGTATTGATATATTAAAACAAATTAACTACTTTCATTATAGTAGGACCTAGGGGTAAATTGCCACACAGCAAGGAATAAACCAAAAGAAAACAATGATGTATAATTAACCAGATCTTTGTATTCACATCCCAGTGGAGAATTCCAATAAACAAAATTGGGCTACATGGATGCTCTCTTGAACTGTTTAAAAACTAATTATTAAAGAATAATGGTGTTAGGAATGCACAGAAATTGTGACGTGTTTTCTGTTTGCTGGGCACTGCTCCAAGTGCTTCACAGCTATAACATTCAAACTCTGTATCCACCTTGTTAGGTGGACGATCTCATGTCATTTCAATGGGAAAGAAATCTGGTTTATACAGTGAGTGCCACAACACTTGGGCAGTATAGTCAAGACTCCGGCCCAGGCTGTATGGCTTCAGAGTCTGTGCTGTTAGAATCTACAATAGAATATTCATTTTTCTTCATGGTCAAAGTTATATCTTGGATCTAATGACTACGATTTGAATAAATCTTTTGTGATACATGTTCTAATCAGAGGCATGATACTAGAGACTTTTTCTCTAAAGCAGCTTGTCCCTGAACTAAATCACTTGACCTCTCTTGGAAGGCAAAGAACATTCTCGGTTAAATTGCATCTATATATCTCTATTTGTTTAGATAAAGCAAGAGAATCCCAGAGAAGCGATATTTGTGCATCCTATCAATGACAGTGGATCAGTCAATTTTAAGGAATGTGACCACTTCATATCAATACTAATTTTCCACAGTGATACATGACATGAGGAAGGGTTTACAGAGGAGCTAATATTCTAGGCCTAAAAAAAAAAAAAACTAACAAAAATATATCCAAAGAGCCCTAGAATACTTATGTACTATATTAATTTTAACATTTGTTTCTCTGTGGTAGATAATCTATAATTTATGAAAGGCAATCTTTTTTTGCAAAGTGGAATTGTATAAGCAAAACCTTTCCTTCATCAACTCTTTGGTGATACTGAGATACAATGCTTAAGGGAGAGAGAGAATGAGGAGTTTAAATGTTCTCATTTGATATTTTACCCAATACTTCTAGGATTAACAGTGAGATTTTTATCTAGTTGTTGTTTTACTTTTTGCTTGTTTTAGCTTCAGTTTGAAAGTCTTTACAAAGAAGCCTAGATCATTCACCTATTTGGTAGGTTTAGGTCTCTTCCAAATATAATTATTTTTTTGGTTCTTGCTTTGTTCCATTTGTGACCCAGAGAATTTCCTTCACTTTTTTCTCTTTCCATTGATTCCCATACCACTTTAAAAATACTCTTCTTTCATACTTGTCTCTTAAGAATTTATATTTTTCAGGGGCGGGGTTGTAGTTCAACGGTAGATCACTAGCCTCGTACATGTGAGGCACTGGGTTCAATCCTCAGCACCACACAAAAATAAATATGTAAAAAAAGATTTTGTGTACAATAAATATTGTGTACATCCACAAATTAAAAAATTACATATATATAAATATATATATATTTCAATATATATATATATATTTCAAAAGCGATCTAACAAAAATAGGAGACCAACAAAGGAAGGGGCCCAGAGGGAGGGAGGAGAGTAGGGCAGGGGACTGTACTGGGGAATGAAATCTACCAAATCATGTTATGCCCAATTTGAAATAAACCACAATGAATCATGCTTATGTGTATAATTTTAATGCACCGATTAAAATAAAAATAATAATATAGAAGATAATTCAGTAAGTAGAGCAAGTAGTTCAGGACAAGTGAGGAGGACAGGGTCAGGGAATGTATAGGCGAATAAGACTGATCAAATTATGTTAGGTGCATGTACCAATATGGCATCAGGATTCCACTATTATGTGTAATTGTAATGCAAAAATGAAGAATGATTCGTTTTTTCAAGAATGCTATCTTAGGTACTCTTCTTCTTCTGAGTCTTCAACTGGCTGGTGCCATCAATTGTATACATTTATAATCTGTGATTATGTTTACTAGAGATATCTCTGTCTATGCATCTAGACTATGCACATTAAATTTCACCGGCAAATCTGATTCATTTTACACAAATATTATTCTGATTTCCTCCGTTATTTAAAATCTGACTGAATGATACTGTCAGTCCCTAAAAGATACAGTCTAAAGCACAGGAATTGTTTTATTTTTTCCTTTTGTGGAACCCTGGTTGGTAAAAACCATGTGCTATATATTTCATTTCCTAGTTATACTGACTTTCTGTGGATTTTTCTTCTTCTTCCTCACTCTCCCCGGGTCTTGGCCTTCTCATTTTCTGGGTTGATACACCAGCTCTGTATCTGATGTGTCTTGATTTGAAATTGCTTTCCACCAATCCTTTCTCCACTGTGTTCAGAATTGTCATATGGAAAAACAAATGTGATTGTGTCTTTGAGTTACTTCAGCTTCATCAGTCACCTTCCATTTTCCTTAATATTAAGTCAAAATTTCCCCACACAAATTTCAGAGACCCTTACAACCTGCCTCTCCGCAGGCCACCAGTCTCATCTTTCTGATACCAATAACAGACTTCTTTAATAAATTTCATGAATTGAAAATTTTCTCTGGTGCTTTTATTCTACATAGGAATTACTCTGCTGACTCACCTCCCTGGTAAGTTTGCCTCACAACCTGTCCTTATGGTTTTAGTTCATTTGCTCACTTTCACCAGAAATCCCTTCATAACCCCACTTGACATTTCAGGGACTCTTCTGTGATTCGCATAGCATTCAGCATTCTGCTCATAGACAGACAATTGACATTATTGTTATTCCTTTTAAATTCCCATCCCTTAATTGCTGACATTTGTTTCTCTCTTGTTCACCAGAATTACATTCTTGAGATTCTGAACAAAGCCAGGTACTTAGCAGGAAAAACATTTTTGGACAAGTACATATGTATTCCCATCTACCTGCATCTTTATTCAATATAGAATCAGGATGTCACAAATTGTCATAGTTCAGGCTGCTACATCACAATACCGTAGACAGAGTGGCTTAAACAATAAACATTGATTTCTCACAGTTGGGGATGCTAGCAAGTCCAAGGTCAAAGCACCAGCAGATCCAGTATCTCCTGAGGGCCACCTTTCTCACCTGAAGACAGTTGTCCTCTCATGTCCTCACATGGGCTAAAAAAATCATCTCTCTCCTGATTCTTGTGATGGTGCTGTTCATTCCTCTTGAACCAGCCACCTCCCAGAGGCCCGCCTTCCTCATCTCCCTACCTTAGGGTGATGGATTTTGGAAGACACAAATATCCAGTCCTTAAAACTATTTAACATTGAGATGCTGTCCTATATTTTTTCACACTTACAGTAGATCAAGATGTGTTCGTTCAGTTTTTCAATGCTCTGTATCCTGTTCTCTTTTATTCCAGGTTTCTGTTCTCCAGCTGACTTGTTATGTATTAACATAGTTTTAAAATATGTGCTCTCTCACATGTGCCATGTACAATTTATTTTTTAAGTGGATGTATTTTATTTAATCAGAGAGTCTTACTGAAATATTGGCCAAATAATGTCTTAAGATGTTTCACATTAAATTTCTTGAATTGAAAAATATAAGACCACATTAATGTTCGATGCAAGTGCTGATTATGGGGTTTTATCAAACAAAGTTAAAAAAGTACAGAAGTCCAATGATAAACTGATTTCAAAATTATTTTCCCTAGCCTGTCTCCAATTTCTAAAAGTAAATAAGGGAAAATATAGGGAATCCGTAAATCCTTTTTTCCTCTCTGTGAAGTAATACACTGTAAAGTATCTCTGTGTGCTAAGCCACGGCAGAGCTCTTGATTAGGGATTATTTTGGTCATTTCAAGATTTCCCACAGGTATTTGACCTTGTATGTTGATTGCGTGTTTGTCTAATTCTCACCCCCCCTTGAGAAGTAAGCAGAGGCTTTTGACACACCTTGTTTTTGACATGAGTAGCCTTGTTTCATGAGATCTGCCATTTTTGCTTCATAGAAAATGAAAACTTTCTATGAAGTTGAAAAATAAATGAAAAATAAAAGTCTTTTTCTTAAAAACTTCCTGAGTTTAGACCAAAAGAAAGAAGAAAGAAAATGAGTACTCTACCATGTTTCATACTTTGACCATATTCTTTTTATGAATTCTACTTTGAAAGTTCACACATTTTAATGTGCTCTAAGATGACAATTTAACATATGTTGAAAAAGTTAAGACCTACAATTCTTCATTCAGCTATTCAATCCAAACTGGAAGCCATTCGAGAAAGAAAATTGCACTTGAAAATTCTGTTTTACCTGCATTTCCCTTGTATATATGGATATAGTTGTGATTAAATGGGACTCACTTTTGAAGTAGAATATAACGTAAGTTACTTTTTTCTCCCTTCTTTTCCAAAGGCTTGACTAAATCAGGAAGGACCTAGCACAGACAAAAATACACTCTGAAATTCTAACATTTAAAAAAGGTGCTCTCGTGATTCCATTTCAAGAGTGCTATGGTAGAAAAAATGATTTTCTTCTCTTGCCCGTTTTACAAATTGAGAGCACAGATATGAAATTATGTACTTTTTAATAGAGTTTCAATTTTATTCATTTAATAATCTATTACATATTTTCAAAATTATAGATGCTTAACTAAATTATTATAAGATAATTTATAAATTATTCTAACTGTATAAATAATAGTATATTTTTTCAAATTTTTGAGTAGAAATCATATACAAATATTGGTTACACATAAGTTTATATGGTTTTATTTAAAATTAGTTATCATATGATTCATCCAGTTTGAGTAGACATTTTGAAATTTATAAAGTTTATAGATCACTGCAAAATTTTGTAGGATTATTCACCCATCATCACTATGCAATTATAAACTAGTAATGTAGGCAGATAACATTCTCTGATCCCTATTTGTAATTATTATTTGCAATATGTTTTCTGCTTCTCAAAATTTGCTTTTTCTGTATCTTTCATATAAATGGAATCACATGGACTTTGGTGTCTGATTTTCTTTCACTCAGCAAATCTTTATGTTTTTTCCACATGGTACTTTGCACTTGGTTGCTTTTTAGTGCTGAATAGTATTCTACTGTAGGGATATTGTCATGTTTTACTCATGAATTCAAAGTTGATGTACATATGCATTTTTTCAAGTTTGGGATTGTTATGAATAATTCTGTTATAAATGCATATATGCCTTTGTGAGAGCATGTTTTAATTTTTTTAGGTAGATTTTAGGTGTGGGATTTTCAGTTATATAGTAATTTTATGTATAACTTTTTAAGAAATATTAAGCCATTTTGTAGATTGTTGGTATCACTTCTTTACATTCGCCAAGAATATTTAGAGAAGAAATAAAGAAACTGGAATATTCAGCCAGGTGCAATGGCACACACCTGGGAACCACCCCCCCACTCCCCCCCACCCATGGGAGGTTAAGGTAGGAGGGTTGGCCTCAGCATCGCATTGAAGACCTAAGTAACTTAGCAAAACCTGTTCCAAAATAAAACATAAAAGGGGTAGAATGTAGTTCAGTGGTAAAGCACGCCTGGGTTCATTCCCCAGAATATTATCCACCCCAAAAGAACTGGAATATTCCTTATTGCTGATGGGTTTTTAAAATTACTTCATTTTGCCTTCCTTTTTAATGATGTTTTTTGTTGTTGATTTTTGGTAGTGCTGGGGATGGAACTTAGGACCGTAGTCATGCTAGACAAATGTTTTATCACTGAGCCACATCCTTAGCCCTCACTTTCCTTTCTAAGGATAATTTTAGCTGCATATAAATCCTTTGTTGATTGCTAATTTTGAATATGACATTCATGCTATTACAGTATTTCTGGTCAATATTGTTTCAGATGAAAAGTAAGTTGTTCAACATACAATTTTAATTTGATCATGAAACATTTCAGATGATATATCATAGCAATTCTGGATACTGACTTTTTTCTCCTTAAAAGCTTTGTATGTTGTTTTATCTTTTTAAATAACTTGCCTCAACTAAATCTATGAATCTGTTTCCCATGTAATATGAAGTCAGGGTCTTAACTCAAGTTTTTTTAATGTATTATATATATGTGTGTATATACATATGTGTATATATATATATGTATATACATATATATACATATATACATATACATATAATACATATATACATATACATATATGTATATATACATATATATACATATACACATGCACATATATATGTGTGAGTGTACATGTATAATATAAATGTTTTATATATATGAATATGTATATACATATATATGCATATATACATACACACAAATTTATACCTTTTTTCCTTCCATCTATTTTTATACACATTTTAGCTGCATTCCACATAACATTTGTGTAGCTTAGTGTTCAGCCAGTGATGAAGCACAATAAATCAAATTTTTAAAATATTTTTAGAAATTTCATATAGGAAATATATATAAAATTTATATTTGAAATACATAAATTTCATAAATGAAACTATTTTTCTTAATTGTTTAAAATACTGGGATAAATTAATTCTGGATATTTCTTTCATCATCATCATCATCTTATGAATTTACATTAGTTCACGAAAATAAAAAGAAATTTAAAAGTGATTTTAGCCCTTGCAAGTATTATATTCCTTTTTAAAAATATTTGCTAATTTTATGTTAAATGATACTTTGCTCTTAGATTTCCATTTACTGGATTGCTAGAAAATATTTTTATGTTTTGTTCCTTTTTATTACTTTAATCTAACCACATCGTCTTCAATATGGAGATGGATAAAATAATGTACATTATATCAAATACAAATAATACAAATACCATGTACCAAACATCTTTTAATAATGGCATTTATGTCTTGATTTTCAAGTGACTAGTAATGGAATCTCTTCAGTTGGTGCTGTATCAGTAATTGATAATTACACTTTTCGGAGTAGTTTCTCACAGAGTGAGAAATACTAAGAGAGTTCTTAGAGGTGGGAGGAGGGGAGAGGGAGAACCTGTCAGCATTACACTTTTTTTCTTTTCCTTTCCTTGTTGGGTGGGTACTGAGTATTGAACCCAAGGATATTATACCACTGAGCTACATCCCCAATCCCTTTTTATTTTTCACTTTGACACAGAGTCTTGCTGAATTGCTGAGGTTCTTACTGAGTTGTTGAAGCTGAGTTGCTGAGGCTGGCCTAGAATTTATGATCCTCCTGTTTCAGCCTTCAAAGTTGACAGGATTACAGGAGTGCACCACCACACCTGACTTGAACAACACTCCTGATATGTCACTGAAACTATTTTAGACTCTAGTAGCAGGAGAGTCCCCATTGATTAACTACAGAGACATGAACGACTTCTTGGGCAAGACCAGTTTGGGAACAACCTCTGCAGAGAGTTTAAATTGCAAACCAGCAAAAAAGTGCTAAAAATTTTAGAACAATTATTATTGAAGGAAGTAAATTTTAGGAAAAAAATTATTGCTCCAATAGTGTACTAATACAGTTTGCCATCTTAATGGAAATGATCACTCTGGAAGACACTCAAATGAAGTGCTTAGATTAGCTTTTAAAAAGAAAGCCCGCATACATGAAAAGTCAACACCAATCTTAGCAAATATATGAATTTCGACCAGTGTTTATTGAGTTATCTTTACTTCCTTTATGAAGAGGGGTGAAATAGTAAAACTACATATTACTTAAAATGCTTTGAAAGTCACAGAAAGCATGCACTTAATAGTCCACACAGGTGATTAAAGTTTTGAGTGTGGTATGAGGTCATGGAGGTCATCTGACCTTTGGTCCATTTTTACAGGGCTGTTCATATTTTCTGGAAGGAAATGAAGGAGCTATTATTAGAGTTCTAGCAGAAGCATGGCCACTCACATTGGAGAATTTGTTGTGGGTTAATAAGTTGACTTCTTGCAGAACCATAACTGCTCCTAGACAAGATAAAGAGCGTGTGTGTTAAAACAAACACAACTGAAGAGAGCTGATAGGAAATGGTGCAGATGAGTAAAGACCCCTATCCCTTTCTTTCTTATTCTAATGTCCTGCTTACCTTGTCTGTTGACCAAATCAAACAGGAAGCTTGGGAGAAGGAAGCTTATTAATGTAGTCCATTCGCAGAACTCAGGGCTAAGCATTCTTATAAGACATCTAGAGCAGAAGTCTGTTCAGCTTTTTATTTTGCTTTTACCCTGAACAAAGATTGCCATGCTAGTTTCTATTTCAACAAGGTCAGCCTGTGTGACACTATTCAACACACTCTAATCATAAGTAGGCTGGTTCAATTTCATAATATCTCCACAGCTGTATCACTATGAGATCACTCACGTTACCAAATTACATTTCTTCATCAAACACTTCTTTAGATATGCATTAGAATAAGACATTTTATCACAGGATATTTGCAGGTTATTGTAATAAAAACAGGAAGTACATATCATAATTAAAAAGTAATTTTTGGTAAGATAAATCTAATTATCACCAACAATATAACCTGTAGGGAGATAAACAATAATGAAAGACTACTAAAACATGCAGTGGATGGACCCAGAAGAAGATGTTTCTCCAGAGTAATATTTGATACTATAAAGTGATTCTTGAAAGGCTTTGTACCTATTTTTGGTTCCTATATTCAGATCTGTTTTAGATGTTTTGCTTTCATAATATGTTCAAGAAGTGTGTACAAAATATTGCCAGCTAAAATGTCAAATTGATTTCTCTTTGTATGCTGTTATTTAATATTTTATTTGCCCACTTATTCATTTACTCATTAATATTTTTCTATAAATATTTATCAAGTCCCTTCTATGGATCAACAATTTTTTCAGGTGTCCACAAAATCAAAGCTCCACCTCCAGGGATTTCATCTGTTTTCAATTTTTCAAAGACAACTGAGTTTTTGAGAACCAGTTTAGTTAAACTCTCTAGCTTATTTTGAAACAGTATATTGTGTTAGCTTTTGTAAATGTGACATTTTCATTGCATTTCCTTGCCTGATTCCAACATAGGGGTCCTAGAAAATGACTTATTGGGGATTTCTTCTCAAATGTTCAGTTACCAACAAATTGCTAAATGTGGTGTGTGTGTGTATGAGAGAGAGAGAAAGTGAGAATCAGAGCACTCACGTGTGTAAAGAAACCTTAGGGCATTATACCTAATTATTTTCAAATAGGTTTCAGGAAATTTTATTGATATGTATTTCATAATGTGATTGACTTGTAACTAGTTTAATTGAATCACTGTTATCACCTGTAGATCCGTTCACTTGTCATAATTGCAGCCCTATGGTAATATCTTAAAATTATTTTAATGCTCATCCAAATGATATAGTCACTGAATAAATTACTTTTAGGGCCATATCATAAAAATATCCACAATTTTTGTTTAAAAAGTCATGCTCAAAGATTTGGCATTGAAAACTCAGAAAACAGTCCTTTAAAAGTGATGTGATTAATAATTTATTAAAGATGCCAAATTTCCCCATTATTTTTAACATTCCTTCCTCCTTTTGTGGTGTACTGATCGCTCTTTCAATATTTTTAAATATTTAATTCACACATAAATGAGTTAATAATAAATAAAATATTACAGTCATTTAGTTGTAAACTAAAGCCAATGATTTGTAAAATTAAAGGACGCCTTTGGAATCTTCTAATCATTTAAGAACTGGAGAACTTTGGTGCTGGTTCTGAGCATCATGCTGCTTACTGGTGAATATACTCAACTCTCCGCACCGGTGAAGTGGCATCTATTCATCCCTGAAGTCAGAAGTGGCTGGTGATTAAGTGCCACTTGAAAATGACCACACAGAAAAAGAACAAACTTGTCTCAGAAACTTGTCTAAAATCAATGTTTATGCCGACTTCACCAGTAAATACATCTATCGTTCTGCCTAAGAGGATTTGTAAGCTAAGCCACACATTTCAATTCAAAATAAATAGCAATATAACTTTGGGGTAGATTTCCACTTTAGGTTACTGCAGTATACTCTAAACAGGAATCCTCCTTCTCTCTGTGCTTTGAGAATAAGATCTGTAAGTTGACAGAATATCTACTTTTCTCTAGCCATACAGTTCTGTAGGCAACATATAAATCATAGTCTATTGTGTATATAAACCACTTTTCTTTATCCATTCATCTGTTGAAGGACATCTAGGTTGATTCCACAATCTAGCTATTGTGAATTGAGCAGCTATGAACATTGATGTGGCTGCATCACTGTAGTATGCTGATTTTAAGTCCTTTGGGTATAGGCCAAGGAGTGGGGTAGCTGGGTCAAATGGTGGTTGCATTCCAGGTTTTCTGAGGAATCTCCACACTGCCTTCTATGTAGCTGCGCTAATTTGCATTCCCACCAGCAATCTACGAGAGCGTACCTTTTTCCCACATCCTCACCAACATTTATTTTACTTGTGTTCTTGATGATTGCCATTCTGACTGGAGTGAGATGGAAATCTCAGTGTTGTTTTAATTTGCATTTCTCTATTTGCTAATGGAGTTGAACGTTTTTTCATATATTTGTTCACCGTTCATATTTCTTCTTCTGTGAAGTGTTGAATTCCTTTCACAATTTTTGATTGGGTTGTTTTTTTGTTTTGTTTTGTTTTGGGGGGGTGTTAAGCTTTTTGAGTTCTTTATATAACCAGGAAATTAATGCTCTATTTGAGGTGCAGATGACAAAGCTTTTCTCCCATCCTGCAGGCTCTCTGTTGATGTTCTTGATTGTTTCTTTGCTGTGAAGAAGCTTTTCACTTTGATACCACCGCATTTATTGATTCTTGATTTTATTTCTTGGGCTTAGGAGTCTTGTTGAGGAATTTTGTTCCTAAGCCAACATGATGAAGATTTGGGCCTACTTTCTCTTCTAATAGGCGTAGAGTCTCTGATTAATGCCTATGTCCTTGATCCACTTTTAGTTGTGGTTTGTGCAGGGTGAGAGATATGGGTCTAATTTCATTTTGTTATATATGGATTTCCAGTTTTCCAAGCATAATTTGTTGAGGAGGCTATCTTTTCTGCAATATAAGTTTATGACACCTTTGTCTAATATGAGATAACTGTATTTATGTGGGTTTGTCTTATTCTATTTATATGAAATATACAGAACAAAAACATTCAGGGGAACAGAAAACAGATCAGCTTGCTGGACATTTAATGAAAAAATATTTTGTAATGGGTGCAGGGTTTAGTTTTAGGTTGATGAAAATTTGCTAAAATCAACTGTGTCAATATTTGCACAACTTGTTAACTATATTAAAAATCATTTTAGTGCATACTTTAAATGAACTAATTTTATGGTATTTGGATTGCATATTATGAATTATGTATCAATAATACCACCAAAATCTGAATAAAGCACTCAATCATCCAGCGGAGCCAGGGTAAGAGGGGCAACAGTGAGGGGGCAGCCGTGTTCTAACATCCCCCTCACTCTGGAGTTCCCTCTTCAATGTCTTGATTTCCTCTTTCCCTTTTCTCATTTTCCTTTATATCAAATTTCCATATCATTTTTGCCATTCCGCATTTATCTATCAGGTGATTGATGTAAGGTTTTAGACAAAACAGTAATTCTAGCCCGTCACACCTGCCTCCCAGTGAGGCAGGAGGATTGCAAGTTTGAAGCCAGCCTCAGCAGCTTGGTGAGACCCTCTCTTAAAATAAAAAATAAAAAGTGCAGCAGGGTGTGTGACTGGTGGTTAAATACCCCTGGGTTCAATCCCTGGTGCCAAACAACAAACCAATAATTCTTTCAAGATGGTATTTCACCATGATGAAATACTAAATATCTATTGCAATAAAACAAATGATTCTTGTAACAAGCAGTACATTTAATATGTTGGATAAGTTATTTTGGAAATGGTTGAAGTTCATAATGGTGATCAGGTCATGATTGTGCATTAATATTAGAGAAGAGAGATTTCATTTCTATGAAAGATAGGTCAGTAAGTGTATATTACCTACACAACTATGAGATTTTCTAGAGGGGAAAATAATTAAAAACCATATGGTAAACATCAAATAAGAATATAATTAAGATTTATTTTTTTATTTTGAACAGTAATAACATAATTCCTTATTTTGTTTACATCTTAATTTGCTCCAGATGGTTTCAATATGTCTAGTCTAAGATATTCTAAGTTTAATTTCAAAAGAACAATGCAGTTATGCCAGACAGTTTTTAAACTTGTCTGTATTCCATATTTTAAAACAAGAATTATTTGATCTCTTTTTATGAAAAGCTAAGTATTTGGAAGGCAAAAATAACATAAATTCTCAGTAAAAACAGTCCTTTTTGGCCTATGTCCATGTATGGAAAAATATTAAGATGTTTCACAAACTCAGATCAACACAGTATATATTAAAACTCCAAAAGTCTAGAAGCACGCTGAAAGATATGTAGCACAATTGTCACTAATTGCATTAATCAGTAGAAAGGTTATAGTTGAATATTTTCAATCTTCTACATCTCTATTTCCCCTCCAGCTTTCTATAAGATTTACTTTTAAAATCTTATTCATAATAAATATTCATGACAAATACCAAAGACACATTTGGAAAAGAAGAATTTTCTTTTCAAGTACAAAAAGAAAAATAACTGGCAAATAATTGAATAGTCCAGTGGAAAATTCGAAACTGTAAGTCATAGTTAATCTGACAGAAAGAAATATAAATTTTTTAAAAAATGTAAGGTCGACATGCGCTATAGCATAAATATCACCTCTGCAAAAATAAAATAACAAAAAATTGTTTTAATTCAATATAATCAATACTTATTAAACTACCTCCACATTCTATCTTCTATATGACAGATATACCTATACCTTGAAAATGTTTCTAGGTTAATTACTATAAACTTTTTCAATAGTGAGATAACAACAATATAACAAAAAGGAGTTACTAAAATAAAATCAGTTTTTAAATGGTTTCATTGAATTTGTACTTACACGCGGAATCTTTAACTTAAATGGAGGTGTGAAAAGACTGTTCAAACTATTGTATATATTTTTGCAAGTGTTTAAAATTAAACCCAGCAGTCTAACCATAAAATATTTATATATGTTTGTATGAAGGTGTTCATGTAAATATACAGACATATACACATATGTTCATATAAACGTGTATATGCATATTTTACATATACATATATGTGAGAGTGTGTATACATATGTAAGATATATATGTATTTGTATATATACATACATATATATAATATAGCTGGTTTAAAAGAGTCAATGCATTTTAAAATGGATATTTATATACTTAAAGATCTTAAATACTACACATTTTCTCTTTATATTTAACTTTTTTACTAGTGAGCTTAATGAATTTAAGATCAGTATAAATTATCCTCAATTCTGCTTGATCACCACAAAGAAACCACAATCAGATTTGTCTCATTGTTATGGAACCAATCTCGGTGTCTTTCAACAGATGACTGGATAAAAAGAAATGTGGTACATTTACACAATGGAATATTACTCGACCCTAAAGAAGAATGAAATTATGGCATATGACAGTAAATGGATGGAACTGGAGAATATCATGCTAAGTAAAATTAGCCAGTCTCAAAAAAACAAAGGTCAAATGTTCTCTCTGATAAGTGGATACTAATCCCAAACAAAGGAGGATAGGGAGAGAAAGTATAGAAATTCTTTGCATTAGACAAAGGGAAATGAAGGAAAGGGAGAGGGAATGAGAATAGTAGAATGAATTGGACAAAAATTTCCTATGGTTTTTTTAAAATTTTTGCAGACTTCATTTTGATTCATTGTACACAAATGGGGTAGAATTTTTCATTTCTAAGGTTGTGCATGATGTAGATTCATATCATTCATGTAATCATACATGTACATAGGGTAGTGATGTCTGTCTCATTCCACCATTTTGCATACCCCATCCCCCACCTCCCTCATTTCCCTCTTCATAATCTAAAGTTCCTCCATTCTTCTCTCACCCCTCACGCTCCTAACCCAATTATATATCATCATCCACTTATCAGAGAAAACATCCAGCCTTTGTTTTTTTGGGATTGGCTTATTTCACTTAGCATGATGTTCTCCAATTCCATCCATTTATCTACAAATACCTTAATATTATTCTTCTTTATGACTGAGTACTATTCCATTGTGTATATACACCACAGCTTCTTTATCCATGCATCTGTTGAAGGGCAACTAAGTTGGTTTCACAGTCTAGCTATTGTGAATTAATATATGACCAGTGTAACTCCACATCATGTACAACCACAAGAATGGGATCAAAATTGTAATGTGTTGCATCTCATATCATGTCAATATATACCCTACTGTCATGTATATCTGAAAACAAGAAATTTTTAAAAAGATTTGCCTGTTACAATTAAAAACTGGGCAGCTCATACAAATATGAATTTTTTTAGACTTTAAAAATCATGAAAAGAAGCATGCAGATTCCTGAGATATTAGAAACAAAGTGAGTCCAGTGGTTTTCTGGTAAAACAAAGGCTTACACACTCACATAGATGTACATACATACACACCCCAAACCAAAACTCAACAAAGAACACTCTGATCTTAGCATTTTCTTTTGTCTGTGGCTTCGATACTCACATCAAGGTTGATTATAAGCTTCTAATTAATATCCCTGAACACAAAGTGATACACAAAGTCAGTTCTTGAGAAATACTAGAACTGTACTGGTGTACCACTAGGTGCACTGCCTAGCTTTTCTAATTTAGGGCCTGGAAACATTTTCTAGACCACAGAGGGGGATGGGATGATGTCCTTACAGCTAAGAA